>CM033738.1:35478569-35981551 GCA_019671005.1 Hibiscus mutabilis
TTGTAAACTTGTTTTAAATGAAAAGCTTGAATTGATTCATTTCTTATCATGTAAGCATGATTTGTTTAATTTCTTGTTATGTAAGTATGAATTATTGTCTTTTGCTTCTTATGTTAAGCGAATGCCTTGAAATCCTTAGTTAGGATCATTCTTTTCTACTTGACATATAACTTGATATAACAATTGGTTAGAACTAGTTACTACCTCACTAAGTACATTCTTGTACTTACCACTCTTGTTTTCATTCTTCCAAACCACAGGATAAAGGATTCGATCGTTGCTTGATCCTGAAGCTTAATTTCTTAAGCTCGAAACAAGGCACAAGCATAGCTAAAGTATGGTTCATACTTGTTTCGTACTCCCCTAGTTGGTGGCACTTAGATTGTATATATTGAACTTGTACATGCATTTTGAATACTTGAAACTTGTATATATATATGTTCTTGAATGGGCTTACCATGTTGTGAACTTGGTTGATAATGTGAATCAAGTAATGAAATCAATTCTATGTAATGGAAAAGTATTTTGTTGCGCTTATGGATATACATATATATTGAATGTTCAAAGTAATTGGTCTAGACTGTCATGCTATTCGAATGACTTGTGAGATAATATAGTCATTTGTATGAACTTACCATGTTGTAAGAGTTTTTATAAGTTTGTATAGTAAATGCCGAATGGTAAGGCTTGGCATATGGCTTGCTTCGAGACAAGGTATGTACAAATGATCATGTATAGTAAATTTATGTATGAAATATTACATGTATCAATCTAAGGAACAATGAAAAGAAATGGAAGCATGTTTGCTCACCTAAGTTATTTGAATGATAGTTGTATGATGATGTAAATTGAATTGTTTGGAACCTAAAATGTCTTGTAAACAAAATATGAGATTGTTAACATGTTAAGTTATAAATACTTGGTTACTTGCTAGTTAAGTAACTCATCTAATAGGGATGGGTTAACATATTCTTGCCTTGTTCTTGATTGTAATGTACTTGGTAACGCTCCCGAACCGGTTTGCTACTAACCCTGGGTAGTGGTGTTACATTTATCACCTTGTCACATAGCCAATATGTCATTTGCAAAACTATTTACTCATTGTTTTACAATGCATTACACAATATCCCAACATATGCAAATCACATTGCACTAGCAATATCACATTCCCGATTGGAATAAAAACCAATGCTCACTAGCATTTAATATACTTTTAAACCACTACATATGTACTTAAAAATCATGAATTTACAGTAACTCAAACCAACCATGTTTACGACTAAAACATGAATTACACATGCTCATATCAGAACCGATATTAAAGGGCAAAGGAGGGAAACTTACTTCAAAGCTTAGGTAAGTGTTTCAAACTTAACCTAAACTTCCAAAACCACCTTCAAACCTTTGAAAGACTTTTAAAACTGTTTCCACTCACCGATTTCACTTCGCCTTGCTTGCTAACGCGAAACAAGCTCCCGACAAGCCTTAAACTACCTCAAGATGCTATGCCTTGATTATCCCCTGTTTTGGCCACACAAAACCAGAGGAAACATGCATTAAAATGCATCCAACTCTTTGTTTCAAACTAAAAATCCAACAGCTCTCAAGATGCCCACTCAAAACTCATCCAAAACTTACTGAAATCAACCTCTAACACTTCTCAATCTTGACCCAGCCATAATATAATGATTCAAAACATCAACCTTCATCAAATAACATCTAAAAACATTTTTACCATATCATTTTACTTCTAGCAAAGATTAAACTCCAAAAACAACCAAAAAACCATTAACTAACAACTTAACAATTATAGATTCAACCAATTTCGGGATTCCATTGTTAAAAACAACTTATGCACATTATAATACATCCAAAATAAGCTTGAAATCGATCCTCAACACTAGAAAAACAGATCCAATTCGAAAATCACATGATTCCATCAAATAAACCTCAATTAAGCAAAATTCCATAATTAATTAATTAATTAAAACCTATTAGAAAACCTATGTAAAGAGTCAAGAACTTGGGAATTTTAGTAAAGAACCTTTCATTAGAGGAGAAGAACGAAACTTACCTTCAATGAGTGAGTTTCCCCTTAACCAGATGTTTTCCTCTTGCAAAACAATGAGATTCAATAAGATTTTTGAGAAAACAAGTTAAAGAATCTTTTAGCAAATCAAAGAGTTAAGAAATAAGATCATTACCTTGAATCTCTGATTAAGAAAAGAGTGTTTGGCTGAGAGTATTTTGAGAGAAAATATGAGAGAAAGAAAGTTACGTCAAGTTGTGATTTGGAAAAATAACTACTTTTAACTAAATCCTTTTTAATTTCTCTTAATTAAAACCCTTTTAAAAATAATCCAATTAAAAGAAAACTCATATTAGATCAAATGGTAAAATAACTCCTTAAAGATTCAAAGTTTTGAATCTTTACAAAACAATCACCTTTAAAAATAGTTTTCAAAAATTACATTTTGGTCACTAGCCAAAATGTCACCCTTCCAAAGCTCATTTTCCAAAATTGCTTTCACCAATATTTTTAATATATTAAAATAGTATTTTAAAACATTTTTCCATATTTTTATCTTTTAGAAAAATATTCTCTCCCGAATCCAACCCGAATCTCTAACGTAGTCCACCAGACCGTCTAACTAGCCTTAAAATCGCTAGGCCCAAAACCTGGGCGTTACAACTCTCCCCCTCTTAATAAATTTCGTCCTCAAAATTTACCTAGAGGAAAAAGATGCAGAAATTACTTCAACATATTCGTCTTGCTTTCCCAAGTGGCTTCCTCGACACCTCGATATCGCCAAAAGACTTTAACCAGTTCTATCGTCTTACCACGTAGAACCTTGTTGTTGGAATCAAGGATTTCCACCAGCTCCTTATGAAAGGATAAATCCAGTCTCAACTCAATATACTCTACCGGCATATCGTGCGGAGGATCCGACCGGTACCTCCATAACATAGATACATGGAACACATCATGTATTCTCTCAAGCTCGGGAGGCAACCTCAACCGATAAGCCACAGGACCTATACGCTCCATGATCTCATAAGGTCCAATAAATCTCAGACTAAGCTTACCTTTACGTTTGAACCGCATCACCTTCTTTCAGGGTGACATTTTCAAGAATACACGATCACCCACAACATACTCAATTTCCCTATGATTCAAATCCGCGTAAGATTTCTGCCGATCCGCAGCCGCTTTCAAGAGATCACACACAAGCTTTACCTTTTCATATGTGTCTTTTGTCACGGACCAAACTTTTCGGATCGAGACATTAGCGCGAGCAACAAATAGGGAGGTTGTGCGCAGTGCAACGGGCTTGCCAAATGTGGCCCAGCACTCGGAGAATGGCGAGGACCATACCTTTGGGACCAAGGCGTTAGCGCAAGAATCAGCTAAAGAAGGTTTGCGCGGTGTAACGAGCTTGCCAAGATCATTAGACTTGGCCCAGCACTTGGAGGAAGGCGTGGACCAAACCTTTGGGACCGAGGCATTGGCGCAAGAATCAGCCAAAGAGGGTTCGCGCGGTGTAACGGGCTTGCCAAGACCATCACACTTGGCCCGGCACTTGGAGAATGCTAGAAAGCCCGCAAGCCCACAAGACTTAGCCAAATCCATGGAGGATTCAGGAGGGTAATTTGGTCAAAGCATTATCCATTTATTTGAATATAATGTGTAGATAATGTTTGTGATAATTAGAGATTTGAAATTGAGATGTGATAAGATAAGATCAATCTCGAATGTCGATGTAATTTAAACTGAGCCGTTGGATGTAGGGGAGTTCAACTATAAATAGAGGCTCCCTCCTCACTTGTAAATCATCTCATATTCAGTTCACTTCACTTTGAGTAATACAAGAAGCATTTACTCTAAATCTCTTTATTGTTCTTTGTTGTTCTTGAGTGTTCTTCGTTGTTCTAGCTGCCAATCTCTTTCTGTTGTTCTTTGATTAGCTTTCGCTTAGAACGATCTTTCGTTCGAGGGCTTCGAGAAGTGTTTGATCTTCCGGAGCGAGAGTCCTGGCTGAGTTAGGTGTTTGTCGAGAGATCTTCACCTAAGACCGTGACAAGGTACTTCAGGATGACTTAGCCGACGTTTCAACCGAGAAAGCGACTAAGGTTCACACGATTCGTCTGGCAAAGGTCTAGCCCGCGACACAAGTGGTGTCTGTGACAAGATCCATCGAAACCTGGAGTGCTTGTCGAAGCCGTTGTCGAGCAGGAGTACTCACAAGGTTGGTTGAAGGCTGACTTAGGCGTAGGAATCGACTGATTTGCGTCGAAGGCGTCTAAGGCCGCACGGATCAGCTAGAGTCAAAATCTAGCCCCGTGACAGTTGGTATCAGAGCTGAGCGGTGATAAGTGGTATCAGAAAGAGCCGTGAGAGTTGGTAACAGAGAGAGCCACGAGAGGTGGAATCAGAGAAGTGCCGTGATAAGTGCTATCCGAGCGAGTCGAGGAAGGGACTTGCGTTCGAGCCAGCTCGCAGTTGCAGTCAAGCGTGGTAGTGACTTGTGTTCAAGCCAACTTGCAGGTGCAGTCAAGTGTGGTGGATTCCAGCTTGCAGGTGCAGTCAAGTGTGGTGGATTCCAGCTTGTAGTTGCAGTTAAGCGTGGTGGCGGTTTGCGTTCGAGTTAGTCGAAGTGATCAGGGATCAGGCTAGTTCGTGGCAAAGTGGTGGTTGAGATGGCACCAAAGAAGAATACACTGACAATGGACGATGTAAGAAAGACTCTGAATGAATTTGACGAGAGGAGCAACCGTCTTGAAAATAAGGTACACTCAAATCTTGAATTCATAACAGTTGTGGAGGCTTGGGTCGATAAACTCTTGGACTTCGAGAAGGAGGCCAAGGTGGTGTTGGAACAGCTAGAGTCGGTAAACCTTGAGAAGCTGGGTTCGTTGGATTTTGAGATGTTAGAGTCTCTGGAAGGGATCCAGGAGGAGGTTCAATGGGCTGTTAATGGCTTGGATGTGAAGATATCTGAGCGTGGCGATTCCTTAGAGGCTGCAGTGGAAACTCTAAGAGAAGAGGCCAAAAAGACCCGAAGTGTTGTGGAATCACGTCTTGAAAAGTTAGAGTCCATGGAGGGCAAGTTCAATGACGAGACGCAACGCATCCTCAACGAGTTGGAGGTAGTTCGAGAGAGTTGTGCTTGTGAAGCCAAGATGGTGGATTTGCAAAAAGCGGAGAGTTCTTCCAAGGAGGAAACCGCGAAGGATATCCAAGAAGTTCTCAACTCGATGTACGAGAAGTTGAACCAACAAGGTAATTCCCTTCAAGATGCAGTGGAGGCAATGAAGGCGGAATTGAAGTCGTTGGGAAAGAGGGTTCTTAGACTTGAGAAATCCGAAGAGGAGGCCAAGCAGACCCAAGGTGTTTTTGAGTCCCGTCTTGACGAAGTAGAGTCCATAGATGACCGGTTCAAGGACGAGACACGAGAAGTTCTCAACAAGTTGGCGACTGTTCGAGGGAGTAATGCGAGTGAAGCTGAGATGGAAGCTTTGCGAAAAGAAGTGGATGAGCTCAATAGGGAGCTGCTCAGTTGCAAGACGGCAATGAGCGAATGTGATGCGCTCAAGACCTTCTTAGAGGGATTTAGACCGGGGGAGAAGCTCGCAGTAGAGCAGGGAGATGCCTAGAGACTTTCAGAGGCTTTCGTTGTTGCCGAACCTCTGACCGAGCCCGCAGAATGCAAGCAGGCGAGTGTTGAGTCAACCAGGCCCAGTTCGAGAGACAAGGGGAATGGTGAGGCTAAGTCTGTGCCAGAGAAGAAGGGGGGTAAGAAGTTGAAGTGCTACTTCTGTGATGGTCCTCATTTGATAAGGGGATGTCCCGAGAAGAACCGCCTAGCTGCCATGGTGAAGACAGTAGACGAGTCAAAGGGAGAAGTAGTGAGACTTGGGGCGATTGTTAGTGTCAATGCTGCCAAGCGAAGTGAGAACCGTGGTTCGACTATGAGTGTCAAAGTAGTCAAGCCCGTGATGAGACTTGGGGCGATTGTGAGTGTCAATGCCGCCAAGCGAAGTGAGAGCCGTGGTTTGACTACGAGTGCCAAAGTAGTCCAGCCAGTGATGAGACTTGGTGCGATAGCAAGTGAGAAAGCTGTCGAGCCGCGGGTAAAGACGAGGCGATTGAGGTGCTACCGATGTAAAGGACCTCATAAGTTGCGGAGATGCCCGTTTTGAGCCAAGTGGTCCGAGGGACAGGACAAGGCCAAGAGTAAAGAGCCTGTGAAACTTGGTTCCGAGTTATCTAGTTCTGCCAAGGTAAGCGGAGACCATGAGCAGAATGGGTTGAAGATGTCTGGGAAGGCTGGAAAAGAGCTTGCCGAGAATGTTCGAGTGAAGAACATTACTTTTGAGACCAGTACAGTGTCGAAGGGAGCTGAGCCGTCGAGGGACATAGCAACCGTTAAGATGCCACCTATGGGAAAGGTGGGAAAGAAGCGAAGGACTTCGAGGAAGAAGTGCCGACGCAAGTTGAAGCAACTAGAGTGCTACCAGTGTAAGGGGCCTCACAAATGGCGAGATTGCCTGGATCGAGTCAAGCCATACAAGGAGTTGGGTGAGCCCGAAGAAAGCGAGGCTGCATCGCTTGATCCGATAATGTCGAGTTCTGCCAAGGCCAAGGGGGACCGAAAGCAGAAAGGGGTGACCATGTCCGAGAAGGCTACCGAGGAGCTTGCCGAGGATGTTCAGGGTAAGAGCATCGCTTTTGAGACCATTGTAGAGTCGAAGGGGGCCAAGCCGTTAGGGGACATAGTAACCGTGGAGACACCACCAATGGGCAAGGTGGGAAACGAGCGACGAACTTCAGGTAGGAAGTGTCGACGCAAGAGAAAGCACCAAACTTCAAGGAAGAAGGATCGATGCAAGAGAGCACCAAACTTCGAGTCAGAAGGGCGGATGCAACCAGAAGCAACGGACTTCAGGGAAGAAGTGCCGATGCAGAATATCGCAACGGACTTTGTGGAGAAGTGCCGATGCATGCAAAGAACTTCGATGAAGAAGGTTCAATGCAGAGGGGGCCAGACTTCAAGGAGAAAGAAGGGCTAACCCATTTTAGAGTAAATGTGATCGAGGAGAAGGTACATCTCAAACACATTCCTAGTGTTTTTGGTTTTGATTTGCCATTGTGGATAAGCGTAGGTCAAGTACGACCTAGTCTTCAGTGCGGGGGAAAAGAAGATTGGAAGAGACCTTTCAGAGTTCAAAGGGGCAAGCCAGAGTTGTCGACGAATCTGAGAGTTCAGTCTGTGTTCAATGTTGTGACAACTTCCAAGTCTTTGCCGCAGGACCAAGTGGGTTTGAGTCGAGGTAAATCAGAGTTTGTGGGAGAGTGCTCCTACAAGGGAGATGTATCAAGAGGCGTGTTAGCACGCGATGTTCAACGACAGTTTGAGTCGAGGCGAGCAGTTCATATGGGGGAATTGCATGAAGCCGAGGCATCGACGAGTAATCAAGTTGACCCTGCCCAGGATCGTTCGAGTGTAGCGACGAGGGCGTCGCTAAGTCAAGTGGGGGAGAATGTCACGGACCAAACTTTTCGGATCGAGACATTAGCGCGAGCAACAAATAGGGAGGTTGTGCGCAGTGCAACGGGCTTGCCAAATGTGGCCCAGCACTCGGAGAATGGCGAGGACCATACCTTTGGGACCAAGGTGTTAGTGCAAGAATCAGCTAAAGAAGGTTTGCGCGGTGTAACGAGCTTGCCAAGATCATTAGACTTGGCCCAGCACTTGGAGGAAGGCGTGGACCAAACCTTTGGGACCGAGGCATTGGCGCAAGAATCAGCCAAAGAGGGTTCTCGCGGTGTAACGGGCTTGCCAAGACCATCACACTTGGCCCGGCACTTGGAGAATGCTAGAAAGCCCACAAGACTTAGCCAAATCCATGGAGGATTCAGGAGGGTAATTTGGTCAAAGCATTATCCATTTATTTGAATATAATGTGTAGATAATGTTTGTGATAATTAGATATTTGAAATTGAGATGTGATAAGATAAGATCAATCTCGAACGTCGATGTAATTTAAACTTAGCCGTTGGATGTAGGGGAGTTCAACTATAAATAGAGGCTCCCTCCTCACTTGTAAATCATCTCATATTCAGTTCACTTCACTTTGAGTAATACAAGAAGCATTTACTCTAAATCTCTTTATTGTTCTTTGTTGTTCTTGAGTGTTCTTCGTTGTTCTAGCTGTCAATCTCTTTCTGTTGTTCTTTGATTAGCTTTCGCTTAGAACGATCTTTCGTTCGAGGGCTTCGAGAAGTGTTTGATCTTCCGGAGCGAGAGTCCTGGCTGAGTTAGGTGTTTGTTGAGAGATCTTCACCTAAGACCGTGACAAGGTACTTCAGGGTGACTTAGCTGACGTTTCAACCGAGAAAGCGACTAAGGTTCACACGATTCGTCTGGCAAAGGTCTAGCCCGCGACACAAGTGGTGTCTGTGACAAGATCCATCGAAACCTGGAGTGCTTGTCGAAGCCATTGTCGAGCAGGAGTACTCACAAGGCTGGTTGAAGGCTGACTTAGGCGTAGGAATCGACTGATTTGCGTCGAAGGCGTCTAAGGCTGCACGGATCAGCTAGAGTCAAAATCTAGCCCCGTGACACTTTCAACACATGTGGCAAGAAAACATGATTTTCCCCCATCTTAGCCCAACACAAGGGCGTACGGCACCTCCGGCCATACAATGCCTCATATGGTGCCATCTGAATACCCGCCTGATAGCTGTTATTATAAGAAAATTCAACCAAAGGTAAATGCTTCTCCCAAGTTCCTTGGAACACAATAATACAACACCTCAACATATCTTCCAAAACCTGGATAACATGCTCAGACTGTCCATCAGTCTGAGGATGATACGTGGTGTTGAAATTTATCCTCAAACCCAAAGCCTGATGTAAACATCTCTAAAACCTTATTGTGAACCTCGGATCTCTATCCGAAACAATAGACTTTGGTACCCCATGTAGACGCACAACTCAGCTACATACAAATTTGCCAGCTTGTCCAAGGTGTACGTCGTATGCACTGGCAAAAAATGTGACACTTTGTAAACCGATCAACAAAAACCCAAATGGAATCCTTTTTAGACGGTGTCAATGGCAACCCTGACACGAAGTCTATGGTGATTCTCTCCCATTTCCATTCTAGAATTCTCAACAGTTGCAGCAACCTTGATGGAAACTGATGTTCAGCCTTAACCCGCTGACACACCATACATATGGACACAAACTTCGCCACATCCTTTTTCAAACCAACCCAATAGTACCTTTCCTTCAAATCATGATACATCTTGGTACTACCCGGATGCATATCAAAAGGACTAGAATGTGCCTCCTTCAAAATAGTGTGCTTGAGCTCTGGGACTTCCGACACCACTAATCGACCCTTAAAGCACAAAACACCATCATCATCAAAATAAAAATTCGTAGGCTTACCACCAGCTATGTCCTTAACATGAGGAACCAAAGAATCATCAAACGGTTGCTAAGCCTTAATCATTTGTGACACATAGGCTTAACTTGCAATTCAGCCAAGAACCCACCTTCCCGTGTCACACTCAACCTCGCAAACATCGCTCTAAGCTCAACCGCAACCTCGACTCAACACATTTGCAACAACATTGGCCTTTCCAGGATGATACTTAATTGTCAAGTCGTAATCCTTATGCAACTCCAACCACCTTCGTTGCCTAAGGTTCAATTCCTTTTGAGACATCAAATATTTCAAACTCTCGTGATCCGTGAAAACCACACACTTTTCACCATAAAGGTAGTGTCGCCAAATCTTTAAGGCAAACACCATAGCCGCAAGCTCCAAATCATGAGTTGGATAATTGCTCTCATGAACCTTCAACTACCACGACGCATAGGCCACAACCTTTCCATCCTGCATCAACACACAAACCAAGCCAACATACGATGCATCACTATAAACCACAAACTCCTTTCCCGACTCAGGTTGAATCAACACAGGAGCATGTGTTAAAACTTCCTTCAACTTCTCAAAACTCTATTGTTGCTTCTCTGTCCACACAAAAGAAATACTCTTCTGTAGCAACTTTGTCAACGAAGCTGCGATACTAGAAAACCCCAAGGAGAAAACACTTGGTTGAATGAATCCATGATCTAACAACTCTTGAAGCTGTGATTTCAACTCTTTTAACTCCTTCGGTGCCATCCGATATGGAGCAATAGACATCGGAGTTGTAACTTCGTATGTCTCAATACGAAATTCCACCTCCCTATCTAGAGGTAAACCTGGCAATTCTTTAGGAAAAACTTTTGGATAATCACATACAGCCCGAATGTCCTGCACCCAAACACCCTTGGCTTCCGGATTCATAACAATAGACAAATAAGCTTGGTAACCATCCAAAATCATCCTCTCCGTGCGAGAAGCCGAAACAACATTGGACAAGAATTTCACATTCTCACCAACCACCACAATTTCATATTCACCAGCCAACTTTAGAGAAATCCTTTTGGACTCACAATCCACCACCGCCTTGTGCTCACTTAACCAATCCATACCCAAGATAACGTCAAAACCATGAAATGGCAACTCCATCAAATCCCCAGCAAATTCATAACCTTGCACTATCAAAGGACAACACCTATACAACCTTCTAGTTGTAACCATCTCCCCAAAAGAACTAGTTACTAACATGCCAACATCCAAAATCTCAATAGAAACATTCAGCAATGATGCATGCTCACTTAAAATATATGAATGAGTAGGCCCGAATCAATAAAAAAAACAACGACAAATATTGCAAGGTAAAAGTACCTGCGATAACATCAGTTTCGTTGTGCCCCTCACAATAAGTATAGATCCGCGCTAGCCCACCATTATTTGGTTATACTGCTACAGTATGAGCCACAACTCTCTGTCTATCCTCGCGCCTCTAGAAATTACCCCTACCACGACCTCGGCCCCTAGCATGTACAACAGCCCAAACTGGTGCATCACCCACAGCACGAGGACAGTCACACTTCATGTGACCAGGAGATCCACATATCCAACAACTCATGGTATTTCCCCAACACTCACCTGTGTGGCGTCTACCACAACGCTCACACTCAGCTATAATATGAACACCTTGGTTACCATGGCCAACACCGCCACCTCGCTTGTGATCCAACTTATGCCACTTATCACAAAACCTTCTACTCTGCTTTGCGAAATTACCAAAATCAGCCCCACGCTTGTTTGAGCTCATGCCCGAACCTTGTCCTACTACCCTCAAGGACTGCTCAGTATCCTTAGGCGGTTTACAAGTACATCAAAATCTGTATAGTCTGCAGCCAACAGGTATGTTTTGATATCCTTCACCAACCCATAGCGAAACCTGTTGCACCTCTCAAGATCATCCGGAACCAACTCCGAGGCATACTGACTCAAACAGACAAATTTCACCTCATAATCAGCCACGGACATGCTGCCCTGCTCCAAGGCCATAAACTCATGTTTCCTCGCATCCAGATACTGAGGACCAAGATACTTCTTCTTTAAAGCTCTTCGAAAGAACTTCCAAGTTACATCCGCCTTCGAAACATTAGCCATTGTGGTCACCCACCATTGATAAGCATCACCATGCAATAACGACATGGTACAATCCAACTTGTGCTCATCATTCTAGCCCATCTGATTCAGAATGCGAATTGTACTCTTTAGCCATCCGTCGATTGCCTCGGGGTTCAAACCCCTGAACTCAACACCTCCCAAATTGTAGAGACGCTCTAAGGGTAACCGTGGGTTAATTGTCACAGCAAATGCCGATGCCTGCGGATGTACTCCAGCCATCGCCGCTTGAAAAGCTCCTGTTATTTCCTGAACTAACAGAGTCAAATCACCAAATACTGGCACTTTATGAGCCTGAGGTACACCACCAACCCCAACCTCGACAGGCGAAACCAACGAAGAACGAGGAGGTAAAACATTAGGGAGATTCTCTTCCTCAACGTTATTCTGTCCAATTCTGACATTACTAGCCATTGAATGTGTCTCACGTCGAGCCATGCTAACAAAAGCATCAAAAACACATTAAAAACAGACTAACATAAGGCAAAGGATCCAAAACCATCTTATAAAACAATTTAAAACCTCGATAATAGGCAATGTGTTCCCAATTCATACCCCAACATGATGTAAATCAAACACTGTACACATACACAATCACTGTTCACAACAATAATGATATACAATCAAACAACAACATCCCAACCTTTCGTAACCTGGCTCTAATACCAACAAATGTAACCCCCTCGACCCAGCCTAGACGCCAAACCAAATCGAGTGAGCTACATTAGGATTGCCGAAGCAAACCGAAGATAGGTTACGAAAATTTGGTCCATTTTTTTCTTTTATCTTGTCTAGATGCAAATTATTAATCTTACATGTACATGCTCGCAGCAGGTGAAAATTCAAATAAAACGAATCACAAAAAGGCAACCAATTGCATCAAATTGAAATTTAGGTTACCAATCCTCAATTAGTCCATTTACATACCCATATCTCAAATTTCAGGTCAAAATGATCAACCATATGCATACAATTACAGTCGTAAAACTTAGGGACTAAAACGCAAAAGACCAGAAACTGGATTCCATGACATTACCTGTAAAAACAGCCACTCGTACCGATACGGAGCAACCACGCGTACCGGTACGTAACGTATCGTATCAGTATACCACATCAGTTTGCAAATTTGTAAAGCTGTATCGGTACAAGCTCTCGATGTACCGATATGAGCTCTCGGTGTTCTAGTACACAGTTTTTTCCCTAAAAAATAACTTTCTAGTAATGAGTTCCCGTACCGGTACGCCAAGCTTAAATTGCTTGTTCATACCGATACTCGAATACCCGTACCGATGCTGAAAGCCCTGGTTTGCCTAGCCGTACCTATATGGTCCCTTGCGTATCGGTACGCATAAGCCTGTAATGTCATTTTCTACTAGTTTTTCACTCAAATCTAGATGCATTTAGATCCTACCAACTTGCATACATGAATATAAACATTCAACAATACATATATCAACACTTGCTCCAACGTTTAGCTACAAAACAAGCTTATGCTACCATATGGTTTAACCTATAGGCATACTCCCTACAACACTCCACCAAACCTACCAAAATGCTCAAATAAAAATTTACCAGCACAAGCAAAATACCAACATCACTTTAATACCATATTCAACGTGTTAAGCTCATCAAAGCATGTCATCCAAGCAAAACCATCTAGATGTATACTTAGGTAACCACATAAAATCAACTATAGGTATCGATGCACATTATGCTAGCCAACAACAATCAAACTCCAAATCACAGCATTACACATGCTTAAACCAAGGAAAACAGAATTACATATCCCAAAATCCATGGTGAACACATTGCCTTATTAACCGAAAACATAAACCAAGTTCATACTCAAAATGTCTTTGCCTCTTGGATCACTACGACTTTGCCTTTACTGCCCCAAGCCTTAATGCCCTGCATCATTAGGAAAAAGAAAGCGTAAGCAAACTTGCTTAGTGAGGATGCTCTTAAAACAATGATGCAATATAACCCTTGATAACAAAACACTTGTTTTCAAACCATGCTTACGACCTAAGCAAGTTCCAATGATTCCAATTCAAAACATGCATATCGACCATATGCAAAACAATATATTCCACATGCTTAAATCCCTAAAGCATTTTATACAAAACCATGCTTGAATCCCAAAGAATTAAATACAAAACCATGCTTAAATCCCAAAGCATTAAAAATAAAACCATGCTTAAATCCCAAAGCATTAAAAATAGATTCAACATTAGAACTTTCATATATTGGCAATTATAGTGACCTCGGATAGTCGACCACTATCCTTCATTAGCTGACCGCCAATCTTTAGTTAACCGACTGTTAACCTTACACATCGGATACACAGATCTCCCTTAATAACCAACCATCATCAAGACTACCCCATGCCGACCGCATGACTAACAACCTTTCCAATCGCATGTTTTTCATCAACAAGGGGATCTGACCGCTCAACCCAAGTGATAACAACATAGTCCGAGTAGTCGACCGCTATACCTCAAGGACCCTTAACCACGATCAATTTTTAAACATATTATAGTGCACTTTATCCTATGGCATGCCAACTATATCCGAATGTTTTCTCACCTTGTCACATATCCAATATATCATTTACAAAACCATTTACTCACTGTTTTACAATGCATTACACGAAATACCCATATATGCAAATCATATAGCCATAGCAATATCACATTCCCGACCGGAATAAAAACCAATGCTCACTAGCATTTAATATACTTTTAAACCACTGCATATATAGTTAAAAATCATGCATTCACTGTAAGTAAAACCAACCATGTTTACGACTAAAACATGAATTACACATGCAAATATCTGAACCGATATTAAAGAGCAAAGGAGGGAAACTTACTTCCAAGCTTAGGTAAGTGTTTCAAACTTAACCTAAACTTCCAAAACCACCTTCAAACCTTTGAAAGACTTTTAAACCGTTTCCACTCACCGATTTCACTTTGCCTTGCTTGCTAAACCGAAACAAGATCCCGACAAGCCTCAAACCACCTCAATATGCTATGCCTTGATTATCCCATGTTTTGGCCACACAAAACCAGAGGAAACATTTATTAAAATGCATCCAACTCTCTATTTCTAACCAAAAATCCCGCAGCTCTCAAGATGCCCACTCAAAACTCATCTGAAACTTACCGAAATCAACCTCAAACACTTCTCAGTCTTAACCCAGCCAAAATATAACGACTCAAAACATCAAACATCATCAAATAACATCTAAAAACCCTTTTACCACATCCTTTTACTTCCAGCAAAGATTAAACTCCAAAAATAACCCAAAAACCATTAACTAACAACCTAACAATTAGAGATTCAACCAATTTCGGGATTCCATTGTTAAAAACAACTAATCCACATTATAATACATCCAAAATAAGATTGAAATCAATCCTCAACACTAGAAAAATAGATCCAATTCAAAAATCACAAGATTCCATCAAATAAACCTCAATTAAGCAAAATTCCATAATTAATTAAAACCTATTAGAAAACCTATGTAAAGAGTCAAGAACTTGGGAATTTCAGTAAAGAACCTTTCATTAGAGGATAAGAATGAAACTTACCTCCAATGAGTGAGTTTCCCCTTAACTAGATGTTTTCCTCTTGAAAAACAATGAGATTCAATAAGATTTTTGAGAAAACAAGTTAAAGAATCATTTAGCAAATAAAATAGTTAAGAAACAATATCATCACCTTGAATCTCTGATAGGAAAAAGAGTGCTTGGCTGAGAGTATTTTAAGAGAAAATATGAGAGAAATAAAGTTACGTCAAATTGTGATTTAAAAAAATAACTACCTTTTAACTAAATCCTTTTTAATTTCTCTTAATTAAAACCCTTTTAAAAATAATCCAATTAAAAGAAAACTCAGATTAGACCAAATGGTAAAATAGCTCCTTAAAGATTCAAAGTTTTAACTCTTTACAAAACAGTCACCTTTAAAAACAGTTTTCAAAAATTGCATTTTGGTCACTAGCCAAAATATCACCCTTCCAAAGCTCATTTTCCAAAATTGCTTTCACTAATATTTTTAATATATTAAAATAGGATTTTTAAACATTTTTTCCATATTTTTATCATTCAAAAATATTTGCTCCCGAATGCGACTCGAATCTCTAACCTGGTCCACCAGACCGTCTAACTAGCCATAAAACTGCTAGGCCCAAAGCCGAGGCATTACAGGCATGCACTTCCTTCATATTCGAATTCATCACATAGGCTAGGTATGCTTGAACCCCAAACTCCAACAACCTACGCACCTCTAAAGCAGAAACCACATTTGACATGAACTTCACATTCTTGCCGACAACCACAACTTCATAATCCTCAGCTAGTTTCAAAGAAACTCGCTTGGCTTCAAAATACACTACAGCTTTGAGTCGAGACAACCAATCCATACCCAAAATCATATCGAAATCGTGAAATGGTAACTCCATTAGATCAGCCTCAAACATATGCCTTTGAACCATCAAGGGACAACTCCTATACAACTTTCTAGCTACAACCGTTTCACCAAAGGTATTTGTTAACCGCATACCAACATCTAACAACTCTACAGGTAAATCCAACAAACAAGCATGCTCGTGCAAAATGTAGGAATGCATAGAACCGGAATCAATCAATGATAACAAAGGAATAGATTGCAGGGTAAAGGTACTTGCGATTACATCGCTATCATTCCTTCCACACGGTGAGCAAAGACTCTCGCCGGTCCACCCTCCTCAAGATGAACTGCTACGGTATGCACTACCACTCTTTGTCCATTATGTTTGTGCTAAAAATGTCTACGGCTGTACCCACGACCCCTCTACGCCACATCAACTGGTACATGAGCCTGACCCTCTCTGGCCAACTACGAACAATCCAAGTGGCTCCTCACTTGAAACATTAATCTTGAAAGTTGTATTTGGGAGTTTAGCTTGAACTTGAAACATTGATCTAAGCTCAAAAGTAAGTAAAGGATGAATTCTCTCTCAAACTCAGTTTGGCTAGTAGTTTGATGCACTTGCTTTTACATGGTTTGATGACTCGCTATTTATGCATATTTTGAGCATGGTTTAATGTTGGAAATTGGTTTTGAAATGAAGATGATGCATTTGGAAGTAATGCATTTTTTGTTAATGTTTATGAACATTGTTTAATGCAAAGGTTGTTGCATTGGTTTAATGGTTTTGGTTGACGCATATGAAAACAGTGAGTTGTTGATGTAAAATGAATTATATTGGCAAGTGATGTTATGATATGGTTTGAAAATGAAATCAGATATAGTTGGCCGACCATAGGATTGATAGTGCACTATAAAAAGGCACCTTGGATGTTGAGGGGTTTATATAGTGTACCGAATACTCCATCCAAGTACCCTAACAGTTGAGGAGTTGTATGGTACCGTAGAATCCCGTTAGTGGATTAAACATCGTACTGATGAGTGGTGTTGAGGGGTTTATGTGTACCAAATACTCCACCACGGGTGTCACAATGGTAGAAGGGTTTATGTGTATCGAATACTCCTGTTTGTGAACCTTGGGTTACCGGTAGATTATTTGTTAAGTTTTGTGGGAACACTTATTGAATCAGTGTATCCGATGCTACGTTTTGGTAAATGGAAATTGGTAAATGATCACTTGGAAGCCAATATAATTGTTTATGTATCATGAGATGGATTATGTTGTTTAATGTGATTTAAACATGTTTTACTCTTTCAGTCTTACATTGGTAGTAAGCATGAGAAAGCTTAAATTGAGGGTAGTAAATGGTATTTTGCGATGGGATCCATGATACATGTTGCATATGGTTTAATATGTTGCTTTGGAAATGTTAAGTGCATGGTTTTTATAAGGCATGACAATGTGTTGATGATACAAAAGAGCTTTGAAATGTATGTTACAAATATGTTGTGAAATGGTTTTAAAATGCATTGGTGATGGTTGTTGCTTGAGCAATCCTCACTAAGCCTAGTGTGTTTGCGCTCTCTTTTCCATTAATGCAGAAAACTAAGGTTTGAGGCAGCAAAAAAGCGAGGAAGGAAATCCTAAGACTTGAAATCAAAATATGGTTTGGATATATAAAAATAGTAATATTGGCAATGTGCCAATTAAGGCTTTGGGAGGGTTTTGATGAACTCCCTGTTGTTGCAAGTTTATTTGTTGTTTTTGGACTTGTAATATGTTTTTAGGAGATTGGGATATGGTTGGTTTGATGCCTTGGATGCGGACTAGGAAGCATGCCTCTAGATTTGATTGCTTGATTATGCTAGTTGTGCTAGATTGCTTCTAGAGCTGGTATGTTGATGCTCAAATATGGTGATGATGTTACAAGATGATTAGATAAGTGTTAAGCTTGATTGAAGTGAGCCAAAGTGTCATATGTTGAACCTAGAGGTCATTACAGGCCTCTGCGTACCGGTACTGGTACCTTAGCATCGGTACGCGGGGTTTGTACGAGGCTAAAAAAATGTTGAATTTAAGCTACGGGTATCGGTACGCCTAGCCACCGTATCAGAACGCCTTAAGGGAATTGTATGTTTGTTCTGGTACACGGGTTTGAGGATCGGTATGCCCCTTCGATTTTAGCTACCCGTACTGATACGCGGGGTAACTTACTAGTACACATTTTGGTTACTGGAATCCAGGGTTTTGAGAGAATAAGAAGGGGATTGGTATGGGTCAAAGTTGTACCGATACGGGGGTGGTTAACACACCATATAGGTACGTCACTTTGTGTATCGGTATACTGAGCCGTTATATCTATTAACCCGTATCGGTACGACCTTGATAGTATCAGTACGCTATGTTGTTTGAGTGATGTTGGAGGTTGGAAATCTTGGAATTTAGTTCCTGTTTGATATGAATGTAATTAATTGAGTTTGAGTGATTATTTTGGAATAGAATTTGACCACCTGAATGTAATTGGGCTAATTAAAGGTTGGTGACCTTAAACATGTAAAATTGCTGAGAATTTATGGAATTTGCGTATTGGTCCTTTAAGTGTTACGTTGTGCAAATGATTCCCGTTTTAAAATTTGATTAACATGAAAAGCTACCATTGTTTTGTGCTCATATAGGACTCTAATAAAGCGTATCAAGATAAGATAAAAAGAAACAAAATGTGTTTGGTTTAGGGTTTTAGATTGGGTTTGCTTTGGCAAACCTGATATGGTCCTTTTAGTTCGATTTCGGCTAGGCCGGACTAAGGGGGTTACAATCTCCAATGGTTCGAATTACCCTGATTATTTGCACTCTCTTGTTACTTATGAGATTCATTCTCACAAAGTTAATAAATTTGGGTACTCTTTTTCCCTTAGGTGCTCACTCAGGGTTTTTGGGCCACGTGTGACTTTAGAGGGGGTTTTCATGACGCCCACCTTTTCTTCAAAAAAATTCCAACGGGTCCACTACAAAGTATATTTAGACATGCACGCCTTAAATCCCAAAAAAGGCCGAAAAATAAGATTATATAGCTTAACCTCATTTTAAGAAATTTTTTCTCAGTTAAAATTCCAACGAGTCCACTATAAGCCCATTTAGACATGCATGCCTTAAACCCAACAAAACGGCCACAAAATAAGATTAAATCAAATTTCATGAGTTAAAATATTTTATTATGGGATTTTAAATATGATTATATAGCTTAACCTCAATTTCAGAACTTTTTAATCTGTTAAAATTCCAATGGATCCACTATAAAGCACATTTAGACATACACTCCTTAAACCCCCACAAAATGGGCGAAAAATAAGATTAAACCTCATTTTATGACTTAAAATTTTTAGTTATGGGCTTTTGAACATGATTATATAGCTTAACCTAATTTTTAGAAATTTTTACTCGGTTAAAATTCCAACTAGTCCACTATAAAGCTCATTTAAACTTATACGCCTTAAACCCAGTAAAACGGCAAAAAATAAGATTAGATCAAATTTTATGAGTTAAAATATATTATTATGGGCTATGGAATATGATTAAATAGCTTAACCTCATCTTTTGAAAATTTTTCTCAGTTAAAATTCCAATGGGTCCACTATAAGCCCATTTAGACATGCACGCCTTAAACCCAACAAAACGACCACAAAATAAGATTAAATAAAATTTCATGAGTTAAAATATTTGATTATGGCTTTTGAATATAATTATATAGCTTAACCTCAATTTTATAACTTTTTACTCGGTTAAAAGTTCAAAGGGTCCACTGTAAAGCCCATTTAGACATGGACACCTTAAACCCCAACAAAACAGCCAAAAAAATAAAATAAAATCAAATCACATTTTATAGCATAAAATATTTATTAATGGGATTTTGAACATGATTATATGGCTTAACCTCATTTTCAGAAATTTTACTCAATTAAAATTCTAACGGGTCCACTATAAGCCCATTTAGACATGCACGCCCTAAACCCAACAAAAAACCACGAAATAAGACTAAATAAAATTTTACGAGTTAAAATATTTGATTATGGGATTTTAAATATGATTATATAGCTTAACCTCAATTTTAGAACTTTTTGCTCGGTTAAAATTCTAATGGGTCCACTGTAAAGCCCATTTAGATATGAATGCCTTAAACCCCCAACAAAATGGCCGCAAAATAAGATTAAATCAAATTTCATGAGTTAAAATATTTTATTATGGATTTTTGAATATGATTATACATCTTAACCTCAATTTTAGAACTTTTTACTCGGTTAAAATTCCAACGGGTCCATTATAAAGCCCTTTTAGACATGCACGCCTTAAACCTCGAACAAAACGGTCGGAAAAAAAGATTAAATCACATTTTATGACTTAAAATATTTAGTTATAGGCTTTTGAACATGATATATAGCTTAACCTCATTTTCAGAAATTTTTACTTGGTTAAAATTCCAATGGGTCCACTATAAAGCCCGTCTAGACATGCATGTCTTAAACCCAACTAAATGACCACAAAATAAGGTTAAATCAAATTTTATGAGTTAAAATATTTGAATATGGGCTTTTGAATATGATTATATAGCTTAACCTCATTTTCAAAAATTTTTAATCAGTTAAAATTTCAACGGGTCCACTATGAAGCTCATTAGACAACCACGCCTTAAACTCAAAAAAAAGGCTAAAAAATAAGATTAAATCACATTTTATGCTTAAAATATTTATTTATGGGCTTTTGAACATGATTATATACCTTAACCTCATTTTTAGAAATTTTTACTCGGTTAAAATTCCAACGGGTCGACTATAAAGCCCATTTAAACTTGTACGCATTAAACCCATCAAAACGGACACAAAATAAGATTAAATCAAATTTTATGAGTTAAAATATTTGATTATGGGCTAAGGAATATTATTATATAGCTTAACCTCATTTTCTAAAAAAAATCGGTTAAAATTCCAATTGGTCCACTATAAGCTCATTTAGACATGCACGCCTTAAACCCAACAAAATAGCCACAAAATAAGATTAAATAAAAATTTCATGAGTTAAAATATTTGATTATGGGCTTTTGAATATGATTATATAGCTTAACCTCCATTTCAGAGCTTTTTACTCTGTTAAAAGTCCAATGGTCCACTATAAAGCCCATTTAGACATGCACACCTTAAACCCCAACAAAATGACCAAAAATAAGATTAAATCACATTCTATAACTTAAAATATTTATTTATAGGCTTTTAAACATGATTATATAGCTTAACCTCATTTTTAGAAATTTTTACTCGGTTAAAATTCCAACAGGTCCACCATAAGCCCATTTAGACATGCAGGCCCTAAACCCAACAAAACGACCACAAAATAAGATTAAATCAAATTTTATGAGTTAAAATATTTGATAATGGGCTTTTTAATATGATTATATAGCTTAAACTCAATTTTATAACTTTTTACTCGGTTAAAATTCCAATCGGTCCACTGTAAAGCCAATTTAGACATGTACGCCTTAAAACCCAAGAAAGTGGCCACAAAATAAGATTATATCAAATTAAATGGTTATGGGCTTTTGAATATGATTATACAACTTAAACTCAATTTTAGAATATTTTACTAGGTTAAAATTCCAACGTATCCAGTATAAACCCATTTAGACATGCACGTCTTAAACCCCAACAAAATGGCCGCAAAATAAGATTAAATCAAATTTCATGAGTTAAAATATTTGATTATGATCTTTTTAATATTATTATAAAGCTTAACCTCAATTTTAAAAATGTTTACTCGGTTAAAATTCCAACAGGTCCACTGTAAAGCCTGTTTAGACATGCATGCCTTAAACCCACACAAAACGGCCGAAATAAAAGATTAAATCACATTTTATGACTTAAAATATTTAGTTATGGGATTTTTAACATGATTACAAAGCTTAACCTCATTTTCAAAATTTTTTACTTGGTTGAAATTCCAACGGGTCCACTATAAGGCCCATTTAGACATGCAGGCCTTAAACCCAACAAAACGGCCACAAAATAAGATTAAATCAAATTTTATAAGTTAAAATATTTGATTATGGGCTTTAGAATATTATTATATAGCTTAACCTCAATTTTAAAACTTTTTACTTGTTAAAATTCCAACGGGTCCATTGTGAAGCCCATTTAGTCATGCACGCATTAAACCCCAACAAAACGGTCGAAAAATAAGATTAAATCAAATTCTATGACTTAAAATATTTATATTCATTTTATGGGCTTTTGAACATGATTATATAGTTAAACCTTAATTTTAGAACTTTTTACTCGGTTAAAATTCCAACGGGTCCACTATAATGCACATTTAGAGATTCACGCCTTAAACCCCTACAAAATGGCTGCAAATTCAGATTAAATCAAATTTTATGAGTTTAAATATTTGATTATGGGTTTTGAATATGATTATACAGCTTATCCTCAATTTAGGAACTTTTTACTCGGTTAAAATTCCAACGGGTCCACTGTAATACCCATTTAGACTTGCACACCTTAAATCTCAACAAAATGGCCGTAAATTAAGATTAAATAAAATTTTATGAGTTATAATATTTGAAAATGGGATTTTGAATATGATTATACAGCTTAACCTAATTTAATAACTTTTTACTTGGTTAAATTTCTAATGGGTCCACTCTGGTGCCCATTTAGACAAGCACGCCTTAAACCCCAACAAAATGGTCACAAAATAAGATTAAATCAAATTTTACGGCTTAAAATATTTAGTTATGGGCTTTTGAACTTGATTATATAGCTTAAACTCAATTTCAGAACTTTTTACTCGGTTAAAATTTGAAGGGTCCACTATAAAGCCCATTTAGACATGCACGCCTTAAGCCTCAACAAAACGGCCGAAAAATAAGATTAAATCAAATTTTATAACTTAAAATATTTATTTATGGGCTTTTGATCATGGTTATAAAGCTTAACCTCATTTTTAGAAATTTTTACTCAATTAAAATTCCAACGGGTCCACTATAAAGCTCATTTAGACATGTGCGCCTTAAACCCAACAAAATGGCCACAAAATAAGATTAAATCAAATTATGATTTAAAATATATGATTATGGGATTTTCAATATGATTATATAGCTTAACCTCATTTTCTAGACTTTTTACTCAGTTAAAATTGTAACGGGTCCACTAAAGCCCATTTAGACATGCAAGCCTTAAACCCAACAAAACAGCCACAAATAAGATTAAATCAAATTTCATGAGTTAAAATATTTGATTATGGGCGTTTGAATATGATTATATAGCTTTTCCTCAATTTTAGAACTTTTTACTCGGTTAAAATTCCAACGGGTCTACTGTAAAGCCCATTGAGACATGCACGCCTTAAACCCCAACAAAACGGCCAAAAAATAAGATCAAAACACATTTTATGACATAAAATATTTAGTTATTGGCTTTCAAACATGATTATATAGCTTAAACGCATTTTCAAAATTTTTTACTAGGTAAAAATTCCAACGGGTTCATTGTAAAGCCCATTTAGACGTGCACACCTTAAACCTAACAAAACGGCCACAAAATAAGATTAAATCAAATTTTATGAGTTAAAATATTTGATTATGGACTTTTGAATATGATCATATAGCTTAACCTCAATTTCAAAATTTTTTACTCGGTTAAAATTCCAATGGGTCCACTATAAGGCCCTTGTAAACATACACACCTTAAATCCCAACAGAATGAACGCAAAATAAGATTAAATAACTTTTTTTGAATTAAAAGTTTTAGTTATGGGCTTTTGAACCTGATTATACAGGTTAACCTCAATTTTAGAACTTTTTACTTGGTTAAAATTCCAACGAGTCCACTGTAAAGCCCATTTAGACATGCATGCCTTAATTTTTTTTGAAGGAAAATGTGGGCCTCATTAAAAACCCTCTAAACCTAAGAGGGGAAAAATAGTACGCAACAATATCATTACTAAGAAAAGGATGGCATGTCTTCACAAATAATAGAAGAAATAATCTTGGGACAATTCGAGTCGAATACAAAGAGGAAGAGGACCGAAGAGCCCAAGTAGCTAAGCTATGTGCAGCTAAGTTCACAGAGCGTGATACATATGAGATGATAAAGTGATGGTCATGGTAGCGTAAGATGTCTCAGGCCAGAGCGAGAGAGCTGTAAAGGATAGATAAATCAGCCATAGATCTGTTAGTTTTGTTCACCACTATAGCCGAGTCAGACTCAAAGATAATGTTGGACCACCCCTTATTGTGGGCCAGCTATAGTCCGGTAATCACGGCTGAGGCCTCCGCAAAAGATGCATCCAGACATTTGTTAATAGGACAGGCCAAACCACCAATCACCATCCCTTTGCCACACCGAGCAATAACATCGATGGAATCTGAGTGGGTGGAAAGGTTAAAAGCGTCTCGTAGGAAGGGCTTCGCGTCCAATTCGTAACCTGAAGGTGCAAACTTTCGGGATAACTGGCAACTTCGAAATAAGCTTCAGACACGAGAAGGCCTAGTAATTGAGGGGGCTAGTCGGTGTAAGAAGATGTATCTAGACCGGACAGTATAAAGGCCCGAATCATGATCCCCAAAGAAGGGTGTCTGGACGAGTGACAGAGATCGGGACTTGCAGGATAGTATCCGCGTCATATGTCGAGAAGAAATCGTGAACAAGACGATCATTCCATCGAGGCTGTCTTGGGATCATGAAGTCATGACAACAGATTTGTAGTTTATCGTTATGAAGGTAGTTGTCAGAAAGTGAAATAGGGGTACCAATAGTCTAAAAGAAGTTATCGCGCAACTGAGCCAAAGCTTTGTAAAGCCCCTTCCAAGTGAAAGAAGCTTGTTTTGGAGGAAAGAGGGCATGGAGAATGTTCCTAGAAGGGAAATATTGGGCCATGAAGACTCGTGAAAGTAGAGATCCTGGATCCGAGATAAAATGCCAAAGTTGCTTTCCAAGAAGAGCGACATTGAAGAGATGCATTTCCCTAAATCCAATACCTCTAGCAGACTTAGGGGTGCACACATTGGCCAAAGAAACGAGAGGCCAACCTCACTTGTTGTTCCGTCTGGACCACCAATAGCTCTGCATAGCACGAGCCATATCATCAATCAAATTTTGCGGAAGCAAGTAACAAGACATGACATATTGAGGCAAAGCTTGGGCCACAGACTTAAGAAAAACCTCGCAACCACTATAAGAGAGCAAGTGTTTCGTCCAGCTGGTGACCCGAGTGCCAACTCTATCACGCACAAACCCAAGAGCCTCAGACCTGTTGCGGCCAATAAGAAGAGGAATTCTGAGATAAATTCATGGATCATCAACCTCTTGAACCCTGAGGAGATCATGAACTACTTTCTTGAAATTCGGAGGAGTACGCGGGCTAAAAAGATGGAAGACTTGTCAAAATTAACATATTAACCAGAAGATGAAGTGTAGGATTGTAGAATATCCTTAAGGCATTGAGCTTCGCTCAACTCGCTACGGATGAAAACTAAGATATCATCCGCATACAGTAAATGGTTAACAAAAGGCCTATAGCGGCTGGCCTAGAGCCCACAGAGATGGCCCTCTCGCTTCACAACCAGAAGAGAGGCAGAGAGACCTTCGGTGCAAAAAAGAAAAAGGAAAAGGGAGAGAGAGTCCCCTTGCCTCAAGCCTCGTTGAGGATGGAAGGGGGCCGAAAGACTCTCATTCACCTAAGCCAAAAAGGTAACCGAAGAGACACAGCATAAAATAAGATCAACCCAAGACAAGACAAAGCCTAGCTTAAGCATAACAGCTCTGAAAAAGAACCATTCCACCCGAACAAAAGCTTTTTTCATATCTAACTTGAGAGCAGCACCCCGATTGACCACAGAACAAGAAGCATTCAAAGAATGGACAATCTCATGGGCCACGAGAATATTATCCGAGATCGAACGACCTTTAATAAAATTAGCCTAATTCTCACTAACGCAAAAAGGGAGGATGGGCTTCATACGATTGACGACTACTTTCACCACAGTTTTATAAATCATCATGCACAAGCTGATGGGCCTGAGTTGTTTTATAGTTGCCAGCATAAAAATATTGGGAATAAGAACAATGACCGTACTATTCACCGATGCTTTATCCATCACCACGGAAGAGGTCTAAACATAGCTTTGTAAAATCAGCCTCGATCGTGTCTCAAAGTTGACGGAATAAACCACTTGGGACACCATCAATTCCACGGGCCTTTTTGGGATTAATGTCCTGAAAGACAGCAACAACTTCAGCCACTGTGAAATCCTGAGTAAGCTAATTGTTCATATCATGTGTGACCATAGGATAATGTTATTCATAGGCATGGGTCTGCAAAATGGCGAGGAGGAGGCAAAGAGGCATTTGAAGTAGTCAACAACAACTGTCATAGCATCCTCAGGATCATCCAGCCAAGACCTATCTACAGAATAAATACATGTGAGGTGATTTTTTTGGCGACATGCTGAAGCTTGGGCATGGAAGTAAGAGGTATTACGATCCCATTGAGCGAGCCATGTTACAGGGGAGCGTTGGGCCCAATAAGCCTTCTCCTGATCCAATAGGTGACGAAGTTCGCATTTTGTAGTAAGAAAAGCCTCCATATCAGCAGTGGAAAGATAGTGGCTAAGGCACATATTTATCTAATTCTGAAGATCCATAATCCTCTTCTAAGAGCTGTCCTTGCGACTATTTTGCCAAGATTTTAGGGCTTCACCCACCGCAGCAAGCTTGTCAACAATCGATCCCTCAATGTGACGCCAGGTAGCTTGCACCTTTGTAATGCACCCATCTTCTTGCGCCCAACAATCCTCAAAATAGAAAAATCATCACGAAAGCGGGGACGTGGATGTGCCTTGGCCCAAGTCGTGTCCAAGATGAGGAAACTGTGATCCGAATGAGTAGTATATTCTGAGAAGGTTCTGAACTCGGAGAATATAAATCGCCAACGGCTGTCCGCAACTAAACGATCTAGGCGTTCAAGGATAGGTAAAGCACGAGGGTCAGACTTAGTCTAGGTGAACCATCCTTGAGCTAGCTTACAATCATAAAGGTCATTGCGAGTAAGGCAATCTTGGAAGCTTTCCATGTGATTTTTGACCTCTCGTTAGCCACCTTGTTTCTCTGAATCATGCAAAATTTTATTAAAATCTCCCTCAATAAGCCAAAGTAGTGAAGAAGAAGAATGAAAACGAGCAAGCAGGTTCCAATTCTTATATTTGTCACTTGGCTCAAAACAACCATGCAAGCCCGTAAAATGGAATTAAATATTGTCACAAGTCATGACAGCAGCAATGTGAAGACTGGAGTAAGAAAGCAAATCAACTGAGATATTATTATTCTATAATAACATAAGACCAGAGCAACCCGGCCCATTATCAACAACTAAACAACCTTCCATACCTAAAGCAAACTTAACTCTTTCACTATTGCGCGTACGTAGACGCGTTTCACAGAGGAAAATAACATCTGGACCTAAATGGGCTACATTCTGGCCAAGATTGCGAACTGCCTGTGGTTTACCCAGACCACGATAGTTCCAACATAATAGCCTTATTTCTCTCGGCGGTGTTGCTTAGCAACCTCTGTTGGAGAGTTGGTAATGTTGCTCATCCTGGCTTTAGGCAAAGATGGAACTTTTGGGATCAAGGAAGGCCTGTGCTTCAAGGTTGTAGTAGAAGAGGAGCCCTTCAGAGCCTGGCCTCTCTAAGCCGAGAGGGAAGGCCGAGACCGTTTAACCATTGATGTATCAGTCAAGGTGGAGCTTCTTTTATGGAGAAGACGTGATGTGGTCTCATTTCTGGTGCGGCTCGCGACTGGGGCAGACTGCGACTGAGAAGCCATCTAGGCATAAAAATCAGCATGAGCCAACAGAGGGTGACAATGAATGGAGACTCGTTCACAGGCCAAACCAGACTTTGGATCATCAACAAGGGGTCTGGAACGGGACGAATTCATCCTTTGAGGTAGAAAGCAGTAGTGATGGTGGGCTAGCATAGCGGTAAACACGCGGCCGCGGGCGTTTGAGCCAGAACTGGGATGGACAGCTTCCTTCGGTTGTTGCCAGTCACAACAGTAGCAGCTGCCATACGAAGGCCTTCCTCGGTAGCATCTAGTACAACAACCATCACAAAATTGTCATCATTCAAAAGATCGTTAATACAATCGGCACCCAGGACATGATCAAACCACTTCGGAGCAGTAGAGTCCAGTTCCCCGTTCGTTGGAGCCGAGTGAACCATGGTTTACCCAGTCATCGATGTATCAGCAGCTTGCTTGGTTATGCCTGCACCTGTACCGGATTGTTTAGCTACAGGATCGGCATCTGTGCTGAATCGCTTGGTCACGGCATTTTCCGTTTGCTCGGTCACAAGGCCCATATTAGAAACGAGTTGCTAGGTCACACGGCCTGTATCAATATCGAGTTGCTCGGTCACAGTGTCGGTTGTTTACTCAGTCTCAAAGCCTGTATCAGTACCTAATTTCTCAGTTCCATCAGTAGCATGCTTGATAACGGGGCCTGCACCTCGGTTGTGCTCGTCTGAACCGAGGGATTAGGCACTGCCTTTCCCATAAGATCCATTGACAAACCTTCTTCATGCAAGATGAGATGACCTCGAGGCCTTTGAGCGCCCTATTTCTTTGGCCGAGGGCGCGGAGCCAATCTTCATATTGCATCTTTGTGTGAACATCCACCTTGACCAAGCGACACTCCGTAGCCAAATGCTTTATGGTGCCGCAACCATGGCAAAATAGACGAATTCGTTCATATTAAAGCGGGCACAGTTGAGACTTATTTTCGGGCCTTCCGAGAGCAATACAACAATGCAGAGTTTTTGGGCATCCATCAACACCCGAACACGCAGGAATTCCACCAAATTACCTTCTTCCATCCGGGAATCAGACATGACAACTTTCCCAATGCAAGACCCAAGGGAACGTGCGAGCTCGACATTTATCATGTTAAAAGGAATGTTGTTAATTCGGACCCAAATTCTCATATGAGAGAAGGAATAGTCATGAATAGTTAGCTTTGGGTCCGTTTGTTCAAGGGCAAACCAGTACTTGTTGAACTCTCAGGGACCACATTTTATAACACTATCTCTATTGGAAACTGTAGAGAATTTTATCAGAAAAAACCTAAATGGATTTCAGAGATGGATTGTACTTTATTATCCCTCTAGGTGGAATGAAAAAATGGCCAAGACTGGCCCCATCCATGGGCTTTGTCAAGATGACTTTTCCCAGTAGAGAGCACGCAAATTCCTCCGGAGGTAGCCCCATTGCAACGTGCGGTGTAAATACCACATCCTGCTCGTCAGCAGTAAAGCTTAAGTCACCTAAGCAAGCGAGAATAGAGTCAGCCATCAGGGAAGAAAAAGAAAGGATGCTAGTATTGAGGAGACAAGAAAAAGAGAAGATAAAACAAAAGGTGAAGTAGAATATAAAGAATAGAAGAGAGAGTTCCAGTTAAAAGGAAAGACAAAATGTAAAAGGATAAGAGATGTAAGAGAAATAATAGATAGATAAATTAAAATAAAACAGAGGTAAAATAAGAGATGTAAAAACTCTGATGTGATAATAGAGATAAGATAAGTTAGATGCATATAAATTAAAATAAACAGAAGATATGGGATAAAATCAGATTGGAGAAGAGATAAGGGAGAGATAAAATAACAGATAGTAAGAGAAATAAAATTGAAGATAAAGTTAAAATATAATAGAAAATAAGAAAAATAGAAGATATAGAATAAGTATAAGTTAAAACAAAATAAAGGAATTCAAATTTAAACTTAAGAGGAGGTATGACAGATAAATACGAAATAAAGCAATTAGATAAAATAATAGGATAATCAGGAAAAAATTGAATTTCTATGTAGTGAACTTCGAATCTAACTCTATTAGGAGGATGACGTGGCCTAGCTGGCCAATAAGCCATTCCAACTGACCGGGGAGCGACTCAACCCTAGCACCGAGGACGATGAGCCAGCACCAAAAGAACCGAGGAAACTGAGCAAGTGGGCACCTTGTAAGTCCTAGAAACCGAGCTATATGCCCTAGAGCATCGAGTAGCATGGACCAAGGTGGCCAGCCGAGAGGCGGACGCACAAGCATGCGCACCAATACATGCCGAACATAATCGAGAAGAGGCATTCCCTTTCGTACGGGCCTAGCAAACCGAGCACCGAACCGATCGCAGTGCCTAGGAATAGACTGCACCATACGAGAACCTGCTCCGAGCAGAATAAACCGAGGTACGTGCACCACTCAAGCAGTTTGAGCAGCATGGACATGGATCGATGCAAACCGAGCGAAGACATGGTCACGAGGCCGTGCAACACGGGCCATGTAACCCTAGCATAATACTTTTCAGTCGAAGAACTGAGAAGAAAACCTAGAGGCTCGGGCGCCATGTATCTTCCACCAAACGAGTAAGCCAATATACACCAATCAGATAAGAACCGGCCAGAACTGAGCAGAGGCAATTCCTGCCGCAAAGGCTTGAAATTCTAATTATCATAACCCCCAAGCAAAGCTACACAAATAAAACACTGTATGGTAGACAAAGGAGGCAAGGCTCCAAATAAAATATATAATCTGAGAAGATCAAAGATATGAGTAAATAACGATCCAAAATGATCAAAAATGCGCCAAGAATGGCAACCAACAATCACTCGGCAACATTAGGGAGATTAGGGAAATGAGAGGGTACGCCATTGGCGCAACATCCATCCGAGAAGCATCCATACCTGGAAGAAAACAAACCCATTAGAAGAGGATAAAAAATAACATAAAGAGAAACTACTTAAGCAAGAGAGAAACATGTCTGAGATAGGGTAAAAAAGACATGGTTCTGTCATATGTGAGCGAAACACCCCGCAGCGATCGAGCAGGCCCATGGATAACCAGGATGCTGGCACATGCTCGTGGAAGAACGCTTGAGCATACCCTGCTCGACCGGTTGGCGCATTAGCTGCGTATGATCAGGAAACACCACGTAGCAGTGATCAGCCAGGTTGCCATGAGTGATCGACATAACCAACCGCAACTGAGAGGATCTCCACGCCTGCATACCCTAGTTCAGCAGAGAGCCCTCCACGGTTGGTCAAAAATGGCTACCATGATGACTACATCCAATCTAAAAAGCTATGTAGAGGCCAGGAATTAAACAACAAAAAACACAAGAAAAAATAAAGTTGGCAAAAAGGTAAAAACTCTAAAACTTCCCTAAAGTAACCTGGCGACAAGACAATCCATACACCAACGCTTAAACCCAACAAAACAACCACAAAATAAGCAAATTTTATGAGTTAAAATATTTGATTATGGGCTTTTGAATATGATTATATTTCATTTTTCAAAAATTTATCCGTCCACTATTTATACCTTGGTGATCCATGATGATTATTCTTTTGTTTTTTTACAAACATGTACTTCTTCACAATGGTGTTTACATTTCCTTTTGGCATCATTTTTGGTTGCTATGGTCTTTCGACAATTCATTAGATCCATGTTATTGGAATGGTGTTTAAATTTCTTTTTGGTGCGTTGAGATGTTTTGGGGAACCTTTTGCGTTGAGATGTTCGTTTCGGAAGCTCATCTTTATTCCAACACTTTATCCAGATTTTTGATTGAATTGGGGCTGAATTTTGATTTTGCTCTCATTGTTTTATATAAATTAACATCTTGTATTTTGTTTCCAGCCTTTGAACGGAATAATGTGAGAATGTTTTCTTCATTTTAGGATGGATTATATTTTTTCTTTGTCTCTTTTTGGTGTTAATAACATCACTTTTTGACTAAATTTTCAACATGACCCTTCTTATCCCCCTTTTATGAGTCTTGTATGGACGACCATATCTATCTTATTCCATTTTCCACAAACAATATGTTACAGTCTCATTTGACATTTCGAGTTTGTTGGAAGGACATGGGTCGTTTGAAAATCGATTATAATTCTATTTTCATTTTATCCATTAATCTTCTGGATGTAGTTGTTATACTCAAATTTGATTTAATTTTAATTAGAGTTAATTCTTCTTTGATTAATTTAAACATAAATCTTGACTCAAAATCTAGTCTAGCTCTTTTTCACGTTTACAGTTTATGTAAACCTAAAAATAAATGTTAACTCTGAATTGGTTTCATCTTCGATTTGAAACAATTATTTTCTGAACTACAATGCTAATTTAATTCCTTGTGGTCAAATCGTTTTGGGAGTTATAATAAAATTGAATATCATCTTTAATATAGCTTCCAATCAATTTTTTTGTGCTAAAAATAAATTGGTTTTTCCATTAATTGGTATTAATTTCCTTTTGAAAGTCATTACATTCAATCTCCGTAAAATTTGTCTAGAAAATTTAAATCTGAATTTAGGATTTTTGATTTTACATCCTAAACTCATTTTATATGATCAAATCGGTCTGGAGAATATTCTTAAACATACTTTCATCTATATCTCGTATATAACAGATTCCAAATTGAATTTACATGCCAAATTTGGATTGGAACTGCCATTAATCAAAGCTAATTTGTGTTTGATATTTGTTGCTACCTTAATCTTGGAAACTACCATGTTAAGAACCAATTTGGTGATTTTCATTGCCATTTCCACCATCATCATTGATTTTCAGCTACTGCTCTTTCAAATAGCAGTTTCCAAACTGATTTTATACACTAAAATTGGATTGCATTCAACATTAATAGAAGTTTTTATGTATTTGAAAATTGAAATTACTTTTGACTTGGATCTATCCATGCTAAGAAGTTATTTATTGGTAATATTTGATGCCAACACTTTAATCTTCCTTAAATTCCATTTGGCAAATTCAAATATGATTCTAATTCCTGAATTTAAATCATATTTGAATTTACCTTCTAACTATGAATCGACTTTAATTCTGAGTAAATTAACTTCATTCTCATCTTTCATTTCTTGCTTTGACTCGAAATCATCCATATTTAGAATTGGAATTCACTTTAATTTAGAGGACTCCCCTCTAATATGTATATTAAACCTTTACTTGGAAACATTCCTTTTTGTTTTCAATTCAAATCTTCATTTATTTTCTCCCGCTTCTCCATATTTTGGCGCTATTTACAATTCAAAATTGGAATCAATTCTTAATTCGAATCAATCCATATTAAGAATTGTTTCAATTGTGATATTGAATGAAAGCATAATATTTCCCCTTAAACCCCGATTGGAATATGCAAATCCAAAATTTTCTCCTAAATTCGAATTGGGTTCTTCCTTGATTAGGATCAATCTTATTTGACTCTACTATTGAACATTGGTCTGATTATAATATATGTTATTTATGGACTAAAATAATAATAATTAGAGTTGGACCAATTATTCTCTAATCAACATGTATCTTAAATTTTCCATGGGAAAATTTCCTTTTTTACCCACTACAACTCTACCATTATCTTGCACCGAGTTTCTTTTTCCATTCAAATTATCTGCTATTCTTGACTCAGATTTATCCATATTAAGAATCGTTCCAATTATGTATTAGATGCCCTTAAATTCATCCTCTATGAATTTTGTATAGGATATCCTAATCTGGTTTTCCTACTGAAATTTGATCTGGCATACTCCTTGATTAATGGTATATCATATTTGATGTTACACTAACTTTTGGAAGGTTTTCTTTTTGAGTAAACTTGATTTAAATTTAAATATAAATACTATTTTTGGCATGATTTCATCTATAATTAGTATAACACCCTTGTTTTGGGCCTAGCAGTTTAAGGGCTAGTTAGACGGTCTGGTGGATCAGGTTAGGGATTAGAGTTGGATACGAGAATAAATATTTTTGAGTTAAAAATCTGGAAAAAATTGATGCCTTTCAAGTTTCTTCTTCACGGTTTACCTCAGTAAACCTAATGTAGCTCGCTCGGTTTGGTCTTGCGACTAGGCCGGGTCGAGGGGGTTACGTTTGGTGGTATCAAAGCTAGGTTTGCGATAATTGGGAGTTGGTATAGTTGTTGTTATGTTGTTGTGGGTTGTAATCTGTTGTTTGCTATGCACGGTGATTGTAATATGCACATTGATTGTTTTATGCTATGTTGGGGAGAAGTTTGGGAAACCCATTGCCTTATTATTATAGTCTGAAATATTTTGGTTTTGAAATGGAAGTCTTGGATCCTTGCTTTAAGCTAGCCTGATTGTTTTGTTTTGGTGAAACATCATGCCTTATATATATTTTTAGCACGATGGGACCGAGGAAAGAGTTGCAATCTGGCACGATTGTTGCTGTCGTTGGGTAAGGAAATGAGGGGGATGTCATACCTCCTGAAGGGTTGCCGCCGCCTCCACCTAATCCACCTGCGGAAGTGGAGCAAGTACTACCTGTGCTAGTTGGGCCAGGGATGAGTGACATGGCACCGTTGATTCAGGCCATGACTGGTGCTTTTCAGGTAGCGGTTGTGGGTGTTCATATGCCGGCACCAGTGGTTGAGCAGACGAGTTTGTCCTTAGAGCGTCTTTGAAATCTGGGCGGAGTTGAGTTTTGTGGTGTAGCACAAGAGGCTTCTGAGGATTGGTTGGCTAGTATAGAGAGGATGTTGGGTCAGATGGATTGTACGGATGCCCGTAAGTTGGGTTGGGTTGTATTCCTGTTGTAGGGAGATGCCTATAGCTGGTGGACTACCGTGATAGCTGGGATAGAATCTGAGGATATATCCTGGGAGTTCTTTTGTGTTGTTTTTCAGAAAAGGTACCTAGGGGCCCGGTATCTAGACGAAAGGAAGAGAGAGTTTATGGCTCTAGTACAAGGTGGTATGTCTATTTTTAAGTATGAGGTATAGTTTGTGAGGTTGAGTCGTTATACACCTGAGTTGGTTCCTGACGAGCGACAGCGATGTAATCATTTTCGCTATGAGCTGGTGGAGGAGGTTAAGACGTACATGCTTGCTGCTAATTATACAGATTTTTGACGTATTGGTTATGTGAGCCAAAGATATCGAGCAAAACCTTGGTTTAGCTTCTAGGTCTCGGTGTTTTAGCTCTGGTAAAAGAGTGGTAGATTCTAGCTTTGGCGGTGGTCAGGCTAAGAGACACCGTGACAGGAGGTATCACCATGATCAGAGATACGGTAGAGGTGCTATTGGGCGTGGAGCGTAGAGGCAGGGTACCTAGGTTAGAGCTCTACATAGTACCTGTTGGGCTTGCGGGTCACATGATCATCTAAGGTGAGATTGCCAACATTTGGCCAGAGAGGGTCAAATACCCGCGGCTGTTGTGGCTAATGCATGTTGGAGTTGTGGGTCTGGCGACCATCAGAGATGTGATTGTCCTTTGTTAGCTAAAGGTGGGCAGGGTGCTGCACCTTTTGTTGCTCCGTAGAGAGGCCGTGGTCGTGGTCTTGGCCGTGGCAAATTTCAGTGCAAGGATGGTGGACAGAGGACTGTGGCTCATTTGGTTGCTATCCAGCCTGAGGGAGGTGGACCAGCTAGAGTGTATGCGCACTGACTTCTGTTGTATAATCAACTATTGTATCTTGCTTTGAACTTGTTCAGCTCACAGTGCCTCCATCAAGGCAGAATACAAAACTCAATTGCGATCGTGAATCATTCTTATCGGTTTGAAAGCTAGCATCAGTATAACCTTTTATACTTAGCTCTTCCTCATCTTCATATATAAGGAATGTATCCTTTATTCTTATTAAGTACTTAAGTATGTTTTTAACTGCGACCTAGTAACCTTTACTGGATCTACCTAGTACCGACTTATCATACTTAAAGCATATGATACATCTAGAGGAGTACATAGCATGGCATACATGATAGATCCAATTGCTAAAGCATATGGAATATTACTCATGGGCACTCTTTCTTGAGGTGTTGAAGGACACATTTCCTTCGAGAGTGAAATTCTATGTCTCATAGGTAAGCACCTCTTTTTGGATTCTTCCATACTGAATCTTTTCAGTACTTTATATATCCATGTATTTTAACTCAGTCTTAGGAGTCGTCTCCATCTATCTTTATAGATCTTGACTCCTAATATGTATGTTGCCTCACCCAAGTCTTTCACGAAAAAACAATTTCCTAACCAAGTTTTAAGAAACTGTAAGCTAGGTATGTCATTTCCTATTATCAGTATGTTATCCACATACAGTTCCAAGAATATGACAATACTGCTACTAATTTTCTTGAAAACACATGAGTCATATTCATTTTTGATAAAACCAAACTCTTTGATTCATCATTAAAATGAAGATTCCAACTTCGAAAAGCTTGCTTCAATCCATAAATGGACTTTTGTAGCTTGCATATTTTTTTGGCATCTTTTGGATCGACAAAACCTTCAGGTTGTGTCATGTACACATCCTCATCTAGTTTTCCATTAAGGAAATTAGTTTTAACATCCATTTGCAATATCTCATAATCATAAAATACAACTATCGCAAGTAAGATTCATTTGCATATCTCTTTATGGAGAAAAGGTTTCATTATAGTTTATACTAGAATTTGACGAAAACCCTTAGCAACTCATCGCCCTTTTTTGTTTGTACATTACCATCTTTAATTTCATGACCTCTATCCATTTCTCAGAGTCTAGGCCCATCACTACTTCTTGATAATTCATAGGCTCATCTTGATCCATAAAGAGAACATCACCATGCAATGTGACAAGAAATCCATGTTTTTCAGGCTCATTGCATTCTCTTAAAGATCTTTGCAGTGGTTGTGTTTCCAAAATAGTTGAATGTTCCTCAACAATTTTTGGAACTTGTTGTTGTTGAATCTCTAGTTCAATGATATGTGGTTGATCTCGAATTTCATTGAGTTTAATATTTCTCCTACTTCCTTCTCTGAAAACAAATTCTCTTTCTAGGAAGATTCATGTTCGAGCAAAAAACACTTTGTTCTCTATAGGATTGAAGAAATAATATCCTATAGTTTCTTTAGGATAACCTACAAAATTACATTTATGAGGTTTTGTTTTGAGCTTTTTAGACATATGTTATTTAACATAAGCTTCGCATCCCCAAATTTTCATAAAAGACATACTAGGATGTTTCCTAGTCCATATCTCATATGGTGTCTTTTGAACAAATTTAGATGAAAAACGATTTAGTGTAAAAGTAGTTGTTTCTAGTGCATGTCCCAAAAAGAAATTAGAAGATCAGCGTGACTCGTCATTGATAGAACCATGTCTAACAGTGTTCGGTTACTTCGTTCAGAAACTCTATTCCATTGTGGAGTACCAGGAGGTTTAAGTTGTGAGACAATCTATAATACCCCAATAGTTGTTTAGGGACAAAATAATAAAGAATTGAAAGTTGGTGATTTTAGTGCAGTGACTAAAACGTAAAATTTTAAAGTTTAGTGGCTAAAGTGAAAAGTTGAGAAAAGTTCAAGGACCGACATGGTAATTTTCCCAATAGTTATTTTTATTCTATAAATAAATAGATCACCTAAGGGTGTGGATCGAATATAAAAATTATGGTTTGATCCGATGTTTCTATTATTGGGAAATTACAGCTTAAGTTTAAAATGGAATTCAGGTAATCATATGAGTTCGGAATGTGATGAAATTTTGAAGAGAGATGTAAGAAGACTTGAAGGATATGATATTTCATTTTGGAATCGTTTTTAATCAATTTAGATTCGATGGGAGACAATATTTTATTATAGTGCACAAATGGCATTTTTGTGAATACATGGATTCATTAATGGCATTTTTATTCATTTCGCCCATACTTTTTAATTAAAAATGATTATCGAAATGTGATAAGGTTCGGTGTCAACACGTAATTGGATATAACTAAAGGGAAAATGGTAACTTTGCTATTTAGGGAGATTTTGTATATATTAAGTTAAATAAATGCCATTTGGCATTAGAAAATTAAAGAAAGAAAATACTAGAATTTGCTCATATTCATCCTCTCAAGGCCGAAACACCATAGCAAGGTAAGAAAAAAAATTTGATTTCATTTTTAGCTTGATTCGATTGGTTTTTGGATTGAGACATGAAATAAGAAATTAATCTCTAAGAAATTCTCTTTCTTTTGGTACTATTTTTATGTGGTTTTCATGTCTCTAAGTTGAAATTGGAAGATAGGGTGGATGAAGGACATAGTGAAAATTTGTGTTTTATGATTCTATCAAGTTGGATATGGTGTTGTAGTATTATTTTTATGCTTATAATGATGGAAATGTTAAGATTTGAAGTATGGAGAATTTTTGGTGAAGATGGAAAATTAGGGGAAATTATGTCAAAATTTATTTTGATGAGGGAAGTGTCTTGAAATGATGTTTTTCATGTTTGGTTGAAGTTGGAATGATGAAAACTTGAGTGATGGACTATTATGTCAATTACGAAAAATTAAGGGTTAAAGTGTAAGAATTTATTTCAATGTTGGTTATAAAGAATTATGTATTTTATATGCATTAAAGTGTTGTTTGAAGCAAAAATCCCATGTTGAAGCGTTAGGGAACATTTCGGCAATTACCTAAATTATTGGGGGATTTTTTGTGAAATGCTAATTTAAAGTATTTAGGTTGATTGTTATCACCTAAACTTTATTTTAATGTTTGTATTGTTGAACATGGGATTGAATTGTGAAAATTCAAAAGTGAGGTGATTAAGTATAAGTGAAAGGAATGAGAATTTCTAGGAAGTTATGAGGTGGAAAGGGAGATTGAATTGAAGAAAGTATTGATATGTTATTAGTACATCAAAGGAATTTTATTTATAAATTTTTCTCCTATTAATGTATGTGTTATGGATGTATGATTTCAAGCAGGTGAACAAGCTCGAGATTTAAACAAATCAAGAGGTAAAGAAAAAGCTTTGGAGTAACATATTTTGGTACAGGTAATTAGTGAGGCTTTTATATGTTTTGAAATGCATCTTATTAGACTCTTATAAAGTCTATCTATGGATTTTATTGAAATGATAACATGGTTTTTATATGAGTTATAGGATAATTTACAAGTAAAGGAAAAAGGTCAATAATTGATAGGGTATGAACTGCCATGTTATGTTTTATTTTGACAAGTTTATTTGTATGAATTTATTGCCCAAGTTTATGATAGAGAGTTACAGTATAGTGGCATGCCATTAGAGGTCTAGCAGTCAAGGACTGCAGTATAGCTATACATCGATCTTTAGATCTATATGTTTTCGGCATTTATGTGTCTATATGTCCCGGCACATTTTGTGCTTATATGTTATCGTCACTTCGGTGACTAGTACTCAAGGAGTACCGACCTTGCATACTTTAACTTCTCTTTATACAATTCTTGGGCTAAATAGAAAGTAAATGTATATGAAATTTTACCATTTCTTATTTATGATTGTTTAAAAGTATAAGAAAGATTTGATATGATTTTGCTTAACCATGTTTTCATTATTTCAATACTTAATTTTTAATTATTTATAATGCCTCACGAAATTTATGCTTAGCGTGTGTATTTTGCATGTGCACACGTAGGTTAATACAGTGTGGTGGTAAGCAACAATAGCTTGGGTGCAGTTGGATGAGCAACCACTACAGGCTATCATGCTAGTTATTTTGACATCCTATATGATATATTATTAGTGGCATGTATAATATTAAATCCTTGTGTTTTGTGTAAACTAAACTCTACTAACTTTATATTTTATTATGGCTATGGTAAAATATGGACTAGTATTATTTATTAAATGATTTAAAATGGTTTAGGAATGTTTTAGTAAACTTACTTTTGAAATGGGTAAAACAGTCTTGAAAGTCTGCTCTAGACAGTGACTTTGAAAAATTAAATTCCACAGATTGATTTAGATGTTGAATTTTATATGTATATACTAGAAATTGAGTCTAGTTTATTTTTAAAAAAATGGTGACTGATTTTGAGGTCTGTGCTAAAAGTTATGAATTTTTATTCGAAGAAAGGTCAGAAAACTAGACTGCAGAATTTTTGAAAATCTTATACTGTGACGAAAATTTGATAATTTTTATAAATTTTTGTAGATTTTATTAATTTTTGTGGAATATACCGTTGGAATCGTGTTTGAATCTAGTTTTTATCAGTGTAAATAGAATTAAATTCTGAGTTCTAGACTGTCTTGTAGAAACAAAATTGTGGAAAGTGGTACAGAATATTATTTTACAAGAAATAGAATTTGAAATGTTTTTCAACAATGTTTTATAACACTACCGACTTGTATTTGGAAATGAATATGGGAAGGTGTGTTACATTTATTGGTATCAGAGCTATAGGTTTAGTCGGTTCTGGAAGGGAAATATGATTTATAATTGCTGAAAGTATATACATGCCACTAGGATGTCATAATTACTATTGATGACACTAGTATGGTTGATATGCTTGCTTACTAACCTTAAGTGTTTTTGTGAGTTCAAATATCTTAGAATAAAGGATTGCGTCAGGTGACCCATATAGAGGGTCAGAATGACCCCGAGGTTGGTGAGGGAGCTAGTTATGTTCAGCCGATAGTACAGTCTGATGAAAATGTTCCAGTTCAGCATGGAATACCGAAACAAGGTCAAGGAAATTTTCTACAAGCTTTAGAGATGATTATTAATCGGCCTCCGCAAGTCTCTATTGCTAAGGAGTTAAAGACGCTAGGAGCGCCGGATTTCACCGACGGAGATCCTGTTACTGTGGATCTTTGGCTAAATGATTTAAAGATTATGCTCGAAGGATTATATTGCGAGGATCGAAAAAGCTGGAAGGGTATGTGTCTCTACTGAAAGGGCAAGCACGTATCTGGTGGACAAATGTCACTACTTGTCCTCGTGAAGAGATTTCTTGGGAGTTCTTTCTTCGCGAGTTTCGTAACAAGTATATTGGTGACATGTTCATCCGAGAGATGAGAAATGAGTTTCTGAATCTTAAGCAAGGTGATCGGACAATATATGAATACGAGTGTGAATTCAACAAGTTGAGTCGATTCGCCTCAAAGTTGATTCCTCCTGAGAATGATTGTACTTTAGTTTCATTGAAGGATTGGATCCGGATTATAAAGAGGTGCTGATAGCTATGGATATTTCTAAATTTCAAGATGTTGTCAACCGAGCAAAAGGGATGGAAAAAGTTCGACAAGAAAAGTTAGCCGCTCGGGACGTTCAACTTCAGAAAATGAGCCATGAAGGATCTTATGGTTGGTCATCTTCCAAACAGGGTAAAGCCTCGTATTAGAAAAATAGAGTAGGATCTTCTACTTCCTCTCGACAAAAATTTGGACCGGGAAAGTCCAAAGGTTCGTAGGACGCTACTGCAAAGACTGGAGGTTCGAGGAGATTTCAAAGCCCATCTCTTTGTGACCATTGTGGCAGATTCCATTATGGGCAATGTCGATTGGTTATCGGAGCTTGCTTTGGTTGTGGTGCTACTGATCATTTTCTTCGAGACTGTCTGAAGAATTATGGCAGATCAAACAAGTCATAGAGGTCGGTGGTTCGGAATCAGAAATGAAGATACCAGGGTAATTAGAAATTTTCTAGAGCTAATCGTCCGGGAGCCTCAGAAGCTGCTTCTAACAGGGAATATAAGACTTCAGCAAGGGTCTACCATATCCGTACTGATGATGATAAGGATACACCAGATATTGTTACAGGTATTTTCCAACTTTATGGTGAACATGTATTTGTGTTAATAGATCTGGGATCTACTCATTCATATGTTAGTTCTAAGTTAGTCCGAAATAGAGGGATTATCTTAGAACCTATAGTTAGTGGAGTTATTGCATCAAACCCTATAGGCCAAAGTGCTCATGTGAGTAGAATTGGTAGGCAGTGCCCAATAGTACTTTAGGGGATTAAATTCCCAACTAATCTAATGGAATTGCTTTTTCATGAGTTTGAAGTAATATTGGGTATGGTTGGATACATGCCTACCATGCTATAGTAGATTTTCATTTGAAACAACTAGTGCTGAAAATTAAGAAAGGTGTGGAAATAATAGTGAATGGTGAAAGATCTAATGGGTTGAGAAATGTGATCTCAGGAGTGAAAGCAAAGAAATTGTTGTATCAGGGATGCCAGTCTTATCTAACCTATGTTGTGGATACTCAATCACAAAAAATAGTTATAAATAGTATTCCAACAGTTCGATATTTCCCCGAGGTATTTCCAGAGGAATTGCCAGGGTTACCTCCGGATTGAGAAGTAAAGTTTGGAATTGATATTTTACCTGGTACTGAACCGGTATCGATGGCACTTATCGAATGTCTCCTACAGAATTGAGAGGGCTAAAGGCTCAATTGCAGGAGTTGTTGGACTAAGGTTTTATACGACCTAATGTATCACCTTGGGGAGCACCGGTATTGTTCGTTAAAAAGAAAGACGGATTGATGCGGCTATGCATTCTTTACCGGCAATTAAACAAGGTGACAATTAAGAATAAGTATCCTTTACCAAGGATTGATGACTTATTTGACAAGTTGAAAGAAGCAACTGTGTTTTCTAAGATTGATCGTCGGTAGGGTTACTATCAACTAAAAGTCAAAGAGGAAGATATTTCGAAGACAGCATTTCAGACACGGTATGGGCAATATGAGTTTTTGGTGATGCCTTTTGGTCTCACAAATGCTCCTACAACATTTATGGATTTAATGAATAGAGTGTTCCAACCGTACCTAGATCAGTTCGTCATTGTGTTTATTGATGACATACTGGTCTATTCCAAGACTGAAAAAAAGCATGATGCCCATTTACGGGTAGTATTATAGATTTTGAGAGACAAGAAACTTTATACTAAATTCTCCATATATGAATTTTGGTTATCAAAAGTGGCTTTCTTAGGCCATATTGTTTTCGCTGAAGGAATTAGGGTCGATCCTAAAAAGATTCAAGCTATAGTTGAATGGAAACCTCCCAAGAATATTACAGATGATTGTAGTTTCTTGGGTTTGGCAGGATACTATCGTCGCTTCGTGAAGGGTTTCTCGATGATCGCTGCACCAATCACAAAATTATTAAGGAAGGATATACCTTTTGTCTAGACTGATAAATGCCAAGAGATCCGTTGAAGCGGATTTTAACTGAAGCTCCAGTGCTCGTACAACCAGAATCGGGAAAGGATTTCACATTGTATAGTGACGCGTCCCATAATGGGTTGGGATGTGTACTAATGCAAGAAGGAAGGGTAATAGCCTATGCCTCCAGACAATTAAAAACGCATGAGAGAAATTATTCGATTCATGATTTGGAGTTGGTTGCAATTGTTTTTGCGTTGAAGATATGGCGTCGTTATCTATATGGCGAGCGGTGCTATATTTTCACAGATCATAAAAGTTTGAAGTATTTGATGACACAGAAAGAATTAAATTTGAGGCGTAGAAGATGGTTGGAACTTATTAAAGATTATGATTTGGTGATTAATTATCACCCTGGAAAAGCAAACGTAGTGGCTGATCCTTTGAGTCAAAAGACGTTTGCTGCCTTAAGGACTTTGAATGCTCAGATAGCATTGAGAAATGATGGTGCTTTGATTGCAAATCTACAGCTCAAATCTACCTTGTTAGATCGTATAGGAGAGTCCCAGAATAAAGATAAAAAATGTTCAACGATAGTGAAGCAAGTTGAAAGTGGTGAGACTAAAGACTATGAAGTTAAGAATGATGGATGCCTCTATTATCAGAATAGATTATATATTCCTGATGATGAAGGGTTAAAAAGGGAACTTCTACATGAAGCTCATTATAGTCCTTTGACGATGCGTCTAGGAGGTAATAAAATGAATCAAGATTTAAAGAGCAATTTTTGGTGGCCAGGTATGAAAAGAGCCGTGAGAGAATTTGTGTCTAAGTGTTTGACATGTCAACAAGTGAAAGCGGAACATCAAGTGGCATCTGGTTTGCTACAACCGATTTCTATTCCCTAGTGGAAATGGGAGAATATCACAGGCTTACCAATGACTCCGAGCAAGAAAAGATGCTATTTGGGTGGTAGTGGATAGAATGACAAAGTCTGCTCATTTTATCCCAGTCCGGACTGATTATACAATGGATAAGTATGTTGAGTTGTATCTTAAGGAAATCGTACGACTACATGGTGTACCTCTATCTATTGTGTCAGATAAAGATCCGAGGTTTACCTTACGATTTTGGAGATCTTTACATGAGGCATTGGGGACTCGATTAAATTTCAGTACTGCTTTTCACCCTCAAACAGATGGTCAATCTAAAAGGATAATTCAGATTCTTGAAGATATGCTTAGAGCTTGTATAATTGAATTCGAAGGCTCGTGGGAAAAGTATTTTCCATTAGCCGAGTCCGCCTATAATAACAATTATCAAGCAAGTATAAAGATGGCTCCTTATGAAGCCTTATATGGTAGGTGATGCAAAACACTATTAAATTGGTTCAAGCTTAAGAATCGTAGTTTGATTGGACCTGATTTGATGCGAGATGTAGAAGATAAAGTTAAAATAGTACAGGTCAACCTCAAGAAAGCATCAGATCGACAGAAATCTTATGCAGATCTAAAGAGAAAAGATATAAAGTTTGAGGTTGGTGAAAAGTGTTCCTCAAAGTATCACCCTGGAAAAAGGTGTTACGCTTCGAACGTAAAGGAAAGTTAAGTCCGAGGTTTATTGGGCCTTATGATATTTTAAAGAAAGTTGGCCCAGTGGCGTATCAATTAGCGCTGCCTCCAGCATTGAGCAAGATTCATAATGTGTTTCATGTTTCGATACGTAGAAGATATCGATCAGATCCTATTCATGTGATATCACCAGTAGAGATCGAGGTTCAACCATATTTGACTTATGAGGAGGAACCAATGAGGATTCTTGCTCATGGAGTTAAAGAATTGAGAAACAATATTATTCCATTGGTAAAAGTTCTTTGGCGGAATCATAAAGTGGAAGAAGCCACTTGGGAAACGAAGGAATCAATGGAAAAGCAAACCCGCATCTTTTTTAAAATAGGTATGTTTCAAAATTTGAGGATGAATTTTCCTAAGAAGGAAAATTGTAATACCCCAATAGTTGTTTAGCGACCAAATAGTAAAGAATTGAAAGTTGGTGGTTTTAGTGTAGTGACTAAAACATAAATTTTAAAGTTTAGTGGCTAAAGTGAAAAGTTAAGAAACGTTTAAGGACCAACATGGCAACTTTCCCAATAATTATTTTCATTCTATAAATAAATAGATCACCTAATGGTGTGGATCGAATATAAAAATTTAGGTTTGATCCAATGTTTCTGTTATTGGGAAATTACAGTTGAAGTTTAAAATGGAATTCGGGTAATCGTATGAGTTCGGAATGTGATGAATTTTTGAAGGGAGTTGTAGGAAGACTTGAAGGATATGATATTTCATTTTGGAATCGTTTTTAATCAATTTAGATTCGATGGGAGACATTATTTTATTATAGTGCACAAATGGCATTTTTGTGAATACATGGATTCATTAATGGCATTTTAGTCATTTTGCCCATACTTTTTAATTAAAAATGATTATAGAAAAGTGATAAGGTTAGGTGTCAACACCTAATTGGATATAACTAAGGGGCAAAATGGTAACTTTGCTATTAAGGGAGATTTGGTATATATTAAGTTAAATAAATGCCATTTGGCATTAGAAAATTAAAGATAGAAAATACTAGAATTCACTCATCTTCATCCTCTCTTGGCCGAAACACCATAGCAAGGTAAGAAAAAAAATTTGATTTCATTTTTAGCTTGATTCGATTGTTTTTGGATCGAGACATGAAATAAGAAATTAAACTCTACGAAATTCTCTTTCTTTTGGTACTATTTTTATGTGGTTTTCATGTCTCTAAGATGAAATTGGAAGATAGGATGGATGAAGGACATAGTGAAAACTTGTGTTTTATGATTCTATCAAGTTGGATATGGCGTTGTAGTGTTATTTTTATGCTTATAGTGATGGAAATGTTAAGATTTAAAGTATGGAGAATTTTTGGTGAAGATGGAAAATTAGGGGAAATTGTGTCAAAATTTATTTTGATGAGGAAAGTGTCTTGAAATGATGTTTTTCATGTTTGGTTGAAGTTGGAATGATGAAAACTTGAGTGATGGACTATTATGTCAATTATGGAAAATTAACGGTTAAAATGTAGCAATTTATTTCAATGTTGGTTATGGAGAATTATGTATTTTATATGCTTTAAAGTGTTGTTTGAAGCAAAAAATCCCATGTTGAAGTGTTAGGGACCATTTCGGCAATTACCTAAATTATTGGGGAAATTTTTGTGAAATGTTAATTTAAAGTATTTAGGTTGATTGCTATCACCTAAACTTTATTTTAATGTTTTTATTGTTGAACATGGGATTGAATTGTGAAAATTCAAAAGTGAGGTGATTAAGTATAAGTGAAAGGAATGAGAATTTCTAGGAAGTTATGAGATGGAAAGGCAGATTGAATTGAAGAAAGTATTGATATGTTATTAGTACAATAAAGGAATTTTATTTATGAATTTTTCTCCTATTAATGTACTTAGTGGATTGATAATCTAACATATACATTTAATTGTATGTGTTATGGATGGATGATTTCAAGCAGTTGAACAAGCTCGAGATCTAAACAAATCAAGAGATAAAGAAAAAGCTTTGGAGTAACATATTTTGGTACAAGTAATTAGTGAGGCTTTTATATGTTTTGAAATGCATCTTATTAGACTCTTATAAAGTCTATCTATGGATTTTATTGAAATGATAACATGGTTTTTATATGAGTTATAGGATAATTTACAAGTAAAGGAAAAAGGTTAGTAATTGATAGGGTATGAACTGCCCTATTACGTTTTATTTTGACAAGTTTATTTATATGAATTTATTGCCCAAGTTTATGATAGAGAGTTACAGTATAGTGGCATGCCATTAGAGGTCTAGCAGTCAAGGACTGCAATATAGCTATACATCGATCTTCGGATCTATATGTTTTCGACACTTATGTGTCTATATGTCTTGGCACATTTTGTGCTTATATGTTATCGTCACTTCGGTGATTAGTACTCAAGGAGTACCGACCTTGCATACTTTAGCTTCTCTTTATACGATTCTTGGGCTAAATAGAAAGTAAATGTATATGAAATTTTACCATTTCTTATTTATGATTGTTTAAAAGTATAAGAAAGATTTGATATGATTTTGCTTAACCATATTTTCATTATTTCAATACTTAATTTTTAATTATTTATAATGCCTCACCAAATTTATGCTTAGCGAGTGTATTTTGCATGTGCACACGTAGGTTAATACGGTATGGTGGTAAGCAGTATTAGCTCGGGTGCAATTGGACGAGCAACTACTACAGGTTATCATGGTTGTTATTTTGACATCCTATATGATATATTATTAGTGGCATGTATAATATTAAATCCTTGTGTTTTGTGTAAACTAAACTCTACTAACTTTATATTTTATTACGGTTATGGTAAAATTTGGACTAGTATTATTTATTAAATGATTTAAAATGGTTTAGGAATGTTTTAGTAGACTTACTTTTGAAATGGGTAAAAACAGTCTTGAAAGTCTGCTCTAGACAGTGACTTTGAAAAATTGCTATAAACTCCACAGATTGATTTATATGTTGAATTTTATATCTATGAACTAGAAATTGAGTCTAGTTTATTTTAAAAAAAACGGTGACTGATTTTGATGTATGTGCTAAAAGTTACGAATTTTTATTCGAAGAAAGATCAAAAAACTAGACAGCAGAATTTTTGAAAATCTTATACTGTGACTATGAGAATTTTTATAAATTTTGTAGATTTTATTAATTTTTGTAGAATATACCGTTAGAATCATGTTTGAATCTAGTTTTTATCGGTGTAAATAGAAATAAATTCCGAATTCTAGACTGTCTTGTAGAAACAAAAATGTGGAAAGGGTACAGAATATTATTTTACAAGAAATAGAATTTGAAATGTTTTTCAACAATGTTTTATAACACTACCGAATCATATTTGGAAACGAATATGGGAAGGTGTGTTACACAATCCCATGTTCTTTAAAAAGGTCACCAAACTCTAAGCTTAAGTATTCTCCTCCTCAATCTGATCAAAGAGCCTTAATGCTTTTTCCTAGTTGATTTTGTCGTTTATTTTTAAATTCCTTGAACTCTTCGAGGGCTTCGGATTTATGATGCATTAGGTAAATGTACTCATATCTACTGAAGTCATCTATGAAAGTAATAAAGCATTGAAACCCTCCTCTAGCTTGTGTATTCATTGGTCCACATACATCACTATGTATTAATCCCAATAAATTACTTGCTCGCTCACTTTTACCATTAAAAGGAGCTTTAGTAATCTTTCCCAATAAGCAAGGCTCGCATACATCAAGTTGTTTGAAAACAAATGAATCCAAAAATCCATCTTTATGAAGTTTTCAAATGCGTTTTTCACTTATGTGTCCCAAGCGGGAATGCCAAAGATAAGTTTGATTAGAGTCATTTGTTTTTGATCTTTTCATATTTATGTTGTAAATGGAATTCTCTTGATTCAAATATAGAGGACATTTATTAATTGTGTCACACCATAGAAAACATTATGGAGATAAAAAATAATTATTCTTAAAAATTATCTCAAAACCAATCTTGTCTAAACAAGAAATCAAAATGGTGTTTTTAGTCAAACTAGGCAGAAAATAACAATCCTCTAATCATAAATTAAGTCCACTGGGCAACGATAAAGTATATGTTCTTATAGCTAATACAACAACTCTTTCCCTATTACCAACCCGTAGGTCCACATCTTCTTTTCTTAGATTTCTACTCTTTTGTAGTTCTTGTACAGATGTACAAATATGAGAACCACAACTGGTATCCAATACCCAAGAAGTAGGTGTTGATAAATTAATATCAATAACATAAATATCCAACACGAACGCTTCGCTTTCATTTGCCTTTTTGAGTTTTTCAAGATAAATAGGGTAGTTCTTCTTACAATGACATGTCTTATTACAATGGAAACATTTTCCTTTCAGTGACCCATCATGGTAATTTACGTTGTTTAACTTATCCTTCTCAAGGACCGATCGCAATGATTACAAATTTGTATTTGCCATAATAAGTCTACAACAATGAAATATGAATTTTGAGTACGTTTACCAAGTTTGTTTATAAAAGGACTTTATACTCCCACTACTTTTATTAATAACCCTCAAATATTAATGTCGAAAATACTTCCTATAAAGTTTTTGTAGTGGGTAAGGATCCAAATTTCATATTCTCTTAAGTCAGCTTTGACTTTATCTTAAGATTATGGTTTATCTAGGTAAGCAACATTTACTAAATACATCTCATGTAACTCCTTGATTTGGTGAAAAACTTGTTTATAATCATCTTATGATTATCCAAATTATTAACCTTTAGGTTTCTAATCCTATTAGAGTAACCTAGTTAAGTCTTTAACCAATATTACAACCAGTGAATATTACTTGCTTATTCTTTGCGTTTGGCCAAGATAGATACAAGTGCCTCGCTTTAGTAGAACCTACATTGTATCGATTTAGACTTTAACGAGGGTTGACATTGGGAGGCAATAAATGACTTAATATTTTATTGATGGATTTTGTGAATATTGTCTCACCATTCAACATTTGATCTTATCAATTAACTAGCATGCATTTCATACATTCATTTTATCACATACATGAAAAGTAGTAAATATAAATGCTATAATTATACCCCATATCCTAAGGTGGCCTTCCCAAGCCAATAGGAGAACCAAATTATTTTATGGATAAATCACTTCTCAAGCATCTTTCTGTCGGCCCATCATTCTGTTCCTCTGGTCCATGCTTCTTCATATAGATTACAATTTCAGAAACTAGTTTTACATACGAGTGAGTAAGTTGAGAAGAGAATTACAATAGAAGTAGAGAGAGGCACGACACGTAGGTCGTATTTATAAAACCTTATAAATAAAACTAAATGGGCTATTGGGCTATAACCATGCATTTCAAATACTGTGCATATCAATCATACCAGACACTTGTTTTATCTTGATTATTAAAAATTATCGATATGTGCCTATAACCTTTGTTACCTTCATAGGGTTAAAGGGGAGAAATTTAAAATTTCACGTATATTCTCTATGGGCAAAAACCTCATGATTTGATAAGTTTTATCAACAGATTTGTGTTTTCAAGATTCTTAATCCATAAGGTTTTTTGTTTGGAACAACTTTGTTCATGTGCAAAATACTACTAGCACTAAAACTCCATATTGAATATGTTAACAATTAACACATAATATTTCAAACCCTATCGACAAAGATCCTGATGATTAACTCTTAATCATTGATCTTAGGAACATCTTTTAACTAGATTAACAGTTTAACTTGATTGAATCTATTTGCTCGCACACATATCATATATTTGCTAAATAAATCAAAAAAACAACATGTATCTCATACAATTTATATTGACCAAGTAATTCAAACCCGACTCCATATCGTACAAGTGGCTCTGATACCACTATTGGGTCACGCCTGTACACCCTATAGTGCAGCAAAAAAATTATCTAGCGATCATCGCCAAAGATCATCATACAAGAAACGAATCGGGGTGAATAAGGGTGAAGAATTACCTATTTAAAATCTAGAATTCTGAATTTGAAAAAGATAGATATCCAATCACGATTCCACGATGTCGATTCCTAAGCTGCAACGATAACACTCCAACCTCTACTTAGTTCACCCAGTTGAAAGAAACATATAAAACTCGCTAAACTGTTTAGAGGGTTTTTCCAAAAACATTAATGACTGCTAGATCTCTCATGCCTTTATATTGCCTTTGTAATCCTAATTCAACTCATATTAGGATTTCAATATATATATAAATTTAAATTGAATTATATTATTTATAAATTAAAATAGTCATAATTAGAATAATTATTTTCTTTTAATATTTATCCAATAGTTAAATTATATATATATATCAAATATATATTAATTTAACTAAATTCGTGTACAACAAATCTGTACACATATAATTCATTTAATATACATGCTCATTTCAACCGTGGTTGTGACCCTGTAGGTTCTTTGTAACGTTAGTAGTAAATATTAGAACATTACTAATATTACATACATTGAGTGACACCTACAATATGTCATTGTCACCTAAGTTACAACAAATCATGATTCGACATAACCTTTTCGTGATTAACTCATTTCATGTATTACATCCTTTTGTCCTTTATATCTAGATTGGACACAAGTCATGGAATAATCACACTTGTATAGTCCATCTAATATTTCTTGATATCTTGAGTAGACTATTATAAATGAATAACTATGATATCTTATATCAACTTATTCGAGCATGGCGATGTATTTCTAGTCTCACTTAATCAAGTGGCCTACGATATTACTCTTATTATGTAGGAGGGAAAAATCCTATCCTGATCAACCATATCCCACTACATAGATTGTGACATATCCAATATCAGTCTTTATAGAGTAGTTAGTTACGGCACACGTTTGACTGTATCAAAATATGTCACTCACGATGTTGAAATAATGATGATCTCAAGTCTGAGGATCATACATGTAGTTATCACTATGAGCAATGTTGTGATTGTCACATAATAATCCAAGAAACATGCTCATAGCGTGTCGTCCAATATGTCATTCTCTAACACATACTTATGTATTGATTTTGACATCTCCATGTCAACGAGAACATTGTGTCATCAATCAACTCCATATAAGTCTTCATCAATCAACTACATATAAGTCTTAATGCATTTTTATTGCCCATGCCTACAATAATACTCGACTAAGGATATTTAAGAATAACTATATTATTCTAAGAAATTTATTATAATTCAGTTTATTTATGCACGCAGAATAGTAACTGAAAATAATAATGACAATGCACATGTATTAATAAACAAGGTAAAAACAAATGTCATTTACAATCATCTTATGATTGGCCTTTGGGTATACTCTAACATATACCCGCCTTTTTTAGTTTAGGGGTTATTTACGCTGTAGATCCTTTCTTGCTTAGGTGCTTTAGAATTTAGGTGCTTTTTCTTTTAGATTTTGATTTAAATTCATTTTAGTTCTAGTTTTAAATTAGTTTAATTAGATTTTCACCTTTAGATTTAGGTTCTGTTTTTAATTAGTTCCTCCTTCATAAAATTAATCAATTTATTGTCTTATGATTTGTGCTTTGATTTGATTTGGTCATCGTATAAAGATTTGGTAATTAATTGGCTTTAATATTTGATTAGTTTGTGAATTGGTTTTTAATTAAAATTGATTTAGTCTAATTAGGAGCATAATTTGAACTTGATTAATAATTTAATATTAATTTATTTGATTAAGTTCGAGTTTGTCCTATTTGATTTATTTTATTTTGAATTAGTTTATGCATTTCTTACTATGTGTTTATTATACAACATTTTTCATACATTTAGCAGCATTGTTATTTTTTTATTAGTAGTGATATTAACCCCTTCTTTGAGATTCTTTTTAGACAACCAAAACCCTTAGGTACCAATTTTGGGCGTAATGAGGGTGCTATAACCTTCCTCACTCGTAACCGACTCTCGGACCCAACGATAATCTTGATGTTGAATCAGACTATTTTTACAGGTTTTTAGTCATACCCAACCCAAAGCGACCGATGGCGACTCTAACCGTTTGACGAGGCTTTGAAGACCCCAACTAATTTTACCCGGACAAAAATGACGTTGAAAAAGTGCAATTAAGTTAACTTTTAAAATGTGAAGTTTGTGGACCGGTAGTCTGAACACCTAAAGGTGTAATGCAAGTAGGTATAAATGAGTAGTCGTGAGATATAAAATACTCTTAATGTTTGATTAAATAGTCATTTTGGCCCATATTCTTTTTTGTAGCACTTCAACTCTTAATATTTCATTTTGGGCCAAAATAGCCATTTTGTGGGTGAAAATCATTAGTCAAGTAATTGTCAACACCTTCAAATGACATGGAAGACCAACATGACATTATAGCCTAACACGACAGTGACATGGGGGCAATGTGCTAACCTGTCAAAATGACACACCAATCAAAGAATAAATTTATAAAATTATATAAAATATAAAAAATTGGATGACATGTCATTCTTTCAAGTAATCTCAAGGGGTTGATCGATGATTGAATAATAGTTTTCATCCACAGATAGGTCATTTTGGTTCGAAATGGAACGCTAAGGGTTAAAATGCCTTAAAATATGAGCTAAAATGACTATTTTATCAAACGTTAGAGGCACTTTTGGCATTATGCCTTTATTTATTAGGCTGATAGCGATGTAAACTTTATATGCGCCTAATAATTTTGTGGATCCTTATATAGTAAAATTTATCCATATAGGAAATGTCAAAAGCATATGAAAATTTCCTGGACATGTGTGAAGTATATATATTGATGATTTGAATATTATTAAGACTCTTGAAGAGCTTCAAATTGAAAACTCTTGAAGATCTTCAAAAGCATTTGGTTATTTAACGAGAGTATTTGGGAGAACTAATATTAGATTCAAGTTTTGTCTCGACCTGCAATTCGCGTACTTAAATATGAATTATTTTCTACGAATGGAGTCATACCGAGAGAATCTTAAAGAGATTCAATATGAATTAAGAATATTTATTGAATACCTCGATGAGTGTAAAAATTGTTAAATGTAAATAAAGATATTTTTATCTTCAAAAGAAGGGTAAATAAATTATTGGTCTAGAAGCATCATATCTTAGTTGGTCCAAAAGTATCATATCTTAATTGGTCCAAAAGCATTGTACCTTTAGATCTGTAAAACATTAGGCGATTGCTCTTCAAATCATGTAGAAATAATTTGTATGAACAAAACAAACCGAGAATATGTTCAGATAATATTATTAACCCTACATATCTAGAAGATATGTGATTTGCCTCCATAGTATAAGATATCGACTATCTTGTACGTCGATAATGCATAATGTATAATTCAATTGAAAATTGAATACTTTAAAGGAGACAAAACTAAATATATTTCCCCAAAGTTTCCTCCCTCGTGATATTTGGAATAATAATAATATAAATATCCACCGAATTCGGTCAACTAGTAGTTTGGAAGATCTATTCACTAGTGCATTGTCTATTTCAACCTTTGAAGATTGTATTCAAGATTTAATTGTGAACACTCAAAGATCTTATGAGATGTTATCAGGAGTAAGAGCAAAGGCGCATTGTACTCTTTTCCCTTAACCGAAGTTTTGTCCCACTAGTTTTTCTAGTAAGGTTTTTAATGAGATAACGTGTTATGCACATTAAAAATATTGTAATATTTTTCCTTCACTAAGAATATTTTCTCACATGTTTTTTTATCTTAGTAAGGTTTTAACGAGAAACATTGTTTTTATGGACATCCAAGGCATGGTATTATAAATATTTATTTATGTGTATGTTCGTTATGATTACAACTTGATCTATTAAATAGGTCTTTGATATACTTTATTATTAGAACTTTAATATAGATATACATCTACGACTTTTTTTCTTTTTGGTGTAAAAAAGCAAAATATCTGAATTCACTGCACCAAGAGACCAATTAAAGAGACCAACATGGAGGAACATATGAAGACACCGTAAACCGCCAAAGCCGATCCTGCTCCCGCTTCCATTGCCGGAGAGGGAGCGATATCCTTTGCCATGGTCCCGGACAAAAAGAACATAACCACAACAAAGATTGTCATCACAATATGAGCAGCCGAAATCTCAATCCGAGCCATTTAGAACATTAAATTCACAAACTTATGAAACTCAGATGGGGAAATCGAGGTTAGAACTGGTTTGTTTTTGTATGAATCGTGCAACGTTACTGAGCTTGGAATTTATAGGTGTTTACAGCAGTTTCTGAAATTTCCTTCAAACTTCTATTGTGAAAACTTTTCAATTTCCATTCCCTTGCCTTCTAGGTTACGGCTTGTGGACACCTACAAAACGTTTAATTTGACTGATGACATTAGAAAATGTTATTGGAGCATTTTTTTTTACCAGCGAAAGTTCCCTTTTGGCCAGTTACGTTTGTCGTGGACGTGTGGTAATAAAATTTGGTCAGCTTTTACTAGTGAAAATTTCCTTTTGGATCATAATTCTTTTATTTATGACGATGTCAAAAAGGTGTTTAAATTGTTTTTTAGTTAGGTGTTTAAATTTTGTTTCGAGTAAAATTGGTACCTAACATTTATTTCTGCATTTTAAATTAGGTTTTTCTGTCAACGACCATTTAAAAAAATTTTGTCATCCAATTATAACATGACATGTGGCCTAGTTTTTTATTTATTTAATTTTTGAATTTCTTAAAAAAACCCAAAGATTTAATTTCTTTCAACCAAACCCTCAAATCACATCTCTCTCACCGTCTGACATCCCCACAGTTCGGTAATTCACTGTTTACTGCCTAAGCGCCGCGTACCTCACCGTTCGACATCCCCTACCTTGTAGTCGTCGGTCAAAAACTCAATCGGCCTCTTGTTTTCGTTGTTGGATGTCCGTCGATGGAACAATCAATGATTAATTCATCGGTTTTTGACGACGAGAGGATGTGGTTTTTAGTTGTGAGGGTCCGACGAAGGCAAGAGTAGTCGGTGGTAGTTGAATCGGTGGTTGAAGGGGACAAATTTAGGGATTCAAGTATTTATGGTTAGGGTTTGGGTTTTTTTAGAGAAATTGTTTTGGGTTTTTTATATAAAATTTAAAAGTTTGTGATAGTTTAAAAATAAGATCAAAGAAAATAACAGAAATATGTTACATGCCTTGTTTTTATTGGATAACGGAAAATTTTTAACGTCTACTATAGAAAAAACTGATTTGAGTTACGGAAAGGAACGTTAGGCACTAATTTGACCTTGAACAAAATTTAGACACCTAAATAAAAAATGTATAGTTTAAGCACATTGCTGACGTTTAAGCTTTTATTTTTATTAAAAGAATTATTCGAATCAAATTCATAATTTAATATCAACTAAAATTGAAACAATGTTATTTGTTACTACATCTGAGATTTCTGACTTCTTTCCTTCTTTTAACCGTTCTGATTTTTACTTTTTTACATTAATGGAAAATTAAATAAATTATCTACTAAATGAAATTACATAACCGTTGTGAGGATTTGAAATCTAAAATCGCTCCAATGTGATTGGTTAATTCTGAATTAAAATTCTATTAAATCTCTCAACTCCCGTAGTATATATATATATTTTTTAAACAACTTCTACTTAAGGGAGGGGGAAAGAGAATTTTTCTCCTATTTAGTTTTGAACCCATAACATAAGAGAATGAGAGGATGTTAACTGAAAGTTTTAATCACATGCTCTAAAAGAATATTGACAAATATGTTCTATTTTCTAATTAAGTCTTAAAACATTTATTTTCATCCATTCGGATCTTTAATGAGACGAATGTTGTGTAGAATTTTGACCAAATTTCGATCCAAAAAGCAAGCTTAAATAACAGAAAATAGATGTTTAAAGATTCAGTTGATTGCAATATAAGCTAATATTTTTAACAGTTTTAGAGGTGAGATTGGTTTGGTTTGATCAAGTTTTTTTTAATTATTTAAAATATTTATTTGAATTTGAATCAGTTTTTAATTTTCCTATTAATTGTGACTGTTGAGTTTTTTTATAAAATGCCTTTATTTTTAATTTTTTTAACATTTTTTATAGTTTTAAAAAAATCATAAATATTTTTAAAATATATTTTTCAAGTAATCAAACGATTAACAAACCATGAGGATTATGTGAGATGGTAAGAGTTTCTTCTAATTTAACTGATGGTTGATGGTTTAATCCTCGTCTGAACATAAAGCAAGTTTAAAAACTTTTCGTCAATGTCTACCCTTAATAATGTAAAAAATTAATTGATGTTAGTAGATACCTTGGAAAACTAAAAAAATTATTAATTTTTTATAAAATATTTTAAAGCTATTTTCACTATTTGATGTATAAAATATTTATATTTATATTAAGAATAATTATAAATTAAATAAAAATAAAATCTAATTTGAATTGCCATAATTTTTAAACTTGTGAATCTTAAAAATTCTAAAATTTCGATTCTAAATTTTATTTATTCATTTTCTTGGCTCAATGCTAAAAATCTTTAACTAAGAGAGTATTTTTATGCTTTAGCCCATTCTAATATATTAATAAAATAGAGATCCACTAATTAGCCTAATGATCATGGATGTCCATTCATGTCACCTTTGTGTGAGTTCGAACTTCGGCATTGTCTTTCAAAGGGTGCGAAAGACATAAAAAGCATAACACGTTATTTTCTAGAAAAAACTTACATAATCTTCTAAATGAAATTTAACAACCAACTACTTTGATCAGAATGCTTTATGAAAAAAATAAGTCCTTCCGTTGCTATTTTTTGATATATCAGTAAAACTACAAAAGAGGATCATAAGTATAACGAAGCACTAATCGTGGTTGCTAAGACCACTCAGTCGTTATACTAACGAAAAAAAATCGTTATTCAACACAAAGATGCTTTTTATTTATTTATAAAAAAAAATCGTTAAAACAGCTAAAAGTTGTAGCCAGTCAAAAAAAAAAAAAAAAAAAAAAAAAAAGAAAGGAAGGTTTGACATATAATTATACTTTTTTATTAGGAAAGAGTGGGATTGCCCGAGATCTAATGGCAACCAAACTTAAAACGATATCTTTTCGCATATTATTATTAAACTTGAATATAAAATATAAGCAGATGCTTAAATAAACTATTAATAAACTGTTGACTTTGTCTAAGTGTCCTTTATATCACATCAATTTCTTCTGTTTGAGGTAATTAAGAAAAAAGGTGGTATGTCTTTGCTTTAATTGGGTCAATAATTATGAAATTAGGTATGTGTGTACCCCCTCCTTTAAGAAAAGGTAAGCTGCCATTGTTGAAGAACAATTAATGAGTCGGAAAAATTAGACATTGAGATTCTTCATGTTTGGTTTTGTGGACCAATTCATTATTCTTCATTTTTATTTTTGCGTTAGAAGGAAGGTTTGGTGAACTATTCAAAGGATACATGCCCCCGGCCCCCACTCATTTCAACCAAATTTTGACTTCTGTTTTGTTCTTTTTTACATCATTTAGGACAGTAGCTTACCAAGTATGTGAACTAAATCTCCCTATCAATTTCGAAATTCACTATGCAGTTTCAATCAAAGTCTTGGTTTAGAAACTCAAAGTCGCTATTGAAATCTATTGTTTCGATACCGACTTCTGGATTTAAAAAGAAGAAGAAGAAAATCTCCAAATCCTTCATACATCTAGAACAATCAAACAAAACATATACGAAAATGAACTGCAGTGTGAGATGTCATGTGAACGGTGTTAAAAGATTAACATTTATTTTTATTTTAAAATAGTGATTCAACTCTTTTTGATAGTAAAATACGACTCTTTTGAAAAGATGCGAGCCAAATTTAACTAAAAAAGAAGGGCGAAATGACCGAAGATGTCATGCTACGTGACAATATCTACAAAGAAGTGTTATTTTTAAATGTATTTTAGCCACTTATTCTTTTTTTAATTTTTTAATGAGGTCACCTAACCCTAAAATGTTTACAGTTTGATCACTGACATTTGTAAAATTATTAATATTTTGTTTTGATGTTATGTTATTTTCAAATTTCTGATAGAACTTCTTAATGAACTGGTGTAGTTTGCAATTTAGTACTTATATTTTTGGGTAAAGTTGCACTTCAAGTCACTTAATTATGGTTTTAGTAACAAACATGTTACTTAATTAAAATATTGCTACAATTATGTCATTGACCGTTAAATATTAGACGAGAATAATGATGTGATCTAGTATAATAACAGTTTGTCCTTAAAACTCATAAAATATGTTATTATGGTTCTAATTCAAAATAATTTAATAAATTGAAATATTCATATTTAAAAATTTTATTATTTTAGTCTTTGTTCTTCTCTCATAAATGTTGTTACTTTCATCATATAATAACTATTTAACAGTAATTTGATCTGATGGGTTCACTTACTTTAGTCTTTACGGCAGTATCTAATTATCGATTTGATCTGATGAGTTCCCTTAATTTGATATTATCGTAAAAAAATCAATGGAATTTGTAAATATAAAGCGTTAAATTTATTAAATTATTTTGAATTTTTAAAAAATAATAGCATGTATAAAGTTTGTGACTAAAAATTTTATTATACCAAACGACATTAGAGTCTCATTTCAATTTTTAACAACGAATAACTTGTTTATAACAATGCTTTAATTGAGTGACATGCTTGTAACTTTCAGGAGAAAAGTTACTTTTTAATAGAAGTCACTAGTTTTATTAAAAAGAGAAAATATCCAATATTACACTGAGAATTTATAACTAAAAAAGTAAATTAAACACATAATCTGAATATTTTCCTAAATCTATTGAAACAATAAACTAGCCACTTAAGATCATAGAAAGGATTGTTAGTTGACTTGCCATTTATATTTTGGTCTATATTTATTATTAACAGATTTCTATCTATATGTTTCCATATGTATTATAGTTGACTTTCCTTTTAATTATAAAATATTATGTATATAAATATGTCTCTAAAATTGTAACCTATGTACAAGAAATACAATATATAATTTTCTAATGTTTTGTTGATTTACATGGTATCAGTAACAGGTTTTTTCCTTTTGATCTCTTTTTTTGTCAGGGTTAATCAATCCCCTCTTGTGTGATTGCTTTTTTGTGCCTCTATTTTTTTGAGGTTGTGCCTCTGTGTTTGAGATTGTGTTTTTTTTTTGTTCTTGAATCTATAATTCAAGATGGCAAAAAACTCAGATTTACATGGTGCTGTTGGAATTAATGTGAGGTTCAATGGTAGAAATTATGTTCTTTGGTCGCAAGTGTTCTGTACCTTCATTGGTTCTCAAGGATGTGATCATCACCTCGTTAAAATGATGACAGATACTAAGGACTCCAAGTATGCAACCTGGCTTTAGTCTAATAGTGTAGTGAAAACACGACTGTTGAATTCTTTGAACCCCGAGATCGTTGCCTTCGTTGGGTTGATTTCAACTGCTAAGAAGATGTGAGATTTCATAAAAGAGATCTTTTCAAATGATGGTAACAATTCTCGAATTTTCTCTTTGCTTCAACAACTTATAGATAACAAATAATGTGAGAAGTCCATTCCAGAATTTTTTGCTACATATAAAGGAATTGTCAATGAATTCTGTGAATTGCACCCTCTCTCTACAGATTTAGAAACTCAAAAGCATTAATGGGAAAATATCTTTATTTGTGGAATTCTTATGAATTTGACTGACCAATATAGTACTGTTAGAAGTCAATTACTTGGAAAAAGTATCGTGCTCACTCTTCAAGCAACATTATCTCGCTTGCAATCAACCTATTTAATTGTATCATCTCTATTGGTTACTCTTGAACATTATGCCATGGTTGTACATGGGTGTGAGTACAACAATGGAAAGAGTAAAGAACATAATAGAAAATGTGAATTTTGTGACAAAGCGAATTATATTAAAAATGCATGTTGGGACAAACGTAATAAACCTAAATGGGGTACCAAACGTACCAAAAGGCACAACACTCCTATGGAGGCTATTTTTACACTCTTTTTAGCTGGTTCTATTTTTTCATTTGGATTTGAGGATGATATTCAAATTTCTAAAGTAGAGCATAAACGGTTAATTCACTCACAACATAATCCCACTGCCTCTCATAATCTCCTAACAATATTGTTGCACTTTCAACTCTTTCTGATAATTCATGGTTAATAGATTCTGGTGCATCAAATCACATGACTAGCGATGAACGTCAATTTCATAATTTTACTCTATATTCATCTTTGTCACCAAATATTGTGGCTGATGGATTTGTTTCTACTGCCTCTAGTTTTGGTACTATTAATACCTCTTTTCTTACTCTTAATAAAGTGTTACATGTTCACAAATTGTCATTTAATGTTCTTTCAATGCATCAAATCATGAAACATTTAAATTGTTTTGTAACCTTCTTTCCTACTCATTGTATTTTCCAGGATCTTCAGACGAATACATTGATTGGACATGGATCTGAATTAGGAGGAGTTTATTATCTTAATTATGTTGTTGTTGATGGTGTGTCCCTTCATGATCAGCATTTTTGTTTAGATCATCATAGTTTTTCAAAGCTAAAAAAGTTATTCCTTTTGTTAAGTCTTCCTCTTTAATAAATTGTGATGCATGTCAGCTAGGAAAACATCATAGAACGTCATTTCTATCTAAAGAGAGTCAAAGTTTAAGTTTGGTGGGAATATATGAGATAATGAATAAATATAATACGAGGTAATTAAACTCTAAAACAACAGCTTAGATTGGTGGCTCGGCGTTTAGCCCTCCATGTGTAAGGCTTGGATTCAATTTTCGTCAAAGACATCTCTAAATCTTGCTTCTTACTTTTGCCTTTAAACTAATCGAATGATGCTACGTGTCATCATTTGATTGATTATAATTAATTCTAAAATATTTTTAATGTCATGGCATCACCTAATTACACGTGGACATGCCACATCATCAATCTAGTCCACATGGACGTGCCACATCGACAAAAAGTTGATTGATAATCACTAACGGTTTCCAAGCAAATAAGATTATTTTGACAAAAATTAAAACGTTAGGATCTTAAATGCTCCAAAAAATAGAATAGGGCTAAAATAACCAAACGGTCAAACGTTGAGGCTAATTTTAACTTTATATAGCTTTAATAATTAAATTTATTAATCAAAATTTTAATTAAAAGGTATAATCATAATAAAGTAACGGTTAAAATATAGTTTTAATTTTGCAAAATAAAATACAATTTTTTGTGTAGTATATGAAATAAATAAATAAATAAGAATATATTATTTTATAAAATTGAAACTGTATTTTTATTACTATACGTTTTAAATTGGAAATTTTATTTTAAAATATAGTTAATTATTAATTGTATATAATTTTCTCTCTTTTTAGTTCAAAATTTATATTAACACGTTGTTATCGTATATAATTTTTAATTGTACATAATTTTTTATTTTTATAATTTCTACTTTTACAGTTATTTTGTACAGCTGTAAATTAGTATTTATTTCTCTTCCCATAGTTATTTTATATTTATTTTATATTGATGTAATTAGAGAGATATTAGCACGTAGATTTTGTTAAATCTCTAGAAATTACCATATAATCTTGTGTATAATCATCTATATATTCCATGGAATGAAAGAGGCAAATCAAGCCATTCAAATTAAAATTTTATCAAATCATAAGTTAACATGGTATCAGAGCCAATTTCTTAGAAATTCTGGTTGTTCTTGGCGTGATAGGAGTTTTGATTCATTGCATTTTACAAGCCTTCGTCTTGGTGTTTCTTTCATTTGCATTGGTGGATGCAGATTCAGTCTCGGTGGAAAAAGCTTATTTTTTGGGTAACTATTTCGTTCGGGTTTATTATTCAGATTTTTCACTCGAAATGACTAATGAGAAATCTAAATTTTGTGTTAAATTTATGAGAAAGAATTATTCAACATGAGAATTTCAGTTTCCATTGTATGCCACTGGAAAAGAACTATGGGGACATATTGATAGCACCGATAAAGCTCCAATAGATCTTACTCAATTAATTCAATGGACAATCAAAGATGTTAGGGTGATGTCATGGATTCTTGCATGTTGGGATTCTCAGATTGTTCTTAATTTGCGTCCTTATAATACTGCTAAAAATGGTGGAATATTTGAAAAAATTGTATAATCAAACAAATTCAACCAAGAGAGTTCAGTGGGAATGTGATATTGCAAATTACAATCAAGAGAGTATCTATTCAGGATTACTTTTCTAGTTTTCAAAATTTATGGTCTGAATATTCTAATATAGTTTGTGCTGCAGTATCTAACAATTCCCTTGTTGATGTATTGGTTGTTCAAGAGATTAGCAAACGTGACCATTTTTTGATGAAGTTAAGATCAGAATTTAAAAATGTTCGTTCCAATATAATGAACCGTCATCTTTCTCCTACTTTGGATGAGTGTTTTAGTAATATTTTGTGAAGAACAATGTCTTCTTACACAAACCACTCTTGAACAAGGGACAATGGCTACAACACAAATGGCATTTTTGTCTTATGGAAAGGGAAAAGGTAGAGAGATATGAGTAAGATTCAGCGTTTTAGGTGCAAAAATTATGGTTATATAGCTATACATTGCACTAAAAAATTTTGCAATTACCGCAAAAAGTAAAGGCATATCATTAAAGAATATTTAATTCGTCCTCAAAATTGTCAAACCACTGCTTTTCAAGAAATTGTTGGGAGCCCTTCCACTATTCAAACTCCAACAATCAATGAAAAGGCTCACACCACAAGCCTTACTCCAGAAATAATGCAAAAAATCATAGTCTCAACTTTTTCAGCTTTGAGGATTCAAGGTAATAGTACTTCTTTATCACAGTCCTGGCTTGTTGATTCTGCTACATCTAACCATAAGACTGGCTCAACAAGTTTGTTGAAAAATGTTCATCCATATCATGGTTCAGACCATATTCAAGTTGCTAATAGGGATAATCTATCCATTACTGTAGTCGGTGATATTTCTCCTATTTTCACAAATTCTTATTGATCACCTGGACTATTTGATACTCTTCTTTCACTTGGGCAATTAGTGGACAATAATTGTGACGTGCATTTTTCTTGTGATGGTTGTTGTATGCAAGATCTGAAATCAGGGACGGTGATTGCGAACGGTGTAATACCTCAAAATTTTGGCTAGTGACCAAAAATAATAAAATGAAAGTTTGGTGGCTAAAGTATAAACATATAAAAAGTTTATGGACAAAATTGTAATTTTTGAAAGTTATGTATTTTAGTACCGTAAATGAATAGTTTATACCCAAGAATGACATTTTCATGTTACTCGGATTTTTGGTACAGAATTTGTGTTAAAAGCTATAAAGCTTTAAAGTTCGAGAAAATTTGGATAATCAGATCGAATATAATATTTGAGATATTTTGTTAGATGATAAGGTAAGATTAATAATGTCATTTCCATTCCTTAATTTGGAAGTATTTAATATGGACCATTAGATAATTTTTCCATGTTAAATCCTAGCCATCGGATCAAGGGACAAGATTGGAATTTAAGTTTATTTCAAGGGCAAAATTGAAAATTGATATAGTCAAGGGCAAATTGGTAAACTAATAACTCAAGATTAAATCTAGGCCATTGGAATAAATATGATGACATGTGGCGCATTATGGATTCATTGGATTTGAGGGAAAATTGTTATTTGACTATTTGTGAGATATTTTACTATATTTTGATTAAAAGAATGCCAAATGGCATTATGAAATAAGAAAAGAAAATTCAAGACTTCTCTTCATTTTCTCTCAAACATGAGTTTTGAAGAAACTAAGGTAAGAATGCTAAATTTTGATTTTCTCCCTAAATGGTTTGGATTTAGGGTTTGATTATGAAATACAAAGTTGATCATCTTTGAATTCTCTATTATTTGGTATAAAAATTTCATGGATTGATTAAGCTATGCTCATGAAATTTAAGGATTAAAGTTTAGGGTTTATGGATATAGATTTATTTGTGGATTGATTTTGAAGGATTAAGTGTTTAATTAGCTTTTCTAAGCTTGATTCAAGCTTGATTTCAAGTGTAAAGTAAAACCCCTAATTATGGCAAGTTAGGGATAATAGGGTTATTGGGTTCAAGTTTAATTTGGAGTTTTCATAAAAGGTTGGAATAATATAGTTAAAGGTTAATTTAAGGCGTTGGAATGGTTAAAGGAAGCTAAAGATGTGAATTATGAAATCTGCCCAAAATTTTAGTCTTTGGCAGTGAGTTTGGAAATTCACCAAATATTACATAAAAATGATTAGAAAGTGAGCCAAATACCATTGTTTTCCTAGTTCAGTCTAGTTTCATTTAAAATAAACGGTGACTGATTTCGATTTGTATATCAAAAGATATGAATTTTTAAGTGATGAAAGGTCAGAAAAAAGAATACTAGTTTGCTCCGAAATTCAGCACTATAATTGACTTTGAAAATTTGTCATAAATCGTATGATTTGAATTTGAGATATTAAATTATATGGCTGAAAATCTTATCAAATCTAGTTTCTGTTAGAATAAACGAAATTGAAATATTTGTTTCAAGGTAGCACAGACTGATAGATTATAAAATGAGTGTCTTATTGTTATTATTAATTGTGCATGTAAGGGATGAATGTGAAGCACTCCAGTAAACAAGAAATCAAAAATTCAGTAGATAAAGCAAATGACCAAACTTGGATTTCTCTTAAGTTATTCGAATTAGTTTGGGATAAGAAGTGTCAAGGTGAGTGCAATTGCATACATATCATGATACACTGATGTTTTATACATCATTGGGATGGCTAGCCATGAACCTAACCAAATTTTATTATTATTATATTTGTCATTGAGCATATGATTGACATATTATAAATATGTCAAGATTGGAATTTAAAATGCATTGATAATTTAATTACTTACGTAAGTTAGAAATGGTATTTCGGGTATGAACTGCTCAATGTTGAATTATGTTGATATACATTGCCATGGACAAAATAAATATAGACTATATGCCCAAGTATGTCATTGAGGGACAGTGGTATAGTTGGCATGCCATAGAGTCCAGCAGCAAACAGCATATTCGGTTTAGCACTATAGTGTATATAAAGAACACTTAGTGCATATGATGGGCACGACCTTATGTGTATTATGGTGGGCATGACCTTATGTGTATTATGGTGTGCACGACCTTATGTGTATTATGGTGTGCACGACCTTATGTGTATTAGCACTTCGGTGCATATTTAACTCATGTACCCAGTATTCTTATAGGCATATATTTGGGCCATGGTTTATTGGTTAATAAATGATAAACAAGTGAATAAGCTTATAAGCTTTTGGGATAAAAGGCAAGTATATTGTTAAGAAATTATTATGTGGTTTATATCGTGATAATATATGAATAACATGATGGTTGTACATGTCTAGTGATCATGATGCATTGAATATTATTACATCTTTATATATATGTGTGTGTGTGTGTGTGTATGTTGTATTGCACTGGACATTACTTTTTCCTCACTAAGTGTATACTTAGCGTGTGATGATTTTCACGAGTAGGTAAAAAGCAGGGATCGAAGTAAGGAGTAATTGGCATCCTACTTAGCAATGAGTATATCTACAGTATCAGTAATGACATCTATTTGATGTATTTTGATTTTACTAGCTGGCATGTATATATTAATAGTAGTTGGTTTTAAATCAGTTTAGACATAGTTTGTAATAGCTTATAAACTAGTTTATGTTGATAAATGAATGGTGAGCAGTTATATTAAACTTGAAAGTGGTTAAATGAATTATTAGTATAAAATCTGGTAACTATTAGAAATAGAATAAAAAGAGTAATTGATTAGATTTTAAATTTAGGCAGTTTTAAGCAGTTATAATACTTATAGGTTATAGTTATGAACTACTAAGTTGCTGTCTGAAATCGAAATTAGTTTGATTGATAAAAAATTAGAAAATTGATATTACTCGATAAATTGATAAATGGTTTATTTTTAATTTTAGAATAAATGACTGCTAAGGGTGTTACAATTTATTGGTATCAGAGCTATAGGTTTAGCCGATTTTGGACACGAATCGGGCCTATAGAGAGTCAAGATATATACATACCATTAAGATGTTATAATTACTGATATTTGTATAAATATACTTTGATGCCTACTATTTAGTAATGTTACTCCTTACTTACGTGGGATAATTGTGATTTTAACAGATGTTAGATTATTAGGAATTTCATCAGGCAACTGAGCATGATACTCCTACACAGAGCGGGAGTAATGGGGTGAATCAGAATCCGTCTCTTGCTCAACAAAATGTAGAGCCACCGACTCAAGGTCAACAAAATATGCATGTGCAAGATCAAGGTTTATTTCTCCAGTCATTGGATGCTATCATAAATCGTCGAGCACCAGTATCAGTTCCAAAGGAATTAAGGAAAATAAAAGCAACAAAATTTTGGGGTGATACTGATGCAAATCCAATGACTGTTGATTATTGGTTGAATGATATAAAAATTATGCTAAGAAGGATTCCTTGTGATGAACAAGGGAAATTGGAGGGATTAATATCTCTATTGATGGAGCATGCTAGTGTGTGGTGGAATGTAGTCACTGCATGAGTTTCTCTAGAGCATATTACGTGGGAATTCTTTCTAAAAGTATTTAAAGAAAAATATATTGGGGACGTGTTTGTTGATGAAATGAGACATCATTTCCTAGATTTGAAATAGTCTGACAGGTCCATCTATGAATATGAATATGAGATCAATAGTCTGAGTTGATTTGTAGCAGAGTTTATTCCAACCGAAAAATCTAGAGTTGACAGATTCATTGTTGGGTTGGATTCTCAATATAAAAGGATATTGATTTCTCACAATTTCACTGCTTTTCAAGAGGCAGTAAATTGAGCAAAAGCTATTGAAAAAGTAGACCTCGATGATAAAGTGGAGAAAAAGGCTCAAACTAGTAAAAGGCCTGGAAGTTCTTTTACTACGCCATCATTCAAATGCATTAAAGGATTTCCACAACAAAATTTGGTAGCGTCAGCATCTTCAGTTAAAAAGAGATCTCCCAGAGGAAATTCAAAGCAGGATCAGACTACTACAGGTACTCAAGGTTATAGATTCCGTCCTATTCTAGAATACGAACATTGTGGAAAGAAGCATTCTAGTCAGTGTTGGTTCGCTGGTGGGGCATGCTACCATTGTGGGCAAGCTGGTCATTTTAAAAAGATTGTCTAGAGCTTCACCAGGTCAGTCAGTAGCAGCACCTTAGAAAAGTAGAGGTAACAAAGGTGGCAAACTAGGAGTATCTGAGGCTGCATCTAATCGAGAAGGCAAGACTCCTGCTTGAGTATATAATATCAAGACTGCTAATATCAAGTTTGAGGATCAATATAGGATGAGGGTCAAAGTTTGGGGACATACATTGCAATTAACTCAATTATTAAATATATTTAGTGTAATAGATATAAATTAATAATAGAAAATTTTAATGAAAAAGATTTTTTGGTGATTGTTTTTTTTTGTAGTCAAGTAATATGTCATATAAAGTAGAGTTTAACCTTTAAAGTTATAATTTTATCTATACAAAAGTTACACATCATCATTATAGAGAGCTTGTAATTTTCTTCCATGCAAAAATTATACATCGTTGTTGTGAGAAATATTTGTAACTTTCTTCGTACAAAAATTACTAATTGTTATGAATTAAAACTTGTACATGTAAAAGTACAATATTTAATCATTTAGGATTATAGATGTAGGTCAGGGATCAAAATTATTTTTCACAACAATTTTTCTTAACATGCTTTGTGGCAGTAGAAATTCTATTATAGACCCTCGTCATCACGTCATTCATGGTCTCAACTAATAAAAATCATTCATTTTATTAATTTTTTTCATGTTTATCTTTTTTACCATGTGAACTTTTACTCATATTTAATGTACATCAAATATAAAAAGTTTTTTTTTGAAAGTTATCATTTTAGAAAAAGATGACAAAAAATTAATGGAGCTAGAGATTTTTATTGGTTAAGACCATTAATAACATGAGAGGAGGGTGTAAGCATAAGTGAGCTTAAACGTAGTAAAAAGATTGAAATTCATAAATACCTCTATCCACTGTCAAAATTCTATGCCAAATTGAAACGTGGTTGCACCACCGTCGAATATATCGAACACGACTACACAAAAACTAAAATGCCAATAATCTTCTAAGCACTCAAAAACTCACTTAGATGAAATATGTGATTCTTGTATTTTATTCTTAGGGATCTTAGACTAGTCTTATATTTATAGTGGTGATTTTTCTATCAAAAACCACCTACAATTGTAATGGGAGGTTAATTTAAGCACGTCATGTCTCACGTTCATGCACGATTGCATTCCATGCATCACATTTTGACACTCAACAATTAAACTGCTCAGCCACGAACCAACATGAAGCGGTTCCAACGTGAAGCACTTCCAACATTCTCCCACTTGGTTCGTATTGTTCACGATAACTTAAAGTCAAAACATAATATATGAATCATGGCGATATTTTCTTTTATAATTTGAGTAGTACCTTCCATGTATACATCAAGTCTCAATGCTTTAGCCTAAATACTTAATGAATAAACCCAATGTTTATTCTAGGTCCAAACTTTAGGGATATTTTTCGAAACAATTAACTTAATGAGTACGCAACAAATATAAGAAATATTAAACTTTAATAGAGTTTCAATAGAATCGTTCTTACAACAAGAATTTACAAGTTGGGAACAAGTCCCATAATGACAACATGATCCTTATATTTATTTGGTGGCATGCCCTTATTCAAAGGATCAACTAACATATGCTCAGTGTTAATGTGCTCAATGACCACTTTCTTTTCTTTAACATGTTCCCTTGTGGCTAGATACTTAATGTCGATATTTTTACTTCGACTTCCACTTTTTTTGTTCTTAGCCATAAAGATAGCATCTAAATTGTCACAATATATTATTGATGACCTAGAAATTGAATCCACAAGTCTAAGCCAAGAAATGAAACTCTTTAACCATTTTCTATGTGAGGTAGCCTCAAAACACGAAACAAACACAACCTCCATAGTGGAAGTAGAAGTCCATGTCTGCTTGACACTTCTCTAAGATATAGCTCTGTCCGAAAACATTAATATGTAACATGATGTTGATTTACGTGAATCAACAAAGCCAACAAAGTCTGAATCGAAGTAGCCAATCACCTCCAAATGGTTAGATCGTTTGTACGTAAGTATGTATTCCTTTGTCCATTTGAGGAATCTTAAAACTTTCTTTCCCGCTTTTGTAATCGCTCATTTTTGTTCGGGTTATAAATATTATAGTAATATTAATTAATTATAATAGTTTTTATATATAGTAGTATGTATGTATTAATACTTATGTTTGAATGTGCGTGGGTCCTTGTGTATGTATTAGTGTGGTATATATTTATCAATATTACATGTTGCTTGCATATAATTATTATTAAGGTTTGTTGTTATTATTTGTTGTTATTATGTATATAGATATGTGTGTGTTCCCTATATTATTATTATCATATGTATGCATTGTTATTATTTGTATGTCATATATGTATAGTATATTACGTATGTATGTATGTATGTATGTGTATGCGTGTATTATTGTACTATTATTATTATGTATATGTGTTAATGTGTTTGCATGTATATATGTATGTATTATTAATGTCGTTATTATTGAGTGTATCCGTATGCATATATATTATATGTGTTGTTATTATTATTAATGGGTTATATATATTAATTAAAAAACACCTAAATATAAAACCCAAATACTAAGTGTCCAGTCCATATACAAATTATAAACCTAAATAATTACAAAGGTCCAAACCGTCCAGCCCACTCTAATTTAAAAAACCCTAGCCTTATTTAATATCAAAACCATAATCCCCTTATTTTGTGTGCAACTGCATCTGAGCCGTTGGATCAGATTTTTGATCCAACAGTCCAGATCAATGGAAGAGGCCCATCAGCTGGTCGCGTGAAGAACACGCATGGATGATTTGCCTCCTGTAGCGATGTCCCACTTCGCTAAAAAGCAGGGTTTTCGAAGTGTTGTTGGTCTTTCGGGTATTAAAATATTTATTCCGTGGGGGTTTTGAAAATCACATTTTATTTGGAAATTGGAGTCGCCACCGGCCACTTAGGTAGGCCGGACACCATAAAACCAGATATTCAAAAAACTTTGGGTTCGGGAGTCGGTTACGGATGGAGAAGGATTAGCACCCCCACACCGCCCAAAATTGATACTTTAATAATTACCGCTTTATTAATATTAGACTTTCCGGATTAAAGTGACAATCAATTTAAAATTTGGTTATAAGTGCGAGTAGATTTTAAAGGCCCCTTTATCCGAGAGTAAACGCCCAACCACTATCACTACATCTGATACTGGCCCCGTTTACGCTCGGATAAAAAGGCACCGCATTGACAATTTATATATCTCGACATGCAATCTTAAAGAAGTAATTCAAAAATATACGTTCACATTCATATGGTAAAGGACAAAATAAATAATAAAGACATGGATATCACAAAATTAGACAAGTATGATAAAAATACAAACATGGTAGATCATAATAGCAATAATAATAATGAAGCATGAATAAACGTGTGATAAATAAAGAGCCCATACTTCAAGAATACATACGATATAAAATACGCATGGCATGAATGTATTATGATATTAATTTCACAAATCAAGACAACGTACTAACAAAGAAACTAATACCTAGCACGTAGCTTACGACATAGTTTGCATACGAAAAATAGAAACACGGTATATACATGACAAAAGAAAACATACTAATGCATAACCTAAAACCAAAGAGAACCTACAATACATGCTAAAATACAAAACATGTCGTATACGAGTCAACTAAAATATTAACCGAACATGTATGATACGAACGACCGAACAAGCGCATAAAAAATACGTAATCACCATGAACTATACACACATATATATAAACATAAGAATACGGAACATATACAAGAAACACATGAGAACGCAAAAAGGGCCACCTCAACATATAAGATCATAATAAATAAACATGAATATTTAGATACGGAAAAGGACTGAAATAAAAAAAAACAAAAACAGGAAATAGAAATTAAAAGATAATAAAATGCGATTTAGGGACGAAATTACAAATCAAACGGAACCTAAAAGGACTAAATCTATAATTGGACCAAGGGACAAGCTCGGAGTGAAAAGTTCAAAAACGTGGTGGGACTGGTGAGGTAATTTCACCATTTAAAAACTGATTCAATTTAATCCAGGGGTTGGATTGCAAGATTTTAAAAATAAGGAGGACCAAGGTTGTAAATTTCCCCCGCGGCGAGACAGAAATGAAAATATCGAAAACGCGGGGGGATTTATTACAGAATTTTACCATTTTTAAAAAAATAAACGCTTATAAAAACCCTTCACCCGGCCTAAAATCCTATTTTTCTCATTTATTATCCATATTTTATAAAACGTTCAAGCCCCATTTTTTTCTTTCAAAACCAAACCTTCAACCTTTGATGAACCCAGAAATCGGCGACCAACTGCCGTCTCCTCCGCCACCGGCCGCCGCTAATCGGCGTTGGCGAACCCCCAAAAAACCACCAAAACGAACCTTACTTCAACCTAAACTCGAATCCGAACTTGGATTTAAAGAAAAGATTCCTCTTTGTCCTAGATCTAAGAAAATACGAAGCGAAAACCATATTTTTTTTAAAATCGAGACCGAAGGAACATCTTCCCCTTTTAGCCGGCTCACCATATCAAGGCTTGTTGTCGGTAGAGGAACTGACCACCAAAGGTAAAACCCCACACTCATCTTCCTTTGTTATTTTTAGAACACATACATGCATGCAACATTCAAGGTGGATGGATACCTTTGTATGCTCTTTGTAAGTTTGAGAAAAGAACGAGAGGATGAAACTTTTTTGTATTTCTGGAAAATGGGTTACAACTGAACTCTCCTCTATTTTTTGTTACATGCCCTGATCTTACACTTTTTGGTTTTCATATATCCTGTCTGCTCTCTCTTGTTTGGTAAAATTTGTACATAAGATATATTTTGGATCTGGTCTTGTTCTGACATTTTCCCCCTTTTTTGTGTCTTTGGCATGCCCGACCATGCTTGGTGGTTGGTACGGCCGGTATGGGGAGCGCTGTGGTAGAGATGACCGTTCGGCTGTGCAGACTGGCATCTCGGGAGACGGAATGATTATTACTGCCAGAGCCGTTCCTATTCGTTGGATCAGATCTGATCCAACGGTTAGGACCGCTTACTGATCGGACGGCTGAGATAAGCCCTCAAGGATGGTGTAGCAGCTCGAGATCGTGCCACGTGGCCTGAAGCAGACGGCTAGCTCTGTACGCATCTCTCACACGCGCGAGTGGATAATCTATCAGCCCGCGCGTGGGCTTCACGCGGCAGATGAGGGGTCTTTATGCTTCAACCGTGGCCGTTGGATCTAGATCTGATCCAACGGCCCTCGTGCAATTGCTCATGATAAAGAGAGAATTAGGGTTCAATATTCGATACAGGTCAGGGTTTCTTAGGGTGTGGGCCGGCTTGGCCGAATGGGCCATGTATAATTAAGCTTGGGCTTGTAATTAAGGGTTGAATATTTATGTTGGATTTTAATATACCTTTTATCTTATTTTTATGTCAGCCCAATAGTATTAATAATGATAGTAATAATAATAGTAGTAATAATAATACTATACGCATACATACACATATAATACATGCACATACAAATTGATATACACCTGCAAACCCCCACACGTATGCACACATACACCCATATTAATATATTCATGCCAATGTTAATATATGTAACACATTAACATAATTCCAACATACATGCATATATAATCATACACATGGTTTACGTACACGTTAATCACACGCATAGTAATAAACATATAATACGTGTACATGCAATAATAATATATTAACTAATAAACTAAAGTAGATTAACACAATACTTTATACACCAGATAAAAATGAGTGATTACAGTTGCCCCTCTTTGCTTGTTCTTGTAAAACGAGAACAAAGCAAAGATTATAAGCACTCATTTTTATCTGACTTCCCTATTTGTAGCTTCATAATCACGTGCTCTTCTGGAACTCTCTGCTTTTCCTTGGCTGAATCTTCAGGCTCGTAAGTCCTTCCTATACAGAACTTTTTCATCTTCCGATCTTAGAACTACAGGTCTTTCCTATATAGAACATTTCATTCTAGAGTCTCGAGTTATGAGTCCCTCCTATGTAGAATTCTTCACTCTGAGACTGTAGAGCTCGGAGTCCTTCCTATATAGAACTCTTCGCCTTCAACATAGATTTTTCCTATATAAAATCTTCTGTGTCACAGATGGGTTTTTCGATTGGAAGTCCCTCCTATATAGAACTTTTAATCTTCAGACCCTAAAACCGCAAGTCCTTCCTATACAGAACTTTTAGCTTCTGAAATCTTAGAGCTACGGGTTCTTCCTTCATAGAACCTCTTTCTCTGAGACAGTAAAGCTCGGAATCCTTCCTATATAGGATTCTTCGCCTTCAACACAATGGATTTTTTCCCTATATAAAACCTTCTGTGTCATGGGTGAATTCCTTCGGCTGAGAGTTCTTCCTATATAGAACCGCTAGTCTTCACCCTAGACCTGCAAGTTTTTCCTATATAAAACTTTCAGCTCTTGAAGCCTCGGAGCGGCGAGTCCTTCCTATATAGAACCTCTCACTGCTGGCTTTTGAAAATATAGGCCCTTCCTATACAGAACCTTTATCTTCACATTTGGGATTCACGCCGAAACGGCTACCGGTGCTTCTTTTAATTTGCAGATACCTGTCTAGAATAAGACAAAATGCTATGATAAATGAATTAGCATGCTCATAATCCTAGGGATGTCTACTTATTCATAATGCATGAATGTCAGTATCTTGATGGGCCTGCTTTAGTCCTCAGTCAATCTCGACCTTATGTTGCTTGCTTTCTCCGTTTTTCTTCTTCTAGCGGCGATACCTCATTTCACTGTCAGGTTCAACCATTCTAACCTTTCTTTTTCTGAATTTCTGATTCGGGGTTCCAAAGTGCCCTTTCAGGTTTTCACTTTAGAGGTTTTTTTTTCTTTTCTTCTTTTTTGTTTTTTGTTTTGAGGTGCCCTTCTGGTTTTTCACCTGAGAGATCTCTCTTGTTGTCTCAAATGCTTTCTTTTAAACAAGCAAGGCGTGTGCCATTGGTCATCCTATCCTGGTGCCTAAAGTCTTCTGCTCGCCCTGTTTCAACAGACGTCATATAGGCAGCTAGAGGGCAAGGTTGACATCATTTTCTAATCACCTGCATCTTTAAGGTTAGATCATAGTAATGCTTAGAAATCTCTTGTTTATCATAAGACTATGTTAGTTTATTTGCATGATATTAATGGTAAATAACAAGAAGGCAATGAATGGATGCTCAAAAATGTGATTTTATTACGATTAAGGGCTTGGAACCACTTTGAGAGAGTCATGACACACACGAGGAAAGGGAAAAGCCAAACGTGAAATGCAAGATCTCTCAGTATCTTTAGTATGAATGATACATGATCTCGTCAACCGGTGTAGAATTTTGCCTGAAGCTTCTTCTTCACAGGGTTCATGGGGACGCACCTTCTCTCCGGATATCCAACCTCTCAATTTATCTGAGCTTCCCTTTACGGGTTTTCAACTCGGACCCTTCCTTTGCTTCAAGATGCCCTGTTTCGGGTTTTCGCCCTGAGCTCTCCATTTTTCTTTTTGTTCTTGTTGTTTTTTTTTTCAAATGTAGTATTTCTTAACAACATCTGAATTTACAGGGCTTTTCAGCTCGTCCCCATACATTTCGGTTAAGATTAAGGCTCCTCCTGAGAAAGCATTTTTTACCACGTATGACCCTTCCCAGTTGGGCATCCACTTTCCTCGAGAATCTTTCTGAATCGGGAGGATCTTCTTGAGCACCAGATCCCCCTTTTTGAATTCTCTTAGGCGCACCTTTTTGTTGTATGCCCGCATCATTCATTTTTGGTACATTTGACAATGGCAAATGGCCTTTAGCCTCATCTCTTCAATGAGATTTAGCTGGTCGAGTCTGGCTTGCACCCATTCAGTTTCTTCCAATTTTATTTCATTTAAGACCCAGAGCGACGGAATCTCCACCTCAATGGGGAGTACTGCTTCGGTACCATACACTAAGGAGTAGGGTGTTTCCCTTGTCGATGTGCGAATGGACGTCCTATAGGAGAAAAGGGCAAATGGAAGCTTTTCGTGCCAATCCTTGTAGGTATCTGTCATCTTCGCTATGATCTTCTTTATGTTCTTGTTTGCTGCTTCCACCGCCCCATTCATTTTAGGACAATAGACTGTGGAATTATGGTGTGTTATCTTGAATTGGTTGCACACGTCCGTCATCATTTTGTTATTCAGATTGGAAGCATTGTCGGTGATGACCCTTTCTGGAAAACCGTATCGAGAAATGATCTCCTTCTTTAGGAATTTACATACTATAGTCCTTGTGATGTTGGCGTAAGACGCTGCCTCCACCCATTTAGTGAAATAGTCTATGGTGACCAAAATAAAACGGTGTCCGTTAGAAGCCCTCAGGTGAATCTGCTCGATGACGTCCATGCCCCACGCTGCAAAAGGCCACGGAGAATTTATGGTGTGTAAAGGTGACGGGGGAGCGTGAATATTGTTAGTATAAATTTGGCATTTGTGGCATTTCCTGGCGTAATCGATACAATCTCCCTCCATGGTCGACCATAAATAGCCATACCTCATAATTTTTCGGGCTATAGACAGCCCGTTGGTGTGCGTCCCACATAGACCGTCGTGTACCTCGGCTAAAATCTCCTTCGCCTCCCGGGCATCCACACATCTCAACAATGTCTGATCATGACCTCTTTTATATAGGATTTCCCCATCCAGGACATATTCTGTTGCCATTTTTCTGAATGTTTTTCTGTCATTGTCATTTGCCCCTTCGGGATACCTTTGAAGCTTGACATATTGCAAGATATCATAGTGCCATGGGTTGCCATCAATCTCTTCCTGCACATTACAACAATGAGCAGGATTTTCAAAAGTTTGCATCTTAATGGGCTTTATTTCTGCCCCCGTGTTCGTTTTGAACATGGAAGCCAAGGTTGCCAAAGCGTCTGTCATCTGATTTTCTTCTCTGGGAAGGTAATTGAAGCTGATCTTTTCGAACTCCTTGGCGAGCTCTTGAATTAATTCATAATATTTGACCAACTTTGAGTCCCTGGTTTCCCATTCTCCACGCAGCTGGTAAATTACTAAGGATGAATCTTCGAATACTCGAAGTTCCTTAATCTTTCTTTTAATAGCTGAGTTTAGTCCCATGACGCAAGCTTCATATTCAGCTATATTGTTGGTGCAGAAGAATTCTAATCTGCTAGTGAAGGGATAATAGACATTCTCGGGGGAAATTAACACGGCCCCTATCCTGTGTCCGAGGGCGTTAGAGGCTCCATCAAAGTAAAGCTTCCATGAGTTATCATCTAGAACCTTTTCCTCGGTTGTAATGCACATCAAATCTTTATCCGGGAAATTAAAGTTCAACGCCTCATAATCATCCGAAGCGCAACTAGCTAGGAAATCCGCTACGGCGCTTCCCTTTATGGCTTTCTGGCTTACATACACAATGTCGAATTCAGATAGGAGCATCTGCCAGCGGGCCATCCTTCCCGTCAGTGCTGGTGCTTCCATTTGGAACTTCAAGGGGTCTAGCTTGGATATCAACCAAGTAGTATGGTACAACATGTACTGCCTAAGCCGCTTGGTAGCCCAAACTAAGGCACAACACAGCTTCTGAACTGGCGGGTACCGCGCTTCGTAATTATTGAACTTTCTGCTTAGGTAATAGATGGCTTGCTCCCTTTTCCTTGACTTATCGTGTTGCCCCAATACACACCCATTGAATTCTCAAAGACTGTCAGGTAGAAGATTAAAGGCATGTCTGGTACTGGCGCGATTAAAATTGAAGCATTTTGTAGGTACCTTTTGATCTTTTCTAGGGCTCTTTGACATTCCTCATCCCACACAATGGGATTATTCTTTCTAAGAAGTCTGAAGACTGGGTCACACCGATTAGTTAATTGGGAAATGAAACGAGAGATATAATTTAACCTCCCCAGGAAACCATGAACCTCCTTCTAAGTGTGGGGTGGTGAGAGATCATGGATGGCTTTCACTTTATCTGGATCGATCTCAATCTTTCTTCTGCTCACCATGAACCCCAAGAGTTTTCCAAAAGTAACGACGAAGGTGCATTTGGCAGGGTTAAGCCTCAGCTGGTATTTCTGTAGTCTTTGGAATAGTTTTCTTAAGTTCTGTAGGTGCTCCTCTTCTGTTCGGGACTTGGTGATCATGTCATCCACGTATACTTTTATTTCTTTGTGCATCATGTCATGGAAAAGAGTCACCATTGCTCTTTGGTAAGTTGCCCATGCATTCTTGAGCCCGAAAGGCATCACCCGGTAACAAAAAGTGCCCTACATGGTTATGAATGTAGTTTTCTCCATGTCGTTAGAGTCCAACTTTATCTGGTTGTACCCTGAAAAGCTGTCCATGAATGAAAACCATGAGTGTCCCGCGGTGTTGTCAACCAGCGTGTCAATATGTGGTAGGGGAAGTTGTCTTTAGGGCTGGCTCGGTTGAGATCCCTATAATCTACACACATACGGACCTTCTCGTCCTTCTTTGGTACTGGTACGATGTTTGCAACCCATTCGGGGTATTTGGCTACCTCCAAGAAACCAGCATCAAACTGTCTTTTTATCTCTTCTCTGATCTTTAACAACATGTCTGGTCTCATTCTCCGGAGTTTTTGCTGTATTGGTTTGTATTTCGGCTTTGTTGGCAGTTTGTGCACCACTATGTCAGTATTCAAACCTGGCATATCTTGATAAGTCCAGGCGAAAACATCCTTGAATTCCTGAAGTAGGGTTATCAGTTCGTGCCTGGTTTTCGAGGAAAACGTCATCCCTATTTTTACTTCTTTTCTCTCTTCGTCAGTACCCAAGTTTACAACTTCTGTTTGTCCTTGGTGGGCCATGATTTGCCTTTCTTTGTTGGCCACCATTCTCCTCAACTCTACAGGGACCTCATGTTCTATCTCATCATCTTCTTCCCCAATTCCTTCTGAGATCTCAGGGCATTCAAAATCCACTCCGGGATTGGGTTCGGCATCATTCATATAGCCAATCATGGGAGACCTGCATTAAATGAGAATGAATGTATTGGGAAGAGAATGGTTTTATATGAAGTGAGTGAACATGAAGAATGAATGAATGAAATAAATGAAACGTTTGCCATTTAAGAAAACGGGGAAGATATTTTCATTTCAACAAAAAAGTTAACATAAGTGCCTTATACAAGAGATCCCCATTGTTTATGGGCAAAAACAAAAAGGTTGATTCGGAGCATTACTCTGATCTAGTCCTAAGAACCACAGGTAGATCAATGCGGCTCCAGTTATCAAGAGTTTCCCCGGGATGGCAGGGGCGGATGTTGGTCAACATATTGCTGACTTGGCCCTTTCCAGCTATCATGTTGATGGACATCCCCTCAAGTGATTCATTAAATATTTCCTCTTTGTTGAGTACGTCATTTTTCTTAATTGCCTCTTCAACCTCTTATCCTGGTTGGTAGAATCCTCCGGAGACAAAAGTGGTTTTCAAACTAGGGAAAGACATTGGTCTCCATGGAATGTCTTCTCCCTCAAATCTGGCTTTTCTTTATTCTTCTTTTCTCTTGTATTCTTCTTTTATTTGTTGGACACTTGGTTTGTAACCCAACCCAAAACGGTCCTTCTTGGTTATCATACTTTTGGCTCGTAGGCTCCATTGCAATCTTTTCCCTAGCCCTCTTCTTGCTTTGGCTCCTCGGCTTAAAGTTTCAATAATGGTTATCTTGGTACAATTATATAACCTGGGATAGGGAATCCGACTTCCCTCCGTAACGAATGTGGTATTCACTAGCTCTAATGCTCGAAAAGAGCATTCTGCAGCATCCTCGTCATTTTGAATGTAGGGGCATCTGATGTCACTGAAGCAATAATTTCCTGCTCGGCCTCTACTGTGACCAATTTGCCTTCGATTACGAATTTTAATTTCTGATGTAATGATGAGGGGACAACTCATGCAGAGTGGATCCATGGCCTTCTCAATAAGCAGCTGTAAGATGGTTTTATGTCCATTACCACAAAATTAATCACGTACTCAGTCGGCCCGATCAATAGAGGCACCTCAATTTTTCCCATTGTTCCTTTTTGTGTGCCGTCAAAGGCTCTCACGGAGTTATGGTAGGGCTTCAGGTGAGAACCATCTATTGGTAGCTTCTGCAAGGTCACCATAGGCAGCACGTTCAGTGCTGACCCGTTGTCAATTAGTACCCCCGGTACCACATACCCTTTGCAGTAGGTTGTGATGTTAAGAGCTTTGGTGGACCCTATTCCGCCCTCGGGGATCTCGTCATTACTGAATGTTATATGGTTATAGGTAGTGATATGCCTCACTATCCTGTCCAGTTTTACCACAGAAATGTCTTGGGGCACAAAAGTCTGGTTTAGTACTTTTAATAGTGCCTCACGGTGTCTTTCTGAACTCAAGAGTAACTCCAGCACTATGATCCTAGCCGGTTGCTTTCGTAGTTGTTCCACTACGCTGTACTCGTTATGTCTCAGGAACTTTAGAAATTCTTTGGCCTGAGCCTTGGTTACTGGCTCATTTATCTTTGGAAGAGGTTCTTCACAGAATATCTGCGTGAGGGTAACCGATGTATCATTTCCTTTATCTTTGGCCGCTTCAGCAGCCCTCAAGGTCTCAGAGGAGTAACATCTGCCGCTCCTCGTGAAATGGCCCACCTCACCGACATTCACATCACTCTTGCCTTGCTCGTCTTTCAGTGTAAGCTCTTTTACCTCACCAGATTATGGCTTTCCTGGCGTGGTCACATTTACAGCATAGTTCTAGGGAGTTTGCCGCATATCCTTGAATGGGAACGGGGATGGTGCTGAGATGATGATCTTGGGATTTATCTTAGTGGTTTCTCCTTGGGAGGCACCTGCACTCCCCGGCCTGGAGGAGATGATAAGAGGTCTATCTCTCCCGTATTTAACGTTGGGGTTGTCTGTCATATGTACGTCTGACCCCTTCTTCTTTCCTGTGGGCTCTTCAAAGAATTCTATTTGCTTTTCATTCATCAATTGTTGTACCAATCTCTTAAACTTGTTGCACTTTTGGATGTCGTGTCCTTCGTCCTGATGGAATTCGCAATACACTTCACATCCCTTTTGTACTATTACTATGCCTTTGTCGATCACATGGGCCATACACAATTGCTGAAATACCCATCGCAAAGGAGATTTGATTTCTGACACATCATCCTTAATCTTCCTGGTAAAGCATTCCTCAATAACATTTACTCCCATGTTCCCATGATTAGGCAATGGGTTAGTAGCTACGCTTGGTTCTTCAAACTTCAATATCCCAGAATCAATTAAGTTCTGCACAAGTTTTTTGAAAGCAAGGTAGTTCTCGGTGGGATGACCAGGGGCACCGCCATGATAGTCGCAATGCGCATTCGGGTTATACCAGGACAGGAACGGTGGTTTGAAAGGAGTAACGTAATATGGACGGACCATGTCTGCTTCATACAACTAAGAGTAAAGCTCCGAGTACGGAACGGGTAGTGGAGTAAAAGTTTGCCTCTATTTCTCTTTTCTCGGGGTAGTGGCTGTGAGACTGTAAAATTCTTCGGGGCAGTATAAGTACTGGCGGCTCTTACTTCATTCTTCTTGCTGTACTTTCGAGATCCTTCCCCGCTATCAATTCTACCACTCTTAATTTCCAATTCAATGGACTCCCCAGTCCTAATCAAATCAGCAAAACTCTGTGTTGTGTTATTAATGAGGCGATCAAACAGTGCCCCCCTTCAAAGTATTAACGAATAATGGCATAATTTCATGTTCCGGGAGGGGTGGCTAAATTTGGGCGGCCACTTCCCGCCACCTTTGAGCATACTTTCGTAGACTTTCGTTGGACTTCTGCCCCATATTTTCCAACATAATTCTACTATGGGTCATATCTGTTACGTGCTTATATTGCTCGATGAATGCTCTTGAAAGATCTTTCCATGTTTTAACATTTACCCTGCTCAACTGGGTGTACCACCGCAACGCCACCCCAGTTAGGCTGTCTTGGAAATAGTGAATCAATAGCTTCTCATTCTTAAGGTAGGCCGCCATCTTCCGGCAGTACATTGTTATGTGCGTGGAAGGACACGTGGTTCCATCGTACTTGTCGAACTCTGGCGTTTTAAATTTTGGTGGTAGGACAAGGTCGTATACCAGACTCAAGTCGCTGGCATCATTTCCTGATTCTTCCATAGTTTGCAAAGTTTTAAATCTTTCCTCCACAAGGCAAAACCTCTCCTCCCACTTTTTTTCTACCTCTGTCCTGATCCTTTCGACCAAATTCAGGTCTGGCACCTCCTCTTCATAGAGTGCTTCAGTGTCAAGGGGTTGAGTCTCAGATGCCCATACTGGAAGATTATTCGACATCCCCGCAGGGTCGATATATACCTTTCTAGTCGAATTCAGCGCGTCCGGTTGAACCTTATTGTGAACTGGGGTACTTTCCAGTTCTTGTGCAGTTTCTCCTTCAACTCTCTTTCCGAGACTCTTAGCCAGCAATGCAGTTATGTCGAATACTATCGATGCTTGTGACTGAGCAATCTGGTCACTGAGGCTTCTTTGGGCCTCGTCAAATCTTGCCTCGAGCTCTCTTTGTCCCTTTTCTAGACTGATTATCCTGTCTTCCATGAGCTTGCTTTGTAATCGGGTAAGATATGGATGATGAATGATTGCGGCTTAACTTCTATTTTCATACACTGCCACAATATTTATAGCATTAATAATGGTTGCAAGGAAAATAAATGTGTGTATAATGATGCGGATGTCATGATGCAATGCAAGAATGTATGCAGATAAAGGTACGAATTCCACTGGTAATCACCCTTTTGAACTACTTCCACGGGAATTAAAGGGTTTAAATTACAATAGAGTTCATATTACAAAATGAAGGTCCCTAATACAAAAAGAGTACTAATTACGATACAGAGCCCTACAGATAAACCCTAGCTCTATCTCCTAATTTTCCAATAGCCCTGAGCAGCTTGATGAACGTGGGAGCTTCTTCCATTTCTGGGACTACAAAAGGTCGGAGTGTTTTAGCCTCAATGGCCAAATCATTCACATGCCTGGCGACTCGTTGTATGTCCACCATCAGGTTTGCGTAATATTGGTCCCTATCCTGTACCATCCTAGCAGCGTCACACAGTCTCATTCGCCAATAAATGTTCCCTCCGGCTGCAGCCTCTTCGAATACACTGATTCTTTCCTTATAATCCTCAACAGTTGCTTCAAGGGACTCAATTCAGGTTCGTAATGTGCCTACTTCGCGCTCTCTTTCTTGTAACTCAATGAAGCCGTTCCTCTAACAGTAGGTTCAAAAAGAGTGTTCTACTTCTACCACATTTTCTCCTAACTCGACATTCTGACTTCGACTCTGATCCAGACTTTGGATAGTGTCGTCGTACAACCTTTTCATCTCTAACAGTCTATTTCGGCTACTCATGGACCTTCTTTTCCAAACGGTGACGTTTTCTCTCTCGTAGTTGACTGCTTGTTTTCCTTTGCTAATTTCTTGCCTAGTTCTTTCCTTTTCTTGGTCAATGGCCTTCTTGAAGGACTGTCTTTCTTCCTCAATAGCCAACCGGTAGCTTTCTATTTCCTTCTCGATTGCTCTCTTGCTGATTTATCGTTCTTCTTCCACCAAACGGATACCATTCATTCTTTCTTTTTCCACGGCTATGAACTGACTTCGGCCGGCCTTCTGTATCTTTGCTTGGAGTAGGAGGGTATCCTTTTGGTAAAGAGCGTTCTTCTCGCTCAAAGCCGCATTTAATTTCTTTAATTGCCTAATGATCCCATCTCGTTCGTCGACCTCTAAGCTTACTTTATAGAGCTCACTCACATGCTGAGTCTATTGGGTGTCCATTTTCCTCTTAATTTCTTCGAGTTCATTATCAGTTTCAGATGGTACCACCCTTGTAAGCTCCTCAAGTGACACAACCGGCCCTTGATCAGATTTAGGAATCACATCATTAACCCTCAAACGTCTCCAAAGATCATAGTCTGGAGTAGTCATGTGCTCGGTGTCTCCTTCCACCCTGATCCGGTAACAATGGTCCCAAGCCCTCATGATAGTCTAGACTTTTTCTTTAAACTCACCTTTGAAAGGAAATTCAGTTCGGCTTAACCCGGCGGTATTGGGAATAAACTATCATGATCTGAATTGTAGGGACACCAAAAGCGGAGCACAAGCAATCCCTCCATGCAGTCCCAACATCATAAGCCAGTCGAAATCACCGCAACTGTATAAAAAGTAATTAACTCTACCGAGCCATGGGACCCTCCATACTATGTCTTCGCCTTGAATGTTCCTGAAGAAACTAGACCATTCTTTTGTTTTCAAGTTCTCTCGCCACTCTTTTGCTAAGTACTCCTATAAGGGCGAAAAACCTTGGAAGGATATCCTTGGTAGGACCCTTGTCGGCGTCTTCCACATGTGGCTCTGAACCCATACCTGTAACAGCTGTGCACACCCCCTGAAACGTCCTTCTTCGTGCTTTCGACTGGCATTTAAGGAAATAAAGGTCTCGGCCAAGATTGCTGGTACTAGATTTGCCTGCCGTTTCATACGCTCGAACAGATCTAGAATGGCTACATCAATGTTTCCAAGAGTTCTTGGAAAGATCACCAACCCATATATTCCCAAGGCAAGCATGTCTATCTTTTTCTCTTCATCTGGATGTGCAGGTAGGATGTCTCAATTATTCTCCCATGCAAAGACTGTACTGTCTCCTCAAAGTCGGATTAAGCCATTAACCCAATCGTCACTCATTCCGGTAAAGGTTTTGAGCTTTGAAGTGTAATTCTGATTCCTCAGAAGTTTTGCGTAAATCCAATCTTCCTGAACATTTTTCTGATTAAGTAAGGCGGTATATTCTTCTACTGTAGGCATCATGTCCTGACTATTGAAGGTGAAGCAGCAAAAGGCAGGATTCCAGAACTGAAAAATGGCTCGGAGTAGGGGCTGGTTGACCCGAACGTATAACAATTGTGCAATGTCGCCGTAACTATCACAGAACCTGTCTTGTAATCTCTGGTCCCATCCTTCCCAGATACTTTGAAGATCCCATAAGTTGTTCTGTTGAAGACTCACGTAGGTGTACCCTGCGATTACGCGCTCGCTTGGTAAACTGTCCCCTTGGGCCTTCTGGTTGACCTCTGACCAATGTCTGACTGACAAGTTAAGCTCTTCTTTCCTAAGACACCTTTTTTCCATGGTGAAAGACTTTCTGATCGGGCAAACCACTTGATCCAGTACCTTTATGTAATGCAAATGTAATAATGCATGAAAAAAAACCAGAGCAAAAGAAGCCAAGTCAGTACCGGATAGAATTAATAAATACATAAATAAAAAGACAAATTAAATAAGGTAAACAGACAAAACAACCCTATTTATCCTATCTAAAACACCTAAGGTTATCCACATGGCTCTATTAGGGTGGGTTTCTATGTTCTCTACATTCAGTGTTGGTGCTAGGAGGTACCCGAATTGTCCTTGCTGTCCCCTACTAAAGGTAGCAAGGCCCCCGATCATCACCCATTATAGGCTCCTTTCAACCGGGTTCAATTCAGGGGGACCCATTCGCTTATGCCTGCACGAAGGAACGATATCCTTACGAAAGCATAAGGTACTCGAGCCCCGAGGGTACTTGCTAGGCCTACACGGGAGAACGATATCTCCACGAAAGCATTAGCGTTTTCCCCCACTTAAAAACGGGTTTATATGCCAAATTTTAAATGCGTTAAAATAAACGCGCAATTACAACCAAATATTAATTTAATAATCACTTTAATCCGAAACTTCTAATATTATTAAAGCGGTAATTATTTAAAAAAAACTTGACTCTCTTTATTTTGTTAAAAAAACAAAAAATGTCCCCAGCGGAGTCGCCATCTGTAGCGATGTCCCACTTAGGTAGGCCGGACACCATAAAACCAGAGATTCAAAAAACTTTGGGTTCGGGAGTCGGTTACGGATGGGGAAGGATTAGCACCCCCCACACCGCCCAAAATTGGTACTTTAATAATTACCGCTTTATTAATATTAGACTTTTCGGATTAAAGTGACGACCAATTTAAAATTTGGTTATAAGTGCGAGTAGATTTTAAAGGCCCCGACCCTTTATCCGAGAGTAAAATCCCAACCACTATCACTACGCCTGATACTGGCCCCGTTTACGCTCGGATAAAAAGGCACCGCATTGACAATTTATATATCTCGACATGCAATCTTAAAGAAGTAATTCAAAAATATACGTTCACATTCATATGGTAAAGGACAAAATAAATAATAAAGACATGGATATCATAAAATTAGACAAGTATGATAAAAATACAAACATGGTAGATCATAATAGCAATAATAATAATGAAGCATGAATAAACATGTGATAAATAAAGAACCCATACTTCAAGAATACATACAATGTAAATACGTATGGCATGAATGTATTATGATATTAATTTCACAAATCAAGACAACGTACTAACAAAGAAACTAATACCTAGCACGTAGCTTACGACATAGTTTGCATATGAAAAATAGAAACACGGTATTATACACGACAAAAGAAAACATACTAACGCATAACCTAAAAGCAAAGACAACCTACAATACATGCTAAAATACAAAACATGTCGTATACGAGCCAACTAAAATATTAATCGAACATGTATAATACGAACGACTGAACAAGCGCATAAAAAATACGTAATCACCATGAACTATACACATATATATATATATATATATAAACATGAGAATACGAAACATATACAAGAAACACATGAGAATGCAAAAAGGGCCACATCAACATATAAGATCATAATAAATAAACATGAATATTTAGATACGGAAAAGGACTGAAATGAAAAAAAACAAAAACAGGAAACATAAATTAAAAGATAATAAAATGCGATTTAGGGACGAAATAACAAATCAAACGGAACCTAAAAGGACTAAATATGTAATTGGACCAAGGGACATGCTCGGAGTGAAAAGTTCAAAAACGCGGTGGGACTAGTGAGGTAATTTCACCATTTAAAAACTGATTCAGTTTAATCTAGGGGTTGGTTTGCAAGATTTTAAAATATAAGGAGGACCAAGGTTGTAAATATCCCATGCGGCGAGACAGAAATGAAAATATAAAAATACGGGGGGATTTATTATAGAATTTTACCATTTTAAAAAAATAAACGCTTATAAAACCCCTTCACCCGGCCTAAAATCCGATTTTTCTCATTTTTATCCCTATTTTATAAAATGTTCAGCCCCCTTTTTTCTCTCAAAACCAAACCTTCAACCTTTGATGAACCCAGAAACCGGAGGCCAACTGTCGTCTCCTCCACCACCGGCCGCCGCTAATCGGCACCGGCGAACCCCCAAAAAACCACCAAAACAAACCTTACTTCAACCTAAACTCGAATCCGAACTTGGATTTAAAGAAAAGATTCCTCTTTTTCCTAGATCTAAGAAAATACGAAGCAAAAACCATATTTTTTTTAAATCGAGACCGAAGGAACATCTTCCCCTTTTAGCCGGCTCACCATATTGAGGCTTGTTGCCAGTATAGGAACTGACCACCGAAGGTAAAACCCCACACTCCCCTTCCTTTGTTATTTTTAGAACACATACATGCATGTGACATTCAAGGTGGATGGATACCTTTGTATGCTCTTTGTAAGTTTGAGAAAAGAATGAGAGGATGAAACTTTTTTGTATTTCTGGAAAATGGTTTACAACTGAACTCTCCTCTATTTTTTGTTACATGCCCTGATCTTACACTTTTTGGTTTTCATATATCCTGTCTGCTCTCTCTTGTTTGGTAAAATTTGTACATAAGATATATTTTGGATCTGATCTTGTTCTGACGCTTTTCCCTTTTTTGTGTCTTTGGCATGCCCGGCCATGCTTGGTGGTTGGTACGGCCGGCATGGGGAGTGACGTGGTGGAGATGATCGTTCGGCTGTGCAGACTGGCGTCTCGAGAGACGGATCGATTATTACTGCTAGATTCGTTCCTATGTGTTGGATCAGATCTGATCCAACGATTAGGACCGCTTACTGATCGGACGGCTGAGATAAGGCCTCGAGGATGGTGTAACGGCTCGGGATCGCGCCACGTGGCCTGAAGCAGATGGCTAGCTCTGTACGCGTCTCACACGCACGAGTGGATAATCCATCAGCCTGCCCGTGGGCTTCACGCGACAAATGATGGGTCTCTATGCTTCAACCGTGGCCGTTGGATCTAGATCTGATCCAACGACCCTCGTGCAGCTGTGCATGATAAAGAGAGTATTAGGGTTCAATATTCGATACGGGTTAGGGTTTCTTAGGGTGTGGGTCGGCTTGGTCGAATGGGCCATGTATAATTAAGCTTGGGCTTGTAATTAAGGGCTGAATATTTATGTTGGATTTTAATATACCTTTTATCTTATTTTTATTTCAGCCCAATAGTATTAATAATAATAGTAATAATAATAGTAGTAGTAATAATACTATACGCATACATACACATGTTAATATATTCATGCCAATGTTAATATTTGTAACATATTAACATAATACCAATATACATGCATATATACTCATACACATGGTTTACGTACACATTAATCACACGCATAGTAATGAACATATAATACGTGTACATGCAATAATAATATATTAACTAATAAACTAAAGTAGATTAACACAATACTTTATACACCAAATAAAAATGAGTGATTACACCTCCCACGCGCGCGTGGACATGCACGAGACCCTCTGCCTTCTCCAGTGCCACATGCCATCATCCTCAGCTGCCACAGCATCTCACAGATCGCATCTAGGTCGTTGATCCTTGAATGATCTCAGTCGTTGGATCAAATCTGATCCAACGGCCAAGATGAATCTGGCAGTGATAACTTTTCACCTTCACCTGCCGTCTCCATGTGGCCGCTCCACCCATGACCGTCATACAATTTCACCAGCTATCTCACCAACCGGACGTGCCGAAATCAATAAAAAGGGAAAAAAGTCAGCCAATCAATCCACAACAGTATATACATTTAATGATATCTTTTCTTGTAAACAAAGAAAAATCGGAGGCAAATGGCATATATATGTAAGAGATCCGGCCATTAATATATTCGGATTTCTAGATTCAATAAGGAAAAAAAAGAAACTTTAAAGGTACCATTTTTTATTTGCATGCCTTCGAATCTCAAAAACAATAACAAAGAAATAAAAACAAAAATCGAGGTTAGAGTTTACCCTCGTTGCCGTAATGACCCTTTTTCGGTGACAAGCCCTCGCCATTAGGGTGAACTGGTGAAGGTTCATTCATTTTGTTTTTAGGAAAAATGGAACTTTAAAGGTTTTTAGTTATAATCTATGAAAAGGGGATTTTGTTTTTTTAAGCTAAAAACGGTTCGGTTTAAAAAAAAGGTTTTGAGGGTTCAATTTACCTAGATTCTGGCACCGATATACGGCGGCGCATGGCGGTGCTCCACCAGAATCTGGGAAACTAGGGTGGCCAGTTAAGTTTTTAGGGTTTCTTTTGGGTTCAGTTGAGAGGAAAATGAAAGGGGGTGAGGGTTTATTTTTTTGAAATAAAATTTTCAAATGGCCACAGGCCGATTACGGGGCTGAAGGGGTTGATTTATATGCCTTTTTTATTTTTAATGGGTTATTTACAAAACAGTCCTTTTGCCCCAGTCTAATTGCAAGATCAGGGCTTTCACATGGTCTATTTACACCTTCAGTCCCCTACTTTTTCAAAACGTTTCAATTTCGTCCCTTATTTAATGAAATTAGTTTTAAAGGGGTAAAATTACCCACTAAGTCCCTCCGCCCCACTTGGTATTTTCAAAATGTCTCTTCCGCATGGGCAAAATACACAAATGGTCCCTCTAAATTTATGCCGGTTTTTAATGTCATCCCTAAATTTATTTTAATTACTCTAAAAGGGTAAATTATAGTTTAGTCCTTCTTCCTTTTATTTCTTCTCGATTGGGTCCCTTTTATCATTTTAAAACTATTTTTGTGTAGGTTAATTACCTTTCGGTCCCTTCTCTTTTTTTTCTATTTAATTATAATCCTTTATTCTGTATTCATTATTTATTATATATATTTGATGCTTTATTATGTTTTATGTTTGATCATTATTTGTGTTTATATGTTTGTTTTTATTTTTACATTTTATTTATAGTTCTTTTGTGATTTATTTACATTTTTGTGCATATTTATTTTTATTTTTATGTTGTATTATATATGTTTCTAATATCATTTTTATTTGATCATTAGTTTAATTTTTATATATATGTATATTACATGTACTATATATGTTTAGTATGTATATTGTATCATATTATTTATGTTTTATTTTATATATTTATGTTATGTACATACTAACTAATATTGCACATTAGGTATTATAATTATTTATTACATATTATATTATTCATGTAATTTACATCATAAGCACATATTTTTTTATTTAATAGTTGTTTTTCTTTTGTTAATTCGTGTTTTTAACTTATCATGTTTATATTTTATCACGTATAGTTTTAGGCCTTTTATCCCGGTATTCTAATGGGAGTGTCATCCCGGTCTCCGGGTGTCATCTCCTTTGGTACCGAGGATCGAGGCAAAATTAATATTTGAAACTTGTTTTTTGGAATTAATTATTAAATTAAATCAACTTTTTATTTTTCTCTATAAATACGATATGAATCTATTTGGTACCAATTTTGGGCGGTGTGGGGGTGCTAACCCTTCTCCATCCGTAACCAACTCTCAAACCCAATTAAAATCTTTGGTTTTATTTTCGGTGTTCAATCTACCTAATCCAAGTGATCAGTGGCGACTCCATTTTTAAAATACAAGTTTTTCTAAAAATTCCCCTTTTTAAATATTTTTTCAATAAAAGAGGGAAATCCCCCTAAATACGATTTTATTAATTTTTCGTATCAGCCTTCTGAAAAAAATAGTCGTTATAGCTTTCCAATGGTCCATACCCGAATTATTCTAATATCTTCCCAACATCCCAACGACAAATGCAATGTATGGTCTTGTACAAACCCGAGCATACATTAGGCTTTCGACAGTAGAAGCACATGTAATGTTTTTCATTTGCTCCCTATCAAATTAGTTCTTCGGGAATTGGTTCAGATTGAACTTATCACCCTTCACGATAGGACTAACATTAGGTGAACAATCTTTTATGTGAAATCATTCGAAAACATTGTTGATATAGATTTCTTAAGATAGACCTAATACACCTTTATGTCTATCACGATGAATGTTAATGCCAATGACATAAGATGCATCACACATGTCTTTCACATTAAAATTTTTAGAAAGAAATTGTTTCCTCTCATGTAGCATACTCTTGTCATTTATTGCAAGTAAAATGTGATCTACATATAGAATAAAGAAACAAATTTTACTCCCACTGAACTTCTGGTATATACATTTATCCATGATATTCTCAATATAACCAAATGAAGAGATAACTTCATGGAATTTCAAATACCACTGAATGGAGGCTTGTTTCAATCCATATATAGATTTCTTTAAATTGCACACCAAATGTTCACCATCACTAGAGGAAAATCCTTCAGGTTGTTTCATACATACCTCTTCCTATAGGTCACCATTAAGAAAGGCAGTTTTCACATCTATTTATTGTAGCTCAAGATCAAATTGAGCTACTAATGCTAACACAATGCGGAAGGAATCTTTCTTAGATACTGGACTAAAAGTCTCAGTGTAATCGATTCATTCTCACTATGTGTATCCTTTAGCAACGAGTTTGGCTTTATATCTTTCTATGTTGCCTTTTGAGTCTCTTTTTGTCTTGAAGACTCATTTACATCCAATGGATTTTACACAATCAGGTAATTATATAAGATCCCAAACTTCGTTGCTATTCATAGAATTAATCCCATCCTTCATAGCATCATACTATAATTTTGATTCATTGTAACTTATAACATGTGAAAATGACTCAGGGTCATTTTTAGCTCCAATATTATAGTCAGATTCTTGTAAATACATAACATAATCGCTAGAAATTGCTAACTCTCTTTCTCTAATAGATTTCCTTAATGTTGAATCAACACTTTCTTGTGGATCATTGTCGACTAACTAACGCTTGGGAAATAAATGATGAATTAATGTAAATATGGTAGAAAATAATGTCAAGTTTAGGTTTTTTGCGTGCAAGTATACATGGTCTGCAAGTAATACAGCGGTAAGCTGAGTATCGTATCCACAGGGATTGTCCGGGAATTCAATGCCACAATATTTTACTTGTGAATGGGAACAAATGATTTTGAATCGGATTTTTGGATTTAAGAAACATGACTAAGGAAAAGATAATAAAAGTTCAGACAGATTGGCAAACAAATATGTTCCAATGGATGATGGATGTTGGCAAGGGATATATGGATTTCACGCTAGCAAATACATCATTTAATAACTTCCAACATTGGTTTTATTGTTGAGTAGATTTTAAGGTTAGTATTGCCTCTATCGATAGCAATACCCTAAGTTAATTACGATTAACTCCTATATGTCTATAGCAATTTTTTTAATAATTAACTTGGCAAAGTTCTAATCTTTACTCTTAAAGGGTAGATTCACTTCCGAATTAAGCTCATATACTTAAACATCTTCTGTCGAAGTTTTTCACCTTAGTACCTGGCAATTAATCATTATCTCTTAAGTCTGTTAAGATATTAAGGGATAATATGCAAGCAATGCCAAATGTCGTATGGCAAACAATTTAGGAAAATTTAGTACTAGCAGGATATACAAAATTGCCAAGGCATTCAATTATTAAAAATGAAAATACTAAGCGTTCACCGCAATAACATCCCCAGCCAACTTAAAAGAATTAGTTCATGGCTGGGGGAACCATCAACATATCATCATTTTCAAACATCACCATCATAAATGAAATTAAAAACAAAGAGAAATGGACAAAGAAGGAGATCCGTCAATGTAGCCCTTCAATAGATTTAGAACTCTCAGACTTAGCCTGGTCGAACCATGGTTTGCCCTCTTTCTTCATCACGGTGTAGCCTCCTTAATCCCTTCAATCCCGGATATGCTTCCTTTATATAGGCACTCGTGGAAACCCTGGATTGGGTTTAAATTTGAAAGTTTGTTACGCATCAAGATAGGCGCGCTATCTTCTTATCCTCTTTTTGAATTTGAATTTGGGTTGATCTAGTTTTAACTAGGGCTGATGTCATTGTCCTTCATTCTTTTACCAATCGAGCTTAGCAATTCTCGTCCTAATTTTACCAGCGGCACTCGACATTTCTCTACTTATCCTATTACTTTCTGTTAACTTCTCTGCCAAACCTGTCCTGCTCCTAACCTGCCTACCACAACAAGGAAATACCTTTACTCTAGCAAAGAAAACATTCCTTAACTCCTAGATGTAAATCTATTATTCTACTAACTAAATGCACAAATACGTACAAAAAGTCAACCAAAAGCATGACAATATATACGTGAAAAGTAGTACTTTTGAGGAGTTAAAACACCCCCACACCTAGCTCATTGCTTATCCTCAAGTAATGCAACTAAAAGTTATAAAAAATAGAAAATAAAGCAAAGTACCTTGGAAAAATTTTCCTAATTAACAACACAGACTAGCAAGCAGAATCTGGTCCTAGTTTTGTCCTCAAATATCCCAGAGCAGTAATGCCAAGCAGATCAACAAATTCAAGTGCGGCAATATAACGCTAGCCTAGGGTCATGAAGCGTGCATTATGTGCAGGCAATTTGGATCAAGTATCCTTTAACTCCCTTAGCAAATATTTACTGTCCAAACTCAAAATACATTTTTTTTATTATTCACCAATAGTTTCGTTTTGTTGAGATTAAATTAGGGTTCGCATCATGACGCTGTTTGGCATGAGAAATAAGAGAGAGCATACCAAGAATCCCCACGTTAATCTAAACTGCACCACAAAGCTAACCCATTACACCCAAACCCTAAAGTTTTGTTGGCTTGAGAAGTAAGAGGGGGCAAACCACGAAGCACCAAGTTACTTATTGCCTCTAAGGCAGATGAGTGTTCTAAATTTTTTTATTGCTTTTGGCAAAACATTGTTGCCTTATTCTTTACTTTTCAGCCTGGCATTGTTTTCTCTTTTTTTCTTTTATTTTATTCTGAGTTTAGCTTTAAGAATCCTAAGTTTGTCTTGGGAACTAGATGCATATCACGTGTTTAAGTGAAACTAAAGTTTCCTAAGCTAAAGATCAATTCCCAAGCAACTTGGCATTACTAATCTGCTGGCTCATGCTAACTAAAGATTATAATTTCATCATCGGACAAGGCATACTAGTGCAAATTCTAACTATGCTAGCAAACGTGTTGGAAAAATTATCAGGTTAAAAATCAAGTTATGGCAAAAAAAATTAACAGTTTGGTATGCATAGTTCTACCCAATCTATATGGCAATAATAGAATGCAGACAAAAACATAAAATGAATGTCATGACAATAAATGCGAGGTAACACCCCACCCCAAACCAAAGGTGTGCATTGTCCTCAATGCATAAGAACATATATATACAAATGAAATGCGTGAGAAAAATAAAAAAAAACATGAATGTAAGGAGTTATGGGGAAGAGGAATCTCATGAGGAATGATTTTGGTGGAGCGAGTCTTTTTTTTTTCAGGAAGCATCCTCGTTTTAGTGCCACCAATCTCTTTCTCTTCAACTATGGCTTTGGAGTATTAGTCATGGCAGTAGAAGCCTTTACATCTTTTAAGACCTTATCAATTACCCTATTTGGCTCAAATGTGGCCGCTACGACTGGGATAGCTGACGAGGCTAGGGCTACTAGTGGCAAATCAGTCGTGGCATCATCGGTAGGTACATCATCCTCAAACTCAGCATCCAAGTGTTAGGTATCGGTTTTGGAAAAATCTTGGTGGGCAGGTTATACTGGTACAGTGGCATTAGATTGTTGGGATGCAGTATGATCAGGCTGAGGGCTAGCTAGCATTCCTTTCGATGCATGGAGCTCAGTTAGGAAATATGGATATAGTGGCAAAGGATTAGGGGGCAACACTTCGAGAGTTGTCCAAATGGCATGGTCTCGAGCCCCAATGCCAATAGAACTCATCATAGTCTCTTGGTATAATTTCTTGTTCTAAAAACCAAATAAACCTTTCAAAACAAAAAAAGAAATAAAAAGAAAAATTAAATATTAAAACTGAGCTATCCTAAGTACTGAAAAGAAAATAACTCTCTTAAACTATTTACAATGATCATACTGGGTTGGGAAATGTTTATTGAATCTCCGCAAGGAGAATGGTCTCCTTGGCATTATTTTGACATTTTTCCTAGTATTGCTTCAATTTGTGGTCCTTGGTTGGTGGATGGTAGGCTATGGCAATCTTTTGTTTGAATAACCAACGTAGAAAGCTGAATGATTGCTTTCTTTTGAGTATTCCTAATTCTCAATGTAGAAAATTGAAGTATCTATTTGTTGTAGGTCTCGAGAACCTTTTATCAAACTCAGTAGCCCAGTAGTGTCTAGGCTTTGTTGCTCCTTTTTCTTCTGATATCGAGGCATGTTTGAGGTGACTTGGCAATTGTTTCAGTTCCAAGTTCGATAGCTCCTCACTAGATGGCTTTAGTGCTCTAATCTCTCTGCCAGCCAACTCAAGTGGCTCAGATCTCCTGTAATAACTCACGACTTCATTCAGCATTGCTGGTTCGTCAAATTCGTCACTCATCATAGCTTTATCATCTTGCTCTATGGCATCAAAATCTATGTCCTAGCAAAATTGTGCTATGTCTACATTGAGAATGGACTCTATCGGCTCAGCGGCTTGGCATTCCTCAGGCTCATTTGTACACTTAAGAACTTGAAATATGTTAAATGTAACATGTTAGTCATTCATACGCATAGTAAGCTCACATTTTTAACATCAATTAAGGTCTTACCTGTGGCAAGAAATGGTCTTCTCAAAATTATTGGGAAACTAATATTAGCCTCATATTCTAAAATGATAAAATTAACTGGGAATATAAATTTATCTACTTTTACCAACACATCCTCAATCTTACCCTTGGGACGCGCATAAGATTGATCTGTCAGCTGAAGTGTTACTGTGGTAGGCCTTGTTTCAATGCCAAGTTTTCTGAAAATTAACATTGGCATCAGATTGATGTTGGCTCCCAAGTTGCATAGTGCATTTCCCATGAATCTATTGCTAATCATACAAGGAATAGTGAAACCTCACGGATCTTTCAGTTTTGGTGGCAATCTATTGGTTATTATTGCACTACAACTTTCAGTAAAAGCAACAGTCTTGAATTCACCCAGCTTCCTCTTTTTGGACAAGACGTACTTCATGAATTTAACGTAGTTGGCCTCCACTAATGGTATGTTGTTATACAGATGTTTAAGGACTTCCAAGAAGCACTTAAACTATGGTCATGCTTGTGTTTCTGGAGCCTTTGTGGAAAAGGTGGCGGCAGATAAATGAATGTTGGTTCTGTTGGTTTTGCCAAAGTTGTGTTGGAATTAGATTGCGGTTTGGCATTTCTAGTGCTTGCTTCCCCATTCTCAGCTTCCTTGGTTTCTTCCCTTAGCATTGATTTGTTCTCATGAAAGACAATTGATTATTTTGCTGGTGTTGAATTCTCAACTTGTTTTCCACTTTGGAGAGTGACAGCTTTGCTTTGTTCTCTCCCTTTTTGTCGAGAATACTCTATATCACTTGGCAGAGTCCCTGGAGGTCTAGAATTAAGTGCCCTAGAAATCTGTCCCATCTAAACTTCCAAGTTCCTCATGAATGCGGCTAGACTCTGGACAGTTGGATCGTTATGCTCCATATAATCCTTAAAGGTGTTCTCATCAAAATATTTTTGCACTGGAGGTATATTATTCTGCGCTCTCTGTGGCATCACATTCTGGTTAAAACATGGTGGTGCATTGGGGCTCAGACATTGAGCATTAAATTAGTTACCTCCCTGGTTCGACCTTGAAAAGTTTGGATGTTGCTTACACCCCACATTATATGTATTAGAGTATGGGTTGTTATTGCAGTTGTAAGTGCCAACAAAATACACCAACTCTAGGTTTGTCGGGCATTCCTCCGTTATATGGTTGTCACCGTAAATAGTGCAAAATGGTTTAAATACCTTTACCTCTCAGACTTTAGTAGGCTTTTGCATTGTCTTCACTATATTAGTGAGGTTGGCAATTTGAGTCTTGATTGACGAAAGTGCATCAAGTTCCAACTTTCTAGCTACTCTCGTCTCGGCTCCTAATATGGTGGTAGGATATTAGAGATCATTAGTGGCAATCCGTTCAAGGATATCATACGCCTCTATGTAATTCTTGTCTAGCAACGAACCATTTGCCGAAGCATCAACCACAGTCCTAACATGAGCATTGAGTCCACTATAAAACGTCTCTATCTGGATCCAAGTAAGGAATCCATGCAGGCTTCTTCTAAACAAGTCCTTGAAATGCACCCAGACATTATACAGAGACTCGTCATCAGTCTGCCTAAAAGTAATGATTTCACTCCGTAACTTGGCATTAAGTTTGGGTGGCTGGAGTCTTAGAAGGAACTTATGGCATAAATCTGCCCATGTAGTGACTAAACCAAGTGGCAATGAATTTAACCACAATTTAGTTCTATATCGCAAGGAAAATGAGAATAGCCTCAGCTTTATTATTTCTTCATTCACACCTGGTTGTTGAAATAGTTGGCAAACCTCTATGAATTTCTTCAAATGTTGCCTTGGGTCTCCGGTAGTTGATCCATCAAATTGTCCTACATTTAATAGCATTTGAATTATTATCGATTTAAGCTCAAAGTTAACGACATTTACATTTGAACTGATCAGTCCTGGCATCAAATTATCTATGGTGGGTGCTAGGTTCTCTCTTGTGGGACGGTTATCTCTTAACTCCACATTCCCATTCTAAATCTCTTGGCGTTCTCTCCTTAACCTGCATAGGGTTCTCTTAATTTCAGGATCATGCTTCAAGTTCTTCCCAGTGTTGCTCATATGCATAAGCTAAATAAAATTAATAAAAATAACTAAAAATAAAAACAAATAAAAACAAAACAATCAATTCCGTTGCAATCCCCGGAAATGGCGCCAAAAACTTGTCGACTGGCTAACTCTTGGCAAATAAATGATGAATTAATGTAAATATGCCAGAAAATAATGCCAAGTTTAGGTCTTTTTGCATGCAAGTATACACAGTCAGCAAGTAATATAGTGGTAAGCTGAGTATCGTATCCACAAGGATTGTCCAAGAATTAAATGCCACGATATATTACTTGTGAATGGGAACAAATGAGTTTGAATTGGATTTTTGGATTGAAGAAAAATGACTAAGGAAAAGATAATAAAAGTCCAAGAAGATTGGCAAACAAATGTATTCAAATGGATGGTGGGCGCTGGTAAGGGATGTATGGATTTCACACTAGCAAAGACAACATTTAATAACTTCCAGTCTAGGTTTTATTTTCGAGCAGATTTTAATGTTAGTATTGCCTGTGTCGATAGCAATACCCTAAGTTAATTACGATTAACTCTTATATGTCTGTAGTAATGTTTTTCAATACTTAACTTGGAAAAGTTCTAATCTTTACATCTAAGGGGTAGATTCACCTCCAAAGTAAGCTCATCTACTTGAACATCTTCTTTCGAAGTTTCTCGCCTTAGTACCTGGTAATTAATTGTTATCTCTTAAGTCTGTTAAGATATTAAGGGATAATATGCATGCAATGCCAATTGTCATATGGAAAACAATTTAGGAAAAATTAGTACAAGCAGGATAGACAAAAATTCCAAGTCATTGAATTATTAAAAACTAAAAATACTAAGCGTTCATCACAAAAACATCCTCAGCCAACTTAAAAGAATTAGTTCATGGCTGGGGGAACCATAAAAAATCATCATTTTCAAACATCACCATCATAAAGGAAATTAGAAACAAAGAGAAATGGACAAAGAATGAGATTCATCGATGCAGCCCTTCAATAGATCCAGAACTCTCAAACTTAGCCTGGTCGAAGCACGGTTTGCCCTCTTTCTTCACCACGGTGCAGCCTCCTTAATATGCTTCCTTTATATAGACACTCTGGAAATCCTGGGTTGGGTGTAAATTTGAAAGTTTGTTACACATCAAGATAGGCGCGCTATCTTCTTATTCTCTTTTTGAATTTGAATTTGGGCTGATCAATTTTTAACTAGGGTTGACGTCATCATCCTTCATTCTTTTGTAACTGAGCTTGGCGATTCTCGTCATACTTTTGCCAATGGCACTCGGCATTTCTCTTTTGATCCTTTTGCATTTTGCCAACTTCTCTAACAAACATGTCCTGCTCCTAACCTGCCTACCACAACAAGGAAATACACATTTACTCTGGAAAAGAAAACATTCCTTAACTCCTAGATGCAAATGCATGATTCTACTAACTAAATGCGCAAATATTACTCAAAGTCAAGTAAAAATATGGCAATATATACATGAAAAGTAGTACTTTTGAAGAGTTAACAATCGTGTTGTTCAACTGGTTGTTTAATAATTTCAGGATTTTCTTGAACAACTTGATCTACTAGAGTGTTTTCAGCAGGTTGTGGATCTTCATTAATTGGTTGTTCAACACCATGTTGAGCTTGAAGGGTGTTATCTATGATAACCAATTTCTCACTTGAAGTGGATGGTTGATCTACGAGTATTGAATCCTAAGACAGATCACTCCCACTGATTGAGTCATTCTCAAGAAATTTTGCATTTCTTGATTCCACAATTCTAGTGATATTAGATGGACAATAGAATCTGTAAACTTTGGACTTTTTGACATATCCAATGAAATACCCACTAATAGTCCTTGGGTCCAATTTCTTTTCTTGTGGGTTATAAACTCTCACTTCAAACGGGCATCCCTATATTCGTATATGTCGCAAACTCAATTTCCAACTTTTGAATAACTCAAAAGGTGTCTTTGGGATAGCCTTGGTTGGAACCCGGTTTAATATATACACAGTTGTTTTGAGAGATTCAACCCATAAGGACTTAGGTAGCTTAGAGCTACTAAGCATATTTTACACCATATCCATTAAAGTTCAGTTTCTTCTTTCCACAACACCATTCTGATCAAGCGAGCCTGACATGGTGTATTCAGCAACCATATCGTTGTCTTGAAGAAATTTTGAAAATGGACTAGGTGCTTGTCTATTCTCAATTTATCTGGCATAATACTCACCACCTCTATCGGTTCCTACAATCTTTATTTGCTTATTGCATTATTTCTCTACTTCAACCTTGAAAACTTTAAAGGCTTCTAATGTTTCACTTTTATGATGAAGCATGTAGAGATACATGTATCATGGGTAATCATCTATGAAAGTGATGAAGTATTTCTGACCTTGCACATCCATATCTGGGCAACAGATATATCAGAATAAAAGGTTTCCAATATGGTCGAACTCTTATTGGCACATTTCTTTGGCTTGTTAGCCTGCTTGCCCTTAATGCAGTCTACACAAGTATCAAAATCAGTAAAATCTAAGGTATTGAGTACACCATTATTTACTAATCTTTTAATCCTTTCAATGGAGTTGTGTCCTAATCGTTGGTGCCATAAAGTAGAGGAATCTTCATTTATAACATAACACTTAGTACCAGTTTGAATGTGCATAGCATTTTGAGTGGCATTATTTTGCAAATCAATAAAGTAAAGACCATCACTTAAAATACCATTTTTGACAATTTCATATTTATAAAATAAATTAAACCCAACATCTAAAAATTTAAAACAATACCCCAAGGGTGCAAGTCTTGAAATGGAAATTAAATTTCTAAAATACTAGGAATGTAAAATGTCTTTTCTAAAATTAAAACAAAGCCACTACTAATTACTAATTCACATGTCCCAATAACTTTCACATACGATTTATTTCCTAAATAGATGTGTTGCTCAGCTCTCACTACTTCTCTTAGGTTTTTTAATCCCTGAAAGGAATTTGAGACATGAATTGTAGAATCATAATCAATCCACCATGTGTTATAATTAACATCAACCATATTTGACTCAAAGCAAACAAGTGAGATTGATTTACCTTTTTTCTCAAGTCAGCCCTTATGCTTGACACAACCCATCTTTATGTGTCCCTTCTTTTTACAGAAGAAACACGTGAACTCTTTCTTTATGTCAGCTTGGGGTTGCATTTTAGCCTTCCCCTTTTTCTTGGCTTAGACTGACCTCTTTCCTTGAGTAATCGTAACTGCACTCTCTCCCATCTCTAGTATGAGCCTACCATTTTCTTGATCACATATGGTCAAAAGTTCATCAATAGACCATTTATATTTATGTGTGTTTTAAGAGATCATAAATGGCTCATATTGTGGTGGAAGACTGTTCATTATATAGTACACTAGGAAAGATTCATACATTTAAACCTCAAATTCCTTAAGTCGAACTTCCAAACCTTGCATCTTGTTGATGTGACCACGCATACCTTTCACTGTAGTGAACTTTAGTTATGTAAAATTCATAATTAGGGTGATGGCTAATGACTTTTGACAAGTCCAAAACTGTTTCTCTATATCAGTTGATAGCTCTTGGACATTCTCATAATGCTCAATTGAGCTACGAACATCAGCAGAAACCTTGCTATTAATGAACATAATACTTAAGCGATTGGATCGCTCTCACTTTTCATATAGAGCAAGATCAACATGATTGTTGGTGTCAGTGATATGTGGCTCAGATTTCTTTATGGCATAGTCAATATGCATACACCCCAATTGGAAAAGAATACTTTCCTTCCAGAACTTAAAGTTCTCAGTAGTTAATTCAGGGATATCTACTCTATTATCAGACATTCATAGGCTGTAATGATGCAAAATAAATTGATATACATGCTTAATATAAATTTGAGGCAAACATAAGTCGTAATTTACCAATACAAATTATGTAGATGATGAATCTAGCGACAACAAATTTGCTTGTGGGCTAAATATTTAATTCGATTAGATCCATTTTATGATAAAATTATTTTCTATCCCTTATAAAAAAATATTAAATTTATTTTTGTAACTCCTGTGGGTAATTATAAAAATTTATCTAATAATTTTTACCTTAATAAATTATGTACTGAGATTAATATCTAAGCTTTTCCGTATATGATTAACCTTAGTAATTTTATTTAGGGTAAGCTACATAAATGGTCCCCCGACTATGACCTAATTCTTTGCTGAGTCACCTAATTATAAGAAATTACAAATAGGTCCCTTGACTAATCACGACTAACAAATCGGTCCAATTCTGTTAAAAATAAATGGATGATGACGTGTCAGTTAATGAAATATGTATAATAATAGATTTAACCCTCAACCTTTACATTTTATTTTAATTTGGTCCTAAATTTAAATTTTAAACTTTAACATTTAAATATTACAATATTTTAATCCCTTAAATCATAAATTTCATATTCTTCCTGTCTAAAAAATATACCTCTATTGCTATTAAAGTTAGGGTTTTGAACTAGATTTTTTTTGTAATTTTGTGCTAATGTTAAGTGTGAAAACGCTGGTTAAATTCATGATTACTAGACTTAATGTTGTGATAGCTCATCGCAGATGGCTACTGTTAATAGCAATGAAGTTTTTGATTCTCTAATTGTTTCCACTGTCATACAAATGGGGTTGCAGATGGCTATTGTTACCATCAATGTGTATTCATTTTTTACAAGGGAAGAAGATGAAGTTTAGGATTTAAGGGACAAAAAGTTATAATATTTAAAAGTTGAGAGCTAAAATTTTAAATTAGGACCAAATTAAAATAAAATATATAGGTTGAGGGTTAAATCCGTTATTATACAAATTTTATTAATTGCCACGTCATCAACTATTTATTTTTTAACGAAATTGGACCGATTTGTTAGCCGCGATTTGTCGGGGACCTATTTATAACTTCTCATAGTCAGGGACTCAACAAAGAATTGGGTCATAGCCGGGGGACCATTTATGTAGTATACCATTTTATTTAACTAAAGCTGTTGTTGCTAGTCTCTAACTAAATAAAATTGTGAAAATCACTTAAATATTAACCCTAAATTTTATTCAAAGTTGTTGCTCATTCCTTATGCAACATTTTATGTCTATAGTCCGGATGAGATCTTTACTGTAATAAATAATTTTATTTAACTAAATTTGTTGGGCTAATTCTCTAATTAAATAAAATTATTAGATCTCTAGACATATATCCTAAAGTTTTGTTGCTAGGTACCTTATGCAATAAGCCTTAAAATTTTATCTACCAAATGTTATGCATATAACTAATTTCTGAATAAGTTTGCAAAAATTATTTCTTATGATTTTAAAACAAAAGTTTGCAACATAATTTTTTTTCAAAATTTTAGAATTTAAATATTAACATGACATTTTAATTTTGAGAAATTTACAAATCCTAAAACGATAAGGCAGAGATTTAACCATGCTCGGATACCAAATTTAAGCATAAATGAGCATAAACGCAGGAAAAAATTGAAATTTATAAATACCTCTAGCCGTTGTTAAAATCGTATGCCAAATTGAGATGTGATTGCACTACCGTCGAGTACGTCGAACCATCGTCGAACGCTTGAAATCACCGTGACAACGCCTCAAACCATTGTCGAATATATCAAACACAACTACAAAAAACTAAAATATCAAAGATCATCTAAATACGCAAAAACTCACTCAAAAAAAATGTGAGTCTTGTATTTTATGCTTAGGGATCTTAGACTAGTCTCGTATATAGTGGTGATTTTGCCGTCAAAAATGACCTATAAAGGTTAATTTAAGCACATCATGCCTCACGTTCATACGTGACTGCCATGCCATGCCATGCATCACGTTTTGACACTCAGCAATTAAACTGCAAAGCCACGAACCAACATGAAGCGGTTCCAAGGTGAAGCACTTCCAACAAAGGGTTCATGATATAATTTCTGTTATAGTAGGCCGGAAGATGTGATAACAATATGTATAACCTAACATATTCCATGACACTACATGTCATTTTTAGTCTCTAATTAAATTGCTTGATATTCCCTTTAAATTTTAATCAAATGCACACATTGATATGGAACACTGGAAATCATTTCCATCAAAACCGTTGGTCAACAATCCGCAAAATATGTTTGTTTCCCGGGTTTCTTCTGTTCAAGCAAGCAAACCACTCAAAAACACTCCATATCAACACATTTTGTCAAGAAAAAATGGAAAAGAAAACACATTTCTCACATAATGAATAAATTAATGCCAATGGCATCATTTGAATCAGGTTCCTTCGTCGAATTTCTGGGAAGACATTAGGCTCTTTGTTAACCAAATTGCTGTTTCTCTAGATGAGGCAACTTCATCCCCGAATGGTCGTAGTACACCGGAAAGCTCATGAATTTTGTCTTGCTTAAGAAGCCTAGCACATAGCTCCAGCAGAGATTCCAATGCTTCGGCTCTCTCCTGACTTGGATTCTCCCATGCAGTCTTAATTTCATCACTACTCAAGGCTGTAAGTCTGCTCAATAAAGACACGTCACTTGGTGTCAATTGAACTGGTCGGCCACCATCTTTCTCTGTCGGAATGGAACAAGTATTAGTCTCTGATGTTGCTCCTACTTCATCTTTACATGGAAGTACAACATTACTTTCCGATGACAAGTAGCTCAAGTCGACGCCTTCTGTTCTGGCATCAGTACTGGTTTTGGTTGAAATGCATCTTGGTTCTACATAAGATCCATAAACAGTAGATGAACTTCCATCATCAGGGAACCCGATTTTTTCATTGCAGCTTATACTGGAAATTGTTAGTCTCAAATCCTCTGATCTACCAAGAACCTGCAAGTCAAGAACATCTTTTGTTGCTTCTTCAAGAACCTGCATGTCACAGAAAGTCTTGTCGTGTTTTTGGCTTACAGTCTTTTTATCAGCTTCTGGCAAGTATCGAGTGTTCTCAGAAGCAAGCTTTTCTTGGTCATCATTATGAGAATTGAATGCCATCTCTGAAATTGACTCCACATGAGCATCCTTTTGATCCGGTTTTTCTCCATTGCCAACACTCACTTCGGAATCAGTGGAAATTTCTTTGGAACCACTGATAGAGTTTGATATTTCAACAATACAGCTAGTAGGATCAACCCTCTTAGTTACAAGGTTATTTTCCGTATTAGCTGTGGATGCTGGCTCCTCAGAACTAGAACTGCTTACGTGTACATCATCAGCCATTTTCCGAAATGCATGTATATTTTCTTGTCCATTTGATACCCCGACATCTTTAACCCCCCTATATTTTCTGACGCCATTTCTGCTGGAGAATGATTTTTTAGGTGTCTTCTCCTTGGGGCTGCTTGTGGGTTTTATGGGAAGATAAACAACAGATGGGATTCTGCAGCGAAGGAGATGCGGCTGCAAATGGGGGTGCCTTAATAGTTCAGCAGCCTAAAACATCAGAATCTCTTTGATCAGTATCTATATTAATGTTTAAAACTAGAAAGCCAAATTCAGGGTGACTTGCACTCACTGTTGGTCTGTGTTCAGGGTTCTTCCTTAGCATACTCTTGATTATTTGTTTCCTGAATCATTTAATAGTTTTTTAGAAAGAAATGAAATAAGTTGGGCGATGCTAAGTAATACATCCAATAACGATTAACTGGACTAGAATGGCCATTTTAAAACTGGTGACATATATAACAAGATGCTTACAGTGTAGAGGAATACAGAATCGGGAGAGGAGAAATGGAGGATCTGTTGACCTTGTTAATTAGTCCGGCCATATCCTGTTGAGTTGTCAATGACTTTATTTTATGATAGAATCTATAGTTAAGCATATTACAGAAAACGCGACGGTAGTTAAACGATGTTGAGGCTATGCAAAATTGCTCATGTTAAAAAACTCACAGGAGCTCGAAATGCAGGTTGATGTGCAGCAATCTCAAACATACAGCAACCTGGAATACTAAGTTTCTGTCAATCCTAGTTAAAAGGATAACAGATTTTTTATCTCAGAATTACGCTGTGAATTTCTTACCAAGTGACCATATATCAGATTTGTATCCATATGGTATATCCGCCAGCAGCTCGGGACACATATAGTTGGGTGTGCCAACAACCTATTAAGAATATGCATAGCATGGAAAATAATTTGAGTCAATCCTTTAAAATTGGTTTTGACAAATTCCATAACCAAGAGTACGAAGACATTTAATGACAAAACAGTTCATATTCCAACCACAAACACATTAGAACTTGCAAATTAAAGCTTGATGCATTGGAGGATTTCTAAGGCGACCTAAGTTGAAGGAGTCGGGTTTTCCTACTGAACTTTACATAAGAAATTCTTTTAGAAAAGATTAACACAAGTACATACCGAGGAAGCAAGGTCTTCTGTGTTAAGTAATTTTGCAAGTCCAAAGTCACCTGTACAGTCCATATAAGACATACATATCTTAGAAGACATCAAAAATGGAGGCCAAACCTGACAAAGAAACAGGGGTTCTGGTACAATAATCCTTTTCCATTCATACCAAGCCGGATGTCATTATCCTTTGTAAGGAATATGTTCGAACACTGAGATCAAAATACAAGTTAGAACATAGCATCACCATTTAAGAGCTTTTTTTCACAAGAGGGACAAAGCTAGAAGCAGTACTTTCAGATCCCTGTGAAGAACACGATTCGAGTGCAGGTAGTCCACGGCCAACAGTAATTGAGTCATCCATTTGCAAATTTTCTAGGTAGCAAACAGAGAACAATAAGAGGGTAAATATCATCTCTAGCTTATGCATACAAGCAGCTCAGTCGCGGAAATACTGCATTACCTCCTCAGGAAAGTGCATACCTCGAGCCTTTTTAATAAGCTCAGCCCTGGTTCCACAAAAATTCTGAGTGCCTTAAATACTCATTCATGTATAAAAAGCATTTAATGACTATTTACTAACACAATAAGTTGATTAAAGCTAACGACCAATAGTACATACAATATACTGTAGGATAATACGATATGTATATAGTTGTATGTAATGTAAAAGTCTTGTAAGTCATGTAAAAGATCAAGAGTTATCTATTAGTAGGATAAGGATTAAGAGTTATCTAAGAAGTCTTCTATTGTTAGGAGTCCTAGTTAGAGTTAAATCCTCAAGGACTCTATAAAAGAGTTCTATGTTGTAACCTATGTGATTCATTCGAATAAAACAGAAACTTTCTCTTCTGTTTTCACAAACTTTCTCTTCTGTTTTTACTACTCTCTACATATACTCCTTCCGTCCCATTTATTTTGTCCATTGTTGACTTTTCTCACAGTTTTAGGACGAAAAAGTTTGTGTAAGAATGTGTAAGAAAGATGTAAAATAATTGAAACAACAATTTTATCCTTAAAAAGTTGAATTTTGTTTTGTTGGGAAACTAAAAAAAGGTATAAAGGGAAATGTGCCTTATTAAAGTTGTTGATTTTTTCAATGAGATATTTTAAGTAGGACAATTTTAAAATACAAAAGGGACATATTGAGTGGGATAGATGGAGTAACTAACTATAAAATCCCCCATTAATTTCAAAGCTAAGAAATTATTCTTTTCACGTCATTCGACTGTTTCTGTCAAAAGAATAAAAAGCTGAAGAAAAGAAATATGAATGGTTTTTTATCATAATCTAGAATGTACTTAAGACAATTAACGAACTTGAATATTTCATCATAATCTGAGAAACCAGATCAATAACTCTTTTTGCGGTAACTTACATGTCCCCTCCTTCACAGTAGCTGGTTACAATGCATATGTTGTTTCCCTGCAACGCAAGAAGGCAAAGTAACAAATAACTGAAGTCAGTCATGGTCTTAACAACCTAAATTATAATATTGCTCAGCAGCTCTTTCATATCAAATGATGTAAATCCAAAATAGATGTATCTATTTCACCTTATCAACCCAAGCATCTTTGTACTCAACAATATACGGATTATTTAGTCTTGCAATCAATTCCATCTGCAATACAACAAAGGAACATATGAGACTCATTCTCAAACACGCAATGACTTGAGATGAATTAAGGGTATTCTTGGTTTTTATCTACCTCAACCTCAAACCAATCACACATTATACCAGGGTTTCCTTGATGGCCAGATAAAGTAGGGAGGAGGGGGGAATGGCAGAGGTGGATGATATGTTTACCCGGACTCTAGGTGAATATCAAATATGAGTACGTATCTGATATGCATATAATCATTTTTTAATAATTGTTTTCATATATTGGGAGGATTGTACTTCATATTAATATCTGAATACGTGTCGAACACAAGTATTTTAAGAAACATAAACAATCTAGGTAACATAAGCAGCAGCATTTCAGACTATTTCAATGGTTGTCTTTAGTTTTCAAGCATGTTGAGAGCAGGTCCGTGTTTACATTCGTGCATAATTGGTTATTAGAAAGACCAAAAACATTACATCTACTTGTCGAATATGCTAAATATATCATCTAGTTTTAGTAGATAAGAGAATAAGTCTATGCAAAAGAAGGAAAAATTCAAGATCACAGCTTCCAAAGACGCAACATAGTAGAAAATGGCGAAAGGGGTGCAACCTAGTAGCTATCATAAATAAAAGGTGTCATTGTTGAGCAAAATATAGACATCCCGTAATCAAAACGTCTCCTAAATCAAGATTTTAAGGTCAGGATTTCATTCGACCACAAGCAGTTCAACACTAAGAAAGATACTGAAAAAGAAACATACTAAAAACCCTACCTATATAACGTGGATGATCAACATAGAAAATATTTAAATCCTAATTGACTATGGAATAAATATCCATGCAACTTTCAGTCATCACAATTCACATGTTAGTTAAATAAAACAAGCATGAAGAATGGAAATTTGGTTTTAAAAAAGTGACCTCTTGGTGAGCCGTACGCTTAAACTTCTCTGTTTGCTTGGCCAGGCGAATCTTCTTCAACACATACCTAACAGAGTAGGAAAAATTAAAAGAGAATCATAGAAACTTACAGGCTAAAAGTCAATAATTAATTGGTAAAGGACGAAGAAGCGTGCCGACAGCTACTACAGTAATGAAATAAAGGCCACATATTCAGAATAGGGTCTTTGTTGCTTAACCAATCCCAGAAATCATGGCTTTTGCATTCCAGAAATATATATTATTCAGATAACAAAACAAAGAACAGCCTAACATAATCAATCCCATGGAAATTTATAGCTAGAAACTATGATTATTTTGAGAAATTGGAAAGAGTATAATATCATTTCCTCAGACTTTTACAAGAAGAAGAAAACTTGCTTCTTTTTCTCAAGTTTATGGAGAACAAGAAAAGCAGCTCCAAAAGCTCCTCTTCCAATCTGTTCTATAACTTCATAGTCCACTTCGGACTTGCCATCACCATTATCACTCTCCATGGAGACCTTGAAAAGACCAAAGATAAAAGACTCAACCTTTTAATCATCAACAAAAAAAACATTTCAGAAATCTCAGCCAAAACAAGTTAATCAGCAATATATACCCAAGTTCCAAAATTTGAAGAAAAATACAAATAAAAAAAACCCAAGAGAAAAGCTAAACACAGACCAAAATGATTGAAAAATCTCTAACCTTTGATATTGTTGAAGCTCTCCAAAAGAATGTTATGATCTTATACGTAAAAAAAAAGAAACACAGAAAGTTGAATAAAGCTAAATTTGACAATGATGATATAAGAGGGGAGAGAGAAAAAAAGGAAAGAGAAAGAGACAGAAGTGCATGGAGAAACTCAATTAAAAGCAACATCCATCTGTTACAATATAATTAAAATAAATTACAGGGTCGATGACTATACCAAATTAATTAATCAAGTGGGGGAAGAAAAACACTAAAGAGGTGGTAGGATAAAGTCAAGCATTACAGGCATCTAAATAGACCGGGTAAATTTGACTTGAGATCTGAAAATTAAATCGATTTATTCGAATCGAGACCCGAAATTGACCTGAACATGATGACCCGAAATTTGATCCGAAACCTAATCGAACTGAAATCGATTTGAATTTTAGTCGAACCAAATTGGACACGAACTGATTTTCAACCAAACCGAATGAACCCGAACTGAATGGACCCGAACCAAAGACAACCCAGAATATAAAAAATATATTAATAGAAATAAATAAAGATAGAATATGAACAACCGCACAACTCAACAAAAAGTTAAATATATTGGCTTTATAAATATATATATATGGTGTAAAAAATTGACCGACCTAAAAACTCGATAAAAATCGATCGATCTCCCATTGACTCGTAATTGAACCGAACCAAAATCAACCGAACTAAAAAAATCAATCCAAAAATAACCGAACCGAAAATCAACCGACCCGAAATGACCTGAATCACAACAGACCCGAACTAAAACCGAACCAAACCAAACCGAACCGAAACCGAATTTGAACCGAATAATATTAGACCCGAAATGACCCGAACCGAATGACCCGTTTGCCACCTCTACATACAAATAATACTTGTCATAACTTAATTGGGAAGTTTATAAATGAAAGATGGTAAGTTGACATGGACAGAGCAAGGTGCAAGAAACACCAAAGTAAATGGGAAAGACTTTGCTTGCATTTGCAAATTCATGGGAGATCAATTCCATATAGGTATTTTGTCAGGACAGCCGAGCCATGATCGAGACGAACGCGTACCAAGGGTTCCAAACAAGCATGTCATGTGTTGTACCAGTCCGAGGGGACCGAGTCCATACCTACCTTGCGCATCATGGGACCAAGACAAGCACCCCATTTGCTGCCCAAAATCGGAGGGCCCAATTCAACACCCTCTGCGCACATCAAGGGGATCAAACGAGTACCCTCCGAGCTGTTCACGACCATTGAGCCCAAATCAGCACCCACCATGCTGCTAAGGAGGTTTTGGCCAAGCAACCGGGCCTATCCATGCTCAATCCGCCCAAGAGACCAAAACCCATGGATGAATCTCATCTTTTGACCAACACTTATGGAAAGTATTCTTACCAACTTGAGAGCAACAATCATGTTATGATTGGGAGTGATTCTATAACCCTCTTGACCTGGTCTAGTCGTTAGACCCGAACCAAGAAGATCGCATTGGATTTGTCGAAGCAAACTCAAAATGACTTATTCAAATTGCGGTCTTTTTTTCTTTTTCCTTATCTAAGTACATCATTAAGTCCTATGATGTTCATACAAGCAGTGGTTCAATATTCATTCGATACGAACATCGATAAGGCACTTAATTGCAAATATAAGTATTCTAGGGACCAAAAGGCAAATATAAATAATTACAAGGACTTATACAAGTTTTAGGTTACCAATATTTAATTAATCATATTTCATGCTAACGTGTCAAATTTTAGCTCCAACGGATAGCAAATAAGCATCCAATTTAGCAAAATTACGAAATTAAGTACTAAACCGTAAAACTGCCAAAATACAAGGACTAACACATTTCCAAAAGCATCATACTGTAATTAGCTACATTATAATCACGCTTGCGAAATATTAGGTCAATCAGACATCATTTACTTATTCAATTGACGCAATAACATACGGTGACCAAAATGTAAAGAATCTAAACTTAGTAAAACTCATTAACTGAACATATCCAAAATGCATAAAAACAACATAGGCATGCTCCTAAAATTAAACCATCATAAAACATAAATGCCCAATTAATTATATGCCATAGACCAATACAAATCATATTCATTCAAGTACTCTAGAGGCATGCTTCCTAACAATACAAAGCATTATCCAATATTCACCAAAAGGTCAAGATCTCAAACATAGGCTACAGATCAATTAAGAAATAGAAGCACATGACCACTTTATCCAATAATTATTTAATTTTTTTAAAACATTAGATCATAACCATCATATGTACTTAGCATTAAATAAAACCAACATCATACGCATTAAATAATGCCATCATCCAACATAATATAATCCTCAACCAAATAATAAAACATTATTCATAGTAACATCCCAATGATAAACCAACATTGCCTTATTAAAAATATTAAAAATACCATAAACATACTATTTAATACGCTTGTCTTGGGATCACTCCTTGCCTCGAACCACAACCTCACACTTGTTTAATTTACTGTATTAACGAGAGAAAAAAGAGCATAAGCATATAATGCCTAGTGAGTGCACTCAAAATGGATAAAACGTCAATGCATTTTTGAAATCAAAACCCTTATTAGAAACCCGTATTAAAACAAGTCAAACTCACATTTCCAAGCATTTAAATAAAACATGCTTAATTAAGCCAAAGCAATTTTTCAATACGTTTGTAAAATATGCCATGCGTACTAAACCATATGCACAAAAACTTCATTTGAAACATACATAATCATCATATGAAAATATAGCTTTCAAATACCACACATATTAAATCATATGCAAACATAGCTTTCAAATACCACGCATATTAAACCATATGCAAACTTAGCTTTCAAATACCATTTATATTAAACCATATGCAAACAGAGCTTTCAAATACTATGTATCAAGACCATACGCATAATCCCATATGCTAAAACCTCAATTTAAGCTTTCACATGCATACTTATTTCATTTGCAAAGCTTAAAGAGCAATACATGCATATAACACTATATGCAAATCTTTTTTAAACCATCTTGATACATTATTTCAGTTATTGGCATTAGAGTGACCAAAACAATTCCATAGCATTTTTTATAAAAACACATCGGATACACGGATTTCTCGGTGGTTCCTATAACCCACCTATATATATCCACCAGCTGGAGTAAACGGTACAATTACAACCCCTCAACAGCTGCAGTTCTCAATGGTCGGAGAAAATAGTACAATCACAACCCCTCGACAACCATGAAGCGACTTATTATAGTGCAATTTAAACCCTATGGTACGCCAACTATATCCGATAACATTTACTTCATCGTCACTTTGCCAATATATAATTCTTAAACATGTTACTCACTGTTTTTCCATATGCAACACATAACCCATTTTCAAATGCAATAAACCATGTTTAAAAACAACTTAAACATTCCTTTCGGGAACCATTTATCGAAACTCATAAGAATTCTTGTACATAACCATTTCCATTTCATTTCATATGAAAATCATGCATATAAACAGTAGGTAACAAATCTTGCATTGCAATCAAATCTTGCTTTAAACCAACACATGTAAATCAAAAGCTCATATCAAACTGATATACAAAGGTGAAAATAGGGAAAACTTACTTCCGAGCTTAGCTAATCTTGCTAGGCTTTAACTAAACCCCCAAATCCATAAATCAAGCCTCTTTATATTACCAAAACACATTTGCACTCACTAACTCGTTACCGTCTTGATCCAATGCCTTGACGCTAACGCTTCGACATCTAACAAAAAATCGTCCAAACACTCGCCATCTTCCACAAGAAAATGTAAGGGTCAATATAAATTTAATACCTTACAATCATTCCATCAAACACATATGTTATATCTAATATGTGATCAAATAATTCAATCTAGAACCTAAATCTAAATTTAACCAATTAGATTAATTTCAGGAATTAAATTACAAAAATCAACTTTAGATTATTATTACCCATGCACAAAACATTAGAACTCCATATAAATCATTAGATTACTATAATCTAATCAAGATTTATGAGAAAATCCATTAAAATCCAATAATTCCATTAGAAATTATTTTAATTATCCCAAAGCATGAGAAATCATAGATTAAGAATCAAAATCATGTAGAAAATCATTAAAGAACATTTTCTCACCTTGCTTGATGAAAAATCCAACTTGAAGATGAACTCCCCTCTTGATTTCCAACAAGAAAAATAGTGAAGATGATATAGAAATCAAAATCCTTAATCCACAATTTTTTAGAAATAAACGGAGAAGAAATTGAAAGTAGAAATAATTAAGGAATCAAGAAATTCATAAGTTTTGTTTGGAAGAAAATGAGAGAAACTTAGAAATGTCTTTCTCATCTTTTAAAAGATTATAACCGTCAACTTATTTTTTTGTTAAAAACAAGATAAAAGATATATTTAATAATTAATTTAATAATTACAATAAAAATACCACTTTAACCCCTTTTTACAAAATTGCCATTGTTAAAAATTTTACAACTCTTGTAATATTGTTACTATTTAATTTAATATTAAATTGAGACATTTAAAATTGCTCAAACTCAATTTCATCCTTTAACCAACTAATTAAAAATATTTTTCAAAAATATTAGCCACGATACGAAACCAATTTAATCACCCAAATTATTTTTCGGAATTAATTAATTAGCTAACGCCTAACCCAAAATTCCAACATAATTTCGATAATTCACCCGAATCTTCTAGCCCGTTTTTTGGGATGTTACAACTCTCTCCTCTTAAGAAATTTCATCCTTGAAATTTACGTAAGGAAACAAAACAAATGCAAACCTTCCTTCATCCAACAACTTCCTCAATTATACTTACACCGCATGACTTCCACAAATCCAATCATCTCGATGAACAATACCTAGTTGCTAGAGACTTAAGCAGAAACATCCTTTACTAATGGTAAAACCAACAATTCCCAACATTCTCTTCATGAGGACAATAAGCAAAGAGCCAATCACACCTTGCTTGAGCACAAAACTATCTGGACATAACATGTCACAAAACCGGTTTTCCCATTTATCTACATATCATCTATTAAGACTTAACTCAACACACCATTATGAATTATTTTCTACAACCTTCATCTACGAAGAAATGCCGAGAAACACTCAACCAACCATATGATATCGGGTTTCTCGTTATCTCAATCCATATAAAACTTATCTAATCTCCAACCTCAACACCACGTCAATCTACCAAAAACCACTTTTGGCAGGCACCAATCCTTTCTAAAATCTAATCAGCTCTTCTAATCGAATCTCAACTTGAAACATTGCAACAACCATCAAACAACTCCCAATAATCGTAGCCAAAAATCAAAGGCTCTTTTAAACCATACTTTAATATCCATCCATGAAGAACAACTATCTCAATTTAGACACTTAAACTAATTCAGGGGTCAAACTTATAAAACCAATTTTAGATTATTATCAACCAATAAGAAATCATTAATACTCATAAAAAATATTAGGTTTGAACAACTTAACCATAATTCGTTCTTGAAACCATTATAAAATAATTAAACTCAATTAAATTCATTTTAATCACAAATGTTAATAGAAATAATAGATCAAGGACACAAAGCGTGTGGAATGTCAATAAGAAGCTATAGTTCACCTTGCTTGATAGGAGTACAACCAAAATAAGCTTCCCCTTGTATTCTAACGTGAAAAATATTGTTAACCAAAATCTACCAATTTACTTAAGTTTATAAATCATTTGGATGAAAAATAGATTAGAGATGAGATCGAAAAATCAATTGATCACTGAAAACATTTTAGGAAAGTAAAAGATACGAAAACATTAGTTTTTAGTTTGAAAGAGAATTTAGAAGACCCCTATTTCAGAGAAAAATGTTAACCATTGATAGTAGTTTTTTTAAAGTAAAAGAAAATTGAGTTGTTAAAATACAAAGGGAGAAACTACTCCCTAAAGATTCTTAGCATGTGCCTATTTTCTATTTAATTCACAAAAATCACTTTTAAAACCAATTTCTCTCTCCTTTTTAAAAAGTATAAAAAACATAGCTCTTGTTATTTGATAAACCAATTAATTAACCTTCCAAAACATTAGCCATGCCCAATTTGTTATATTCCTTGAAAACACAATTGATTACTAATCTGGAACTAATTAACTAACTAAACGCAATCCACAATCCCAAACGAAGTCCATTAAACATGCAATTCAACAGAACATCTTTTGCCGCAACCCCACCAATGGTGCAACCATCTAAGAAGATTCCTCAACGAATTTTTGATAACAATCAACTGCACCAAAAAACCACGTACTTCAAACACCAACCTTGGTTTCTTCAAATCTAACACAACTCCAACTTCCACGAATCAACCTTTAACACCTTCTATAACCTATGAGACCCTAGAGAATCTCCTTGCTAAAGCTAGCTTACATCACTACCTTACTAGCCTCCAAAACGTTATCCGTAAGTGTGAACATATGTATGCATGATTACTTATATGCCCTCATAGATGTCTATGTATATGCATGCAAAACTTCTAATGTATGCATGTACAGACATGTATTTATATATACATATAAGTGTTTATGTACTGTGCATGATTAACAATTCACACTTACTAACAACATTTTCGGACCAAACTTACACAACCTAATCACATCCCTAGAATACCTTATTCAGCTTTGCCAAGACTCGCACCTACTCCAATTATGAAACAAACGCTTTGCTATAAAAGCCTATTAGCAAATCTTGATTGTTAATCATGATTCATCTCGACACCATTGTACACGAAAATACCACCACCTTTGCTATTCACGAAACTAAGTATTCATGGAACACTCGTATTATTGCAACCTCGAATGCCACTAGTGCATTTTCCATCTACACAGCATAACTACTAACCCATACCAACCAAACTGTCCTAACACCATTCTCGCTAACAACCAACTCGTTGCTCCCGAAAATAGAAATTTTGATTGAACCTATCCACAAACTAACCATTTTCACAATTACACTCTTAACTCATACATTTCCTTAACGTCTGTCAACATGATACAGAAAGGATTCGGGAGTAATACCAAGGTACATCTCAACACTGAACACAATTTTGCAATCATAAGACAACACGAAAACTCCCTTAAAAGCATTACTAGGAAAGAATTCTCAAACAACATACACATTCAAAACCTGACCATCCTAAAACCTTGGATTACCATATAAACCAAAAATCTCATCAATCATAATTCGGTCCGTTCTTCGATAATCTCCACAAAAAATATTATCAAACCCAAAACCTTTCATGGGTATTTTAGATTCAAAATGGTTAACGGACACGGTCTTACCAAGAGCATTCTAATTTCCAAAGATGAAAATCAATCGATTGCCTAATGCACATTTCAGACTTTGACCACCCTCGTGGAAATAATGTTAGGAATATTATCAAATTCTCCTTAACAATCAATATCATTGGTTAGGTTTCAATCTTGAACATCAATTTAAACACTCCAAAATTCTCATTAAGATCTCGGCCTAAGCTTTGTCAAGCAAAACACAAGCATACACTACGATTATTGATATTACTATCAAGCATACATCACCTTACAGTGAACTATCTTCCATTCATCTTACTTCACTAACTTTCTGTCTTCAAAATCCATATCATTAACATTGGTATTAATAACCACTTTTAATATTCAAAACAGTGAACTAATGCCACCTATAAACTCACGTACAAGGACACCATCACTCAAGCTCAAAGACCATTAATAACTATTTTTGATCGAGGATTAAGTCATCTCAAGATCGAAAACCACTTTCCTTATACTACCAATAACCCAGACTACGCTTACTAAGATCGGAAGTAACTACTGAATAACTCATTTCTCATTTAAAATCAAATTTGTTACTGGTGTTTAAACCTACCAATTGAGATGTAGGCTCGGCAAGTGATCCAAGACAAACCTGCAAAAACTTTTTCAAAATATTTATAATAGGCAATGTGTTCCTAACGAACCCTAACATAAGTAATTAACAACATATGCACATACGAATACATTGATCAATTTATCAAAATAACCAGATTAAACTCTATTCATCTGAGGTTATGAAATATGTCTCTGATACCACCAAATGTAACCCCCTTGACCTGGCCTAGTCGTTAGACTTGAACCAAGAAGATCACATTGGGTTTGCCAAAGCAAACCTAAACCGACTTACTCGAATTGCATTCCTTTTTTTCTCTTTACTTATCTAAATGCATCATTAAGCCCTATGGTGTTCATACAAGCAGCAGTTCAATTTTCATCTGATACGAACATCGATAAGGCACTCAATTGCAAATACAAGCATTATAGGGACCAAAAAGCAAATCCAAATAATTATAGGGACTTATACAAGTTTTAGGTTACCAATATTTAATTAATCATATTTCATGCTAGCATGTCAAATTTCATCTCCAACGGATAACAAATAAGCATCCAATTTAGCAAAATCTGAAATTAAGTACTAAACCGTAAAATAGCCAAAAATAAAATGACTAACACATTTCCAAAAACATCATACTATAATTAGCTACATTATAATCAAGCTTACAAAATCTCAGGTCAATCAGACATTATTTACTTATTGATGCAATAACATACGGTGACCAAAATGCAAAAAATCTAAACTTGGTAAAACTCATTAACCGATCATATCCAAAATACATAAAAACAACATAGGCATGCTCCTAAAAATTAATGTAATTCCTAAAAAATAGAGAATCTTGCTGGGGAGCCTCGAACCCATGACCTTGGGGATTATGACCCCTTGCCTTGACCAACTAAGCAAAGACAGCTCTTATTGCTTAGCTGCATTGGTTTTCTTTTAAGCTATACATTTCTGCGTGGGTCTAAAAATTAATAAACCTATCCAGCTATCCCCTCCCACATTTTTTTGGTGTCTGTTCGAATGAGAGTGAACCCAGAAGATTCTAAATCTTTTCCTCTAACCCCTTCATCGGCCTCCCGATATGAGCCACCGCTTGGCGGTAGTTGTCACTGCTGCCACCTTTAAAGTTGCCGCTCGCCCTCGACTTCGCTCAGGTTGCCACTCACAAGATCATGCTGCCGTTTGCTGTGGGCGACAAGTGGAACCTTTTCAAGTGCCACCTTTGTTTATGCCACATTCTGGCCACCTTTGTCATTCGTTCAAGACGCGGCCATCGGATCTTTGCTCCTTGCGTTGCGACTAGCAAAACCCATCCATATGATCGTTGTTTCGACACCGGGAGAGGCTTCATCAGAGCTATGTGTTATTTTGACCGTCCCTTGCAATTTAGGTAAAATCGTGAGATTCTGGTGCATTTTTGGTTTATTAATACGTTGGTTGTATTCTGGTACTGATGAGCTTTCAAAATCCAGTAGATTCGAGCATTTTGGGGTCACTGACAGCCTTTCAGCAACAACTCTGGCGAACGAACAGTGATAATTTTGGGTAAGTAAATCGGCCAGACCCTGATGAACCAGCCCTGAATCGGTCTTTTCCCTCAAATTGAATAGAGTCAAGTCTGCCCCGAACAAGTCTTAACAAATTGGGCTTGGATTATTATCCAAGCATTACGTCAACCTGTTATGGCCTAATAACTCTAAATTTTGAACCGGCCTATTTAAGACTCACCTGGCCCAACCCAAGTTTGACCCTACCCGATATGAGTTAACCCGAGATTGACCCGACCGACCGAGTTTGACCCGTACCCAACCCAAACTGAGTTAACTCGTCTAAGTCAATCTGTCTGAGTCAACTCATCCCAATCAACCCATTCGAGTTAACTCGTCTGAGTCAACCCATCTAAGTCAACTCGTTCGAGTCAACCCCATTGACTTTGACTTTGATCATTGACTTTGACCGTTGACTGTTAACCAAAAAGTTAATTTTTTTAAAAACCCCAATTTTGGGTTTCTTGACATCCTGAGTCCGATTTTGAAGTTTGTTTCGCAAAATTCTAACCTAAAGGTCCCCGAATCTGACCTTAAACCCTACCCCGAGCATGCATGAGTTTAAGTATTCAATTTAAGAGCTTTGTGAATAAGGACTAATTATGGATTATGTTCAATTGAAGGTATTCACGTATTTTCATATCTAAGATATTGATGGAACGTCAAATTCGTGCTCGAGATTGATCAATGAGACTTTCAAATGTCTATCGATGTAGCTCGAAATTAAGGTAATACATTACCATCTTTTGCATGATTTACGGAACACATTGGTAACCGATTAACGCATGAATGAACATGATTGGTCATATGATTACTGTTGAATATTTTAACAATTTTTTTGTTTATGGTATAAGGATATTAAACTGGTTAAGAATGAATAACTCGAATGGGAAATTTAATGATTGATAAGAAATTCAGGTCAATGAATACTCGATAAAGTAGTAACCTCGGATCTTTCAATTCAGATTATTTCTTAATAAAAGATCTAATGTCCGAAATGCTTGGTTGAGAAATGGCAAAATTGCCCTTGAGGTATAAGAATAACTAAAATACCCATGATAATGAAAGCGATCTAAAAATCTACAATAGATCTGGTAAAACAACTAATTCATCAGAAAACCTCGAATTACTTGGAAAGTTATGGTAACAAGGCTTAAACCTTCGAGATTGTAGGTACTTGGATTTTCCTAAATTCTGGATATATCTCTGAAGATAATTTACGAAAAACTATTCGTATGTTTGAATTAATCTAAGTGGCATAAAATAATGACTTGATTGAAATAACTATATGGATTGGAAATACTGATAAGGCTGAATCAATCAGAATGATTGTAATGACAGAAAAGATTGAATTGATTGAAATAACTGAAATATCCTTGGGCATAAAATTTCTAAATTAACCAAAATGACGGATATACATTCGAGATCTATAAATAATGAATATTTGGAAGAACCGAAAGGATAAAAAAATTGTAACACCTTCGGGCATCGAAGTGTCTGAAATGCCCTCGAATATTAAAATGATTGGAATCACCTCTAAGACTTGGAATAAGAAATATCAATAAAGTCACACAAATTTAATGGCTCAAAAAAGTTGTAATATACGACCAATGTTGGTTGGTTGGATTTGATACTAATGTAATATTGAAAGAATACTATGAAGACAAGTTTGATTTATTTGGAGAAAGTATATTGTTAATTGTAAGAGCAACTTGTTCATAAAAAGGTACATTCGATGCTAAGGATTGAGTTCATGCGAAATATACATGTTCGAATACTTGGTAAGTACTGCAATAATAAGAACTGTTCAGTTCTAGCGGACTTGGAGGATGGATAAACCGTTAGAAGCCTTGGATACTGCAAGTAAATGTGCTTTCCCTTATTAGGCTAAATTACCTTAGGAGTTAAAATGACCAAATTGTCTTTGGAAGCTAAAATGACCTAAATTCCCCTATGAGCAAAAATCAACTAGAACCCTCCTAATATATCTAAAATCTTGAACGAGCATGATATATCTGATACTCTGAATAGTATTGATGTACCGATCTTCAGAATATCTTTTAGAGCCTCAGTTTATGAATCCTTTCTATAAGAATTTCAAATTCTAAAATTCGTTTGATGTTGACAAATACCAATGTTCTCCTTCTAGTAATTATCAAGTACCTCCAAGAGATAATTGTACCATATAGTGTGACCCATGTACACTTGAATATACTCTCTGATTTGAAATCACGATTGTCCCTCTGATCTGAATCATGAATTCTATATGTCTAGAAATCTATATATCTCTATCTAATCTGAAAAACATGATCTCTAGTTACTGTTTCACTAAAAATAATTATTTGCTTTATATCTACTGTTATCACTGTTTACTACTGATTACTATTATTACTGCCTAGACTATTTACTAGGGTACTTAGGGTAAAACATGAAGTCACTACAGGTTAAGCCCTGATCCGGCTGGTAATTCCTACTATACCAGGTTCTTATGCTTCGGCTCGGGTGATTCCTTCTATTTTAGGTTCATATGCTTCGGCTAAGGTGATTCCTACTGGACCTAAGGTATCCCCATAAAATGGCACCTACCCCCAATGGGCCTGGGTTAATTCCCTTTATTGATGCAGTTCTGGGGAACTGCATACTGGAGTTCGGTTGGAAGGTAGTTAGGTTATAAATAAAATCTTCTTGCTTCTTTTAAATCTACCCTACTAAATTAAGTTACCACCGTTTTAAACTCTTTGTATGGCTCCTATCTACACTAGAAGGAACACACTAAACTTTCAAGATCAACTTCCATAAATTCTTCAGACTATAGGCTCCTAGCTTGATGTAGACTCTCTGGTGAAATGCTGGCAAAAGTGGCAGAAAAATATGTATTAGAAAATATAAGAATGTGCCAAAATGAGTCTTTTGTATGCAAGTATACACGGTCTGCAAGTAATACAACTGGTAAGCTGAGTATTGATCCCACAGAGATTGTCTTGGAATTCAATTGCCTTGATTGTTACTTGCCTTAAGAAAAAGTTGATTTGATTTGAAATTGGTTTTGGAAAATAATTAAAAAGTAAAGAAATGAAAGCAAAGTAAAGACGTTGGCAAGGAAGGTGTTTTAATGAATGATGAACATTGGCAGGGAATGTCTGGTTTTCACGCTATTCATGCCGTGCCAGCCGTTAACAACAACCTGTCTTGGCATTGTTTGTCGAGCAGATTCAAAAGTAGCAAAGACTCTCTCGATGGTCATTGCCCTAAATTGATCATGTAAAAACCCCTATATCTCCATAGTGTTTGTTTTTAAATAAACCAATTTGATTCAGATCCAATCTATACTCCTAAGGGGTGGATTTCACTCCCGAAGTAAGTTTATCTACTTGAACGACTTCTCTCGAAGCTTCTCTCCTCAGTATTCGACAACTTATTCGTTGCCACCCTAAGTCTGTTAAGATATTAAGGTGCAATAGGCCAACAGTGCCAGCTCTCGCTTGGCAGAGTATTTAGGAAATATTAAAGTTTAACGAATAGATGAAACTTTGCCAAGGCAACTTTATTATTAAAAGCTAAAGCATGAAAATAACATAAAAACTAAACATCCCCCACCAACTATTAAATTAGTTCATGGTGAGGGAGTGAACCAATAATCCACAAACGTTTTTGGAATACATCATCCTTAAAAACAAAATAGAATAACTTGAGAGAATGAATGGGCTAGAAGGGGTCTCTCGATGCAGCCCTTCAAGATCCAGGCTTCTCTTCCAAGTTGGCCGGACCACCCTTCCACGGTACAGCCGATCGTCAATCGTCACACACACACACCAACTCCTCACGATCCAATCTTTTCCTCTCCTCTTAAAGTCTAGCTTGGTTGGTGTTTAAATAGGCGTGCAAAGAAGGGATATGACTAACTCTTCAAATTTTAAATTCTAACTGCCAGAGGATAAGGGATTATCTTCTTATCCATATTTGATTGAGAGCTGATCAGGCTAAGGCTAACGTCATCCTGCTGACGCTGCCCTGGCACCCAAGCTTGATAGAGGTCTGCCAACAAGTCTTGTCACCATCTTATCCGCTATTTTTTCGGAGATTGTTCCAATTGCTTTTTTTTTTCGGAGCCTGATCATATCCTATTTTTTCGGGGTCCAACAGCCTCTTGGCGTGGCATCAAGTTCACTTCTCTTCCATCTGGTTCTTGACATTGTCTGGTCCATCTGTGCCAACAACACTCTCTCTAGCATTCCTTCCTGTGTTGCTTTTCTGGGCCAAATACTATGCAAACCTGCAAAATTGCCAACAAAACAACCCTTCACACTAGCATAGACAAAACTCTAAACTCCCTATGCAAATGCATGATTCTCGCATGTTAATGCAACTAAATGTACCTAAAAACAAGCAAAAGCATTGTAAGATTGGCAATAAAAATAGTACTTTTGGAGAGGTAACACACCCCAAACCTAACTCATTGCTTGTCCTCAAGTAATGCAATCAAAATAAAAACAAAAACTGTGAAAAAGTTACCTTGACAAAATTTTGGTTGAATGCCAACACGTGCTAGCAAGCAGAATTTGGCTCTATTTCTGTCCTCAGTATCTCAGTGCAATAATGCCAACATGTAGTAATTCAATTGCAGCAATATAACTCTAGTCAAAGTTCATGAAGAGTGCATGAGTGTAGGCAATATGCATCAAGTTTCCTTTCACTCCCTTAGACAAATTTTACTACCTAAACTCAGACTTTTTTTTTCATTTTTTTTCTTTTTACCAAGGGTTTCTGCTGCCATTCTTTTAAGCTTACTTCGTGACACTATTTAGCGTGAGAGATAAGAGGGAGCATACCACAAATCCCCACCTTAATCTAAACATCACTAGGCTTTCTCTTCAACTCACACCCCAAGGTTTTGGACTTGAGAACTAAGAGGGAGCAAACCACGAAGCCCCAAGTAGCTTATTATCCCTAAGGTAGAGGAGAGTTTTATTTTTTCTTGCCTTGGCAGAACATTGCTACCTTATTTATTTCTTTTACCCTGGCATCATCTTTTTTTTAATCTAAGCATAATTTCAAAAAGTCTAAGTTTGCAAAGTGACTAGATACATCTTACGTGTTAAGTGCAAGTTTAATTCCCTAAACTAGAGATCAATTGCCAAGCAATCCTGGCATACTACTCTGCAGGAATGGCATGACAACTAAAGATTAAAGTCTCCTCATTGGACAGACACCTAGATCAAATTAAGTTTGCTTAACAATTGTTAACATTTTTCAAAATTAAATCGAGACAAAATTTTCTTTTTCTTTTTTAGCGGTTCGGTATGCATCTACTCTAAATGACCATAATGACATGGCAACAAAAATTAAACATGATATGCATGGCATAAATATGAAGAAATGTACACCCCAAACCCAAGATGTGCATTATCCCCAATGCATGAAACAACACATATATACAAAAGAATAGAATAAAATAAAATGCATGGTCACGTGAATGAAATGTACATGAGTTTAGGAAGAAGATGACTCCCCTTCGGAGACTTCTTCTCGTATGACTCGGGTCTTTCTCTTTATAAATGGCCCACGATCATGGGCCATTCTCTTTCTTCCCTTTATTGTTGTCTTTGCGGCAGTGGATGCTCCAACATCCCGGAAGACTTCCTCCACAATCTTGGCAGGGTTTGATGCGGTAGGAGTAGCAGTGGCATCGGACTGCGCAGGCTTCACTGCATGGCATGGTAGGCTTCTTGGCAGACTTTGCTTTGGCAGACTTGGTTTTGGGTTCCTTTGATTCAATCTCAGAATTAGAACTGGCATACTCAACTTGAAATGGAGATAGTGGGACTATAGCATCAGACTCTGAACTGGCTGGACTGGATGGCATAACTGGACTAGCTGAACTGGCTGGCATGGCCTCATCACTAGCAGAGGGCTCGGCAGGGAAATCTGGGAATTTTGGCACAACATTAGGAGATATTTTTTTGATAGTTTCCCTGATTATCACATCCCTGGCCTGCATGTAATGTCGTAGCTTGACATTAATCTCCTCAGCCTTTTCCATCTTACTGAGTATCATCTCCTGGGGTTGGTAGATTTGAGACAACATTGCCACAAAATCGTCTGGCACAGTCTCAGGCATTGTGTCTGGCGCAGCTTTTGACATCTTTGGCTTAGGCATGGCCATTTTTGCTTTTCCCTTGGCCTTGTCCTTTGGCTCAACCGCAGTGAGGTTTCTCCATATGGCAGTAGTGATGGTCGTTTCCTTTATTATCTAGCCTTGCTCCTCATCAAGACTAGGCATATTATGGCGTATGCAAATGTTAGAAATAAGCAAAGGGAAAAACAAACTACCGTTACCTCTCACAGCACACTTATAAGTCTCTTCTATGATAATCTTTTCAATTTTGATATTGCGCCATTTTATGATGGAGTACAACAAAATCAGCATTTCTTCCGAGACCGTCTTATTGTGGGATGTAGGCAACAAGTTTGCCTTAATGAAGTGATTCCAGCCTCTCACTTGTGGCTTCAACGCCAACCTCTTCATCGTCTAGTGGCCCGTCGATGATACTGACCATGTTGTGCCAGGTTCATACAGATCCGTCAGTAGCTTTTTCCTCTTGGCAGCAGTCATCGAATCAATATACTCAAAATAATCATCTCTTGCACCTTCCAACTCAAACATATTATTAATATATCCCTCATCAAAATGCACACACTTACCCCTAATCATCAGGAAAGGAGAATCCTTGGTCACAAGGTGTACGTAGAATTCTTGAACGATAGTGGCATAGATCTCTCCTTTTTACTGGCAGAATAGACTCCACTTGTTCAAGTTAATCGTAGACATAACTTCTGAAGGGAATTCGGTTGTTGCCTCTGTTTTGAATTCGAAGTGCTTCTCGTAGCAAAAACTCCTCGAGGCAAAATTTGTTTCGAACATTTTCTCTATCTCCTCGTTGAAGAATCTCTTAAAGGGAAGAGACAATGAGGCCATTGAAACTGGTTGAAGCTTGGAACGATGTTGAAAGATGAAGTCAAAGGACGATTTGGGTTTGTACTTGCTTATCAAAAAGGAAGTAAAAAGTGAGAGAGATGTTTTGGCTTCTTTAACCGGCAAGAGTAAGAAAGTGAAAGGTTTTAGGTTGGTTTAGTGTTTTAATGGGAGCAGTAATCGGGGATAATGATGGGGAATAAAAAGAATTAATTTAAAAATAGGTGGAGTCATAAGGTTGAAGTGATAAGGTGATAGGTGATAAGATAGGGTAAGGATTGGAGTGATAAGGTAATTGATATGAAATTTAAATTTCAACCAAAATTTGAGCGGATAGGGCTTAAAGTCAAATAAAGATAACTCTTTCAATTTTTTACCGGGCTGATAAAACTAGGGTTTTTCCCTTATCCTTCAATCTTTTGTACCGCTGCATGCCAAGCTACTCTGGCACTGCGTCTGGCAGATTTTTCCGTTAAAGCGTTGGCTCTTGCCAGCGACCCTGACAGTGTTCCTGGCACAATGAATCTGCGCAACTCAAAGGAAACCTTTCAACACATTAAAGGAATAAAACATGGAACTTAGAAAGAAAAACAATTAAAAACCTAAAAACAAAGATAAACACTAACCTAATATTTACAAAAGTTCAAACCTGACGGTGTTTTCATGTTACCTCTGCCAAGAGGATAACCTCTTTAGCATTATTTTGATCACCTTCAATGTAGTGCTTTAAGCGTTGGCCATTCACTTTAAAGATTTCTCCCGTCTTTAAGTTCTTAATGTCCACAGGTCCATGAGCATAGGGCTTCACAACTTCATAAAGGCCCGTCCATCTTGATCTGAGTTTCCCTGGAAACAACTTAAGCCATGAGTTGAATAGCAAAACACGTTGGCCTACCTCAAAATGTCGTGGCATTATCTTGCTTTCATGCCAACGTTTTGCTTTTTCCTTGTAGATCCTGGCGTTCTGATAGGCTTGCCTTTTGAATTCCTCCAACTCATTTAGGTCTAGTAACCTTTTTTCTCCAGCAGCTCTCCATGCCATGCCAAGTGTTCTGATGGCCCAGTAGGCTTTATGCTCAAGCTCCACTGGAAGATGGCATGGTTTTCCGAAAACAAGTCTAAACGGTGAAATACCCAAAGAAGTTTTAAACGTAGTCCTGTAAGCCTACAAGGACTCATCTAGTCTCAAGGACCAGTCATTCCTTTATGGATTAACAATTTTCTCTAAGATGTTTTTGATCTCCTTGTTTGAAATCTCAACTTGCCCGTTTGTTTGCGGATGATATGCTGTGGCAATTCTCTACTGTATACCATACCTACACAAGGCTTTAAAAATTAGGCTACATTTAAAATGAGTTCCCTCATCATGAATGATCACTCTAGGGGCGCCAAATTTAGTAAAGATATGCTTATGTAAAAACTTGGCAATGACCTTGGCATTGTTCGTTGGCAGAGCAACAGCTTCTACCCACTTAGATACGTAGTCAACAACCACAAGAATGTATACATTATCAAATGAGGGTGGAAAAGGACCCATAAAGTCTATCCCGCATACATCAAATAAATCCATAGACATAATGTTTTGAAGCGGTAGTTGGTGTCTGCCAGAGATGTTTCATCTCCGTTGGCATCGATCATTTACCTTGGCATACTCGCGGGCATCCTTATATAGTGCGGGCCAAAAGAATCCTGACTGCAGTACCTTGGCAGCAGTTTTTACTCCAGCAAAGTGACCTCCATATGGTGCGGCATGGCATAGAAGCAATATGTTGTCCTGTTCATCCTCAGGCACACACCGACAAATCACTTGGTCGGCCCACTGTTTGAACAATATTGGCTAGTCCCAATAGTATTGCCTAACTTCCTGCAAAAACCTTTTCTTGGCATTGTATGCCAAGTCTGGTGGCAGAATGTTACTTACCAAGTAGTTGACAATATCGCCATACCATGGCATGGCATTAACTGCAAACAAATACTCATCAGGAAACTCATATCTTATCAAATTGGTCGTACCATCTTCAAGATGATGCTCTAAAAGTGATAGATGGTCAGCTACTAGGTTTTCACTGCTCTTTTTGTCACGGATCTCAAGGTTAAATTCTTGAAGTAGGAGCATCCATCGAATTAGCCTGGGCTTGGCATCACTCTTTGCCAAGAGATACTTTAATGCCGAATGATCTGTAAAAACCACAACTTTGTTACCAATTAAATAAGATCTAAATTTGTCAAAAGAAAATACAACCACAAGAAATTCTTTCTTAGTCGTAGAGTAATTCAGTTGTGCTTTATTTAAGGTTTGGTTGGCATAGTCGCTGGCATCACACATAAGCTCGAAAGGCTCATTCCAGTCCGGTGCCACAACTATACGGGCATTGATCAAATTTTCTTTAAGCTCCTGAAACGCTCTCAAACAAGAATCATTAAATGCAAAAGTGGCATTATGTTCTAACAACAAGCATAAGGTTTAGCAATTTTCGAAAACTCTTTAATGAAACGCCGATAAAAACCGGCATGTCCTAAGAAACTTCTTATACCTTTGACACTTGTTGGGGGTGGTAGTTGCTTAATTACCTCAACTTTTTCTTGATCCACTTCTAACCCTCTCTTAGTTGCCTTGTGCTCGAGAACAATGCCCTCCTTCACCATGAAGTGGCATTTTTCCTAGTTCAACAGTAGGTTCGTCTCTATGCATCTCTTCAAGACTTACTCCAAACTCTGAAGACATTACTCAAATGTTTTGCCAAACACTGAGAAGTCGTCCATGAATATTTCCATGATATGCTCGATCATATCAGAAAAAATGGACATCAAGCAACATTGAAACGTTACTGGTGCATTACATAGGCTGAATGGCATTCTTCTAAACGCAAGCGTCCCATATGGGCACGTGAACGTAGTCTTCTCTTGATCATCAGGGGCAATGGCAATCTAATTATAACCTGAATAACCATCCAAAAAACAGTAGAAAGCTTTACCTGCCAACCTGTCTAGCATCTGATCAATGAATGGCAATGGGAAGTGATCCTTTCTAGTGGCATTGTTCAGCCTTCTATAGTCCATGCACACTCTCCATCCAGTGATAGTTTTGAAGGGGATTAACTCAGCTTCACTATTTTGTACCACGATCATGCCACCCTTCTTTGGCATGCATTGCACCGGGCTAATCCAAGAGCTATCGAAAATGGGATATATAATCCTGGCATCAAGCCATTTTATGATCTCTTTTTTCACTACTTCTTTCATGCTTGGGTTTAGCCTTCTTTGGCCTTCAATAGTCTTGCCATGGTACTTCTCCAAGATAATTTTATGCATGCAAATGGTTGGGCTAATACCACTGATGTCTGCCAAAGTCCATCCTAATGCTTGCTTATAGTCATATAATATTGTCAACAACCTTTCCTCCTAATCATTAGTGCGACCAGTGGCAATGATCACTGGCAGAGTTGAGCGTTCACCTAAATAAGCATACTTCAAGTGATCTGGTAGTGGTTTCAATTCCAATGCTGGTGGCTCCTCAATTGATAGTTTAGATGCCTTGATTTCTCTGTCGGCCAACTGTAGTTGCTCAAAATAACTCGTCTTTTCAGCCTCCAAGACTGGTTCTTATGGTTCCTCAAACAGATCAACTATTCCATCTAAATTGCTAGCATCAAATTCTGCATCCTGGCATAACTGTGCCATGTCCTAAGTGTATATGGACTCCATCATCTCCTCTGCTTGGCACTCATCAGGTTCATCTGCACATTTCAAAGTTTGAAACACTTTAAATGTAACATGCTGATCATTCATGCGCATTGTTAGTTCCCCTTTATGAACATCAATCAAAGCCCTACCTGTGGCAAGAAAAGGCCTCCCCAAAATAATCGGGACATTAATATCAGCCTCATAATCTAAAATGATAAAATCAGCTGGAAAAATAAATTTATCAACCCTTTACCAACACATCCTCAATCTTACCCTTGGGATGTGCATAGGATCGGTCTTCCAGCTGAAGTGTCACCGTGGTAGGTCTTGCTTTTATGCCAAGCTTCCAGAAAACTGATTTTGGCATCAAGTTGATGCTGGCTCCTAGGTCATATAGTACCTTGCCTATTAATTTGTTGCCAATGGTGCAGGGAATAGTGAAACTTCCCAGATCTTTCAGCTTTGGTGGAAAACGGTTTAGGATCATGGCACTGCATCCTTCGGTCAGGGCAACAGTTTCAATGTCTCCCAACTTCCTCTTTTTGGACAGAATGTCCTTCATAAATTTGAAATAGTTGGGTATTTGTTCAAGGGCTTCTACCAATGGAATGTTGATTTACAATTGCTTAAGAACCTCTAAGAAACGCTTGAACTGCTGATCTTGCTTATGCTTTTGAAGTCTTACTGGAAATGGTGGCGGCAGATAGATACGTGTCTGCTCTGCTGGCTTTGCCAATGCAGTGCTGGCATCATACTATTTGGCATCGATGCTGGCATCAGTGTGCTGTTTGGCATCAGTTCTGGCATCATCTGCTTTTGCTTCCTCTTTCTCTGCTTCCTTGGGATCATCTGCTAGCATAGGCTTCTCATCTTGGCAATTAATTGGCTGCTTAGCAACCTTCTCCATCTCACACTACTTACCACTCTGAAGAGTTATAACCTTGCACTGCTCATTGTCTTTGTGTCGAGCATCTTCTGTGTCACTTGGCAATGCTCCATGGGGTCGATTGCTGAGTGCACTGGCAATCTGCCCAAGCTGGACTTCCAAATTTCTCATTGACGCAGCCAAACTCTGGATTGTGGCATCATTCCTTTCCATGTACTATGTGAGAGTGCCTCCTTAGTTGAGTCTCTGCCCTTGCTGAAAATTGTTTTGGGTTTTCTATGGCATGACATTCTGATAGAATGTTGGCATGGCATTGTTATTCTGCCTCTGAGTATTCTGGTGCTGGGCATTGTACTAGTTACCTCCTTGATTTCCCCAAGCTAAGTTAGGGTGTTGTCTCCAACCTGCATTATATGTATTAGAGTTAGGGTTATAGTAACGATTAACATTGCAAACAAAATTTACCGATTGAGGGTTGGCAGGATATTCATCCACATGATGATTTTCTCCACAGATCGTACAGAATGGGTCTAATGCTTTGACTTATTGGGACTCATTGTTCTTTTACAACGTTCTTACCATGCTCGTAAGGTTGGAAATCTCGGCATGAATGGATGTTAGTTCATCAACCTGAAATTTCCCATTGGTTTTAGTTCCATTCCTAAGTCTTGTAATAGGATATTCAAAATCATTAATTGTAATCCTTTCTAAAATGTCAACAGCCTCAGTATATGTCTTGTCAAGCAATGAGCCAGCTGTTGAAGCATCAACAACCGTCCTTGTTTGTGCATTCAATCTATTGTAAAAGGTTTAAATCTAAGTCCAATTCGGGAATCCATGCATAGGACACCTCCTCAACGAGTCTTTGAATCTTTCCCAGGCATCATATAAGGTCTCATCCTCAGCTTGCTTGAATGTAATGATCTCACCCTGCAGCTTGGCAGTGAGTGTCGGCGGTTGGAATCTTGTCAAGAACTTCTGGCATAGGTCTGCCCATGAAGTGACTGATCTAGGTGGCAAGGAATTAAGCCAAGCCTTTGCCATGTCTCTCAAAGAAAAGTAAATAACTTCAGCTTCACGGTATCTTCAGGTACTCCATTTTGTTGAAATAGCTGGCAAATCTCCATGAACTGTTTAAGATGTTACCTCGGATCTCCAGTGAGTGCGCCATCAAACTGACCTACATTCAAAAGAGTTTGAATCATTACTGCTTAAGTTCAAAATTGACAGCGTTTACCTCTGTGCCAATAAGTCCTGGCATTAATTGTCAATGGTTGGTTCCGAATGTTCTCTAATAGGCCTCTCATTAACAACTAGGGCAGCAGGTGGTGGTGGTATCTCATTGTTAAGTGGATTTCCCCCATTGTTCACCACACCATTCCCTCTATTACCTTGGTTCATCTCTCGAAATCTTCTTTTTAACCTCCGCAAGGTTTTCTCAATTTCTGGATCGTATGGCCACTTGTCCACCACAGGATGGCTTCTGGTCATACACTGACAAAAATGAAAGGTAAAAATAAAAATAAAAATAAAATAAAAGGAAGACAAGTAAAAATTTTAAAACAAGCAATCCCCGACAACGGTGCCAAAAACTTGTAGACTCTCTAGGAGAAATGCTGGCAAAAGTGGTAGAAAATATGTATTAGAAAATATAAGAATGTGCCAAAATGAGTCTTTTGCGTGCAAGTATACACGGTCTGCAAGTATTACAGATGGTAAGCTGAGTATTGATCCCACAGAGATTGTCTTGGAATTCAATTGCCTTGATTGTTACTTGCCTTAAGAAAAAGTTAGTTTGATTTGAAATTGGTTTTGGAAAATAATTAAAAAGTAAAGAAATGAAAGAAAAGTAAAGACGTTGGCAAGGAAGGTGTTTTAATGAATGATGAACGTTGGCAGGGAATGCTTGGTTTTCACGCTATTCATGTCGTGCCAGCCATTAACAACAACCTATCTTGGCATTGTTTGCCGAGCAGATTCAAAAGTTGCAAAGCCTCTCTCGATGGTCATTGCCCTAAATTGATCATGTAAAAACCCCTATATCTCTATAGTGTTTGTTTTTAAATAAACCAATTTGATTAAGATCCAGTCTATACTCCTAAGGGGTAGATTTCACTCCTGAAGTAAGTTCATCTACTTGAATGACTTCTCTCAATGCTTCTCTCCTCAGTATTCGACAACTTATTCGTTGCCACCCCAAGTCTGTTAAGATATTAAGGTGCAATAGGCCAACAGTGCTAGCTATCGCTTGGCAGAGTATTTAGGAAATATTAAAGTTTGCCGAATAGATGAAACTTTGCCAAGGCAGATTTATTATTAAAAGTTAAAGCATGAAAATAACATAAAAACCAAACATCCCCCACCAACTATTAAATTAGTTCATGGTGAGGGAGTGAAGCAACAATCCACAAACATTTTCGGAATACATCATCGTTAAAAGTAAAATAGAATAACTTGAGAGAGAGAATGGGCTAGAAGGGGTCTCTCGATGCAGCCCTTCAAGATCCAGGCTTCTCGTCCAAGTTGGCCGGACCACCCTTCCACGGTGCATACGGTCGTCAATCGTCACACACACACCAACTCCTCGCGATCCAATCTTCTCCTCACGATCCAATCAATCGTCACACACACACACCAACTCCTCACGATCCAATCTTCTCCTATCTACTTAAGAATGAAACTTTTAGGTTTCTTTTTGATATTATTATTATTCTAAAAGTTTTATGAGGGAAAAAGATTCAAAGCAAAATAATAATATTTTCAATTTTTTTTAATTAGTTAAATTAAAATCTTTGAGATTTTTACAAAATGGTCAAATGTGAAGATTTAAAATTGGGGTTCTGCGGCCCTAACTAAATCTTCTGTGTCGCACGCGCCTTACTATCGTTCCGTCTTCTTTCTCGATTGGTCTTTGCTCGGCCTAACTTGATACTGTAATATTATCGTTTCCGGCAAAGCAGACTTTTTCTATTTTGAAAGCCTTTTAATGAACTGTCCTTGAATCAACACCATGTCATTATATGCAACATGAATGCAAATAAAGGCGTTGATTCCGCTGGTAATCACCCTTTCGAACGACTTTCATGGGAATTAAAGGGTCCATATTACAAAAAAGGTCCATATTACAAAAGGAGTCCCTATTACAAAAAGAGTCCCTATTACAAAAAGTCTTAATTACAAAACAAAGTTCTACACATAAGCCCTAGCTCTACCTCCTAGCTCCTCGACAGCTCTGAGCAACTTGATAAACCTTGGTGCTTCTTCCATGTCCAGGGTTATGAAAGGTCGGAGAGCCGCGGCTTCGGTAGCTAAGTCATTCACACGCCTTGCAACTCGTTGTATGTCCACCATCAGGGTCTCGTGTGTATACTTTGGCATTACACGCTTGCTCGGCAAATTGTTACTTCAGATCTGTTGATTAATCTCTGACCGATGTCGCGCGACTGGATCGATGCCGTCCTTCCTAAGACACCTTTTTTCCATGATGAAAGATTTTCTAATCGGGCAAACCACTTGAATCAACGCCTCTATGTAATGTGGATGCAATGATAATGCAACAAAAGTATGTGTAAAATAAAAATAAAAATAAAAATAAAACACAAAAAATGAGTTAGTACCGAATAAAAATAATAAATACATAAATAAAAGGACAAATTAAATAAGGTAAACAAACAAAAAAACCCTATTTATCCCGTCTAAAACACCTAAGGTTATCTGCATGACTCTAAAGGGGTGGGTTTCTATATGATAGCGGTTCCGCTCACAAAGTTATTAAGAAAAGATGTTCCATTTGTTTGGACTAAAAATGCCAAGAAAGTTTTTATCACTTGAAGAAGGTTTTGACAGAAGCTCCAGTGTTGGTACAACCAGAGTCGGGTAAGGAATTTACTTTGTGCGGTGACGCATCTTATAATGGTTTAGGATGCGTACTGATGCAAGATGGGAAGGTAATTGGTTATGCTTCCCGACAATTAAAGCGACATAAAAGGAATTACCCGACACATGATTTCGAGCTTGCTGCTGTAGTCTTTGCTCTGAAGGTGTGGTGACATTATCTTTATGGTGAACGTTGGCATGTGTACACCGATCACAAGAGTTTAAAATATTTAATGACACAGAAAGAGCTAAATCTACAACAATGAAGATAGTTGGAGTTGATAAAGGATTATGATTTGATCATTGATTACCACCCAGGTCGAGCTAATGTTGTAGCAGATGCTTTGAGCCGGAAGGCATTTGCTACATTAAGGACTTTAAATGCACTATTAGAAAGACGATCAGATGGTTCTTTATCGATGGAGCTACATTTGAGATCATCGTTGCTAAACCGAATCAAAGAAAGTCAGCACCGAGATGAAGATTATGCAATAAAAATGAAACAACTGGAATCGGGTGAAACTAAGGATTATGAAACTAAACCCAATGGATGTCTTTATTATAAAGGTAAAATATATGTTCCTGAAGATGTTGATTTGAAGCAGGATTCGCTTATTGAAGCACATTATAGCCCGCTGACCATGCATCTTGGTGGAAACAAGATGTATCAAGATTTGAAAAGTTGATATTGGTGGCCTGGTATAAAAAGAATTATATCAGAGTTTGTTGCAAAATGCTTAACTTGTCAAAAAGTAAAAGCTGAACACCAAGTACCATCTGGAAAGTTGTAGCCTATTTCTATTCCACAATAGAAGTGGGATATAATTACGATAGACTTTGTAATAGGATTGCCATTGACTCTTAGTAAGAAAGAGTCTATCTGGGTAATTGTAGACATGTTGACTAAGTCAACTCATTTATACCAGTTCGGACAGATTATCAGATGAGCAGGTATGCTGAACTGTATATTAAAGAAATAGTCCAACTACATGGGGTGCCGATATCTATAGTATCTGATCGAGATCCAAAGTTCACATCGAGATTTTGGAAAGCTCTACATAGAGCTTTGGGGACACGATTGAATTTCAGTACATCATTTCATCCTCAAACTGATGGTCGGTCGGAAAGGATAATTCAGATACTTTAAGATATGTTAAGAGCTTGTGTTATTGAATTTGAAGGACCGTGGGAGAATTACTTGCCATTAGCAGAGTTTACATACAAAAACAGTTATCAAGCAAGTATTCAAATGGCACCCTATGAAGTTCTTTATGGTAGGAAGTGCAGATCCCCATTAAACTGGTTTGAGCTACATGATCGTAAGCTTATTAAGCCAGGTTTGTTGCAAGACATGGAAGAAAAAGTTAAGATTGAACAAGATAATCTTAAAAAGGCTGATGATCGACAAAAGTCATACACATATCTGAAAAGAAAAGATATTCAATTCAAAGTTGGAGAAAATGTATTCTTGAAAGTTTTTCCGTGGAAGAAAATAATGAGATTTGGCCGTAAAGGGAAGTTAAGTCCTCGATATATTGGACCGTATGAAATTTTGAAGAAAGTTGGTCCAGTAGCATATCAGTTGGCCCTTCCACCAGAAATGAGTAAGATTCATGATGTTTTCCATGTATCGATGCTTCGGAGATATAGATCCGAACCATCTCATGTGATTGCTCTGGAAGAAGTTGAGCTACAGTCAGATTTGACCTATGAAGAAGAATCGGTTAAGATATTAGCCTATGGTGTTAAAGAATTGAGGAATAAGCAAATACCATTGGTGAAAATTCTTTGGCGCAATCACAAAGTAGAGGAAGCAACATGGGAAACAAAAGGACGCGATGGAAAAGCAATATCCGCATTTGTTTAAAACATGTATGTAATGAAAATTGGAGGACAAATTTTCTTAAGGGGGAGAATTGTAATACCCCAATATTTGCTTAGTGACTAAATTGCAAAGAATCAAAAGTTAGTAGTTTTAGTTTAGTGACTAAAACATAAAATTTCAAAGTCTGGTGGCTAAAGTGAAAAGTTGGGAAAAGTTTAGGGACCAACATGGTAATTTTCCCAATTACTATTTTTATGGAAAAACTAAATAGTTTATCCCGATATAAGAATTTTGGTGGGAATCGGATTTTTGGTGCGTGATTTGTGTGGAAAGCTATAAAGGGATAAGTTTCGAAAGTTAATTTGAATGCTTCTTCGAACTCAGAAAATTATGAAAATTTTATGGAAGCCTTAGAAAGACCAGAATAATATGATATTATGGTTTTTGAATCATTTTTATTCGATTTAAATTCAATTCTATGCAATATTTGGTGAAATAGGTGAAAATGGCATTTTTGAAGATAAGTTGGTTCATTAAGGGTAAAAAGGTCATTTCACCCTTACTTTTTGATAATTTTTTATTATTTTGGATAAGAAAGGATGTGTGTTGGCATAGGATTGGTTATAACTCAAGGGTATAATGGTCTTTTGACTATTAAAGATTTATATTAATTAAATTTGGTGTAAATTATGCCATTTGGCATAATTAAATAATCAAAGTTGAACAAAAAAATTTCTTATTCTTCTTCAAGGCTGCCGAAACGCCATAGCTAGGTAAGAAGGAATTTTTGATTCAATTTTCAAGCTTCCATGGTTGGTTTTAGGCTTGAGACATGAAATAGAAATTTAATCTCCATGAAATTCTCTATCTTTTGGTATAATTCTTGTTAACTTTCCATGTCTCTAAGATGTAGTTTAGTGATTTGGTGAATGAAGAGCATGATGGAAACATGAGTTTTAAAGGTTGTTCTTGTTGATTATGATGTTGTGATGTTGTTTCTATGGTTGAAATGTTGAAAATTCTATGGAAAAAGCCTAGGTGATCATTTGGCTATGATGAAGAAATAGGGGAAATTCTTTCAAAAATTATTTTGATGATGGAAATGATGAGAACGATGTTATACAAGCTTGTTTATGTTGTTAGATTGAAGAAATACTCGTGTTCTTAAAAGATGGAAAATTAGGGTTTATGCTATATTTGGAATTTTAAGATGTGAATGAAGAAAGAATGGTTTAAAATGATGATACAAGGTGTTTGGAATGAAAATTCCTAATCATTTTGTATTAGGGACCAAATTGTAAATTTTGGAAATTTTAGGGACTTGGTTGTTGAATTTATTTTTGAAGTGTATTGGGTTGAAAAATCAAGTTAAGTGATTTGAATGTTGATTTTGAAGTTTATACTAACTTTGGGACCATTTTTGGAATTTTCAAAAATTCAAGGACCATTATGTAAATTTTTAAAGTTTGGGTCCTAAAGTGTAAATGATGAGAAATGTAAGGATTTGTCTTGAGAATGGTGGTTGGAAGCTTAAAAGTATCCTTAGGGACTAAAATGTAAATTTTGGGAGAAGTTGGAAATTTAAAGAATAGTATGAGAAATATTGATTCGAATATAGAAAGATGTATCGGATCAAGTTTATGATTAATGGATAGTTATTTATATATTTTCCATTATTTTTTGTGGGTTGAGTATGTTCTAACATATACTTTGAAATGATATATGTTATTTGATGTAGATTCGGATAAAAATCAAGATCGTAGTAGAAGACCCAGTAAAGAAAAAGTTCGAGACTAATCAAATAGTAAAAGAGGCATTGCAAGGCAAAGGTGAGTGCATACATATTTTTATAATGTATTTTAGTAACATACATATTTTAGGAAGACTTATGATAAGTCAACCTAAAAAGGTAATTATTTTTGAAAGCATAATATGTTTTAGCATCATACTTGATTTTAATTTTTAAATGGCAGCATATTATGAATGTTAAAGTACATGTTGGAGTATGAACTGCTCCAGCATGAATCTGTTTTATATGATATGGTTATGGAATATATTTTGATTGCTGGCCATTATTGCAGGAAATGTTTTAATGTTGCCCTTGGTAATAGAATTGTGAGTTAGACAATATTGTGGTATACCATTATGAGTCATATTTGTTATTCGACATGTCGCTCGTATTCGACACTTTGTGTCGCTTGTATTCGATGCTTTACTGTGTCGCTTGTTTTCGTGACTTCATTGTGGCGCTTGATTTCGTCATTTAATCATGGCGCTTATAAAGGATAGTACTTTTTAGTGCTCGACTCGAATATTAGTCCCTTGACAGTTACCTTGGGATATATGATTTCACATGATAAGTATGCTTTATGTTAAAGAACGATATGAAATACTTTCTTGCATAAACATTCCTGCATATTAAAGTATGTGATTTCAAAGATGATCATGTTTTAAAAGTATCATGTAATTGTATATGTTGATTTATGTTACTTACCTTATGCCTCACTGAGTATATTCTCAGCGTGTATTTCTGAATACGCGTAGGTAATTCGGAGTAGTTTGGCCGAGCTTTTGCATCAGATCCTTTGAAAGGAAATACGATATTGACGGGTTATTTTCAGTACCTATAACATCCTAGTTTTGCATGTAAATACTGGCATATACGAAATAATCTGTCTATTTTTTAAAATTATTAAACCGGCCTGCCTTGTAATGGTTTTGTTTTTATATATTATATGAGTTATGGTATGTAAAATTAATATGTTTTATGTTTAACTTTTTAATATGATGAGATTAATATTTATAAGTTAATTGAAAATTTTTGATAGCCTTTATTTTTAAAAATAATGATCTATAAGTTATTGTGACATCTTTGACTCGTGTTCGGTATACGGATACGGGAAGGGGGTGTTACATAGGAAGGCTTAAATTGAGGTTTGCATATGGGATTATGCTATTGAATTCATGATATATGATATGATTTGGTGTTATACACATTTTTTTGTAAATGTCAAGTGCATAGTTTTACAAGGCATGGTATTGTGAAATGTTTTGAAAGGTGTTTTAAAAGTGGTTTTCAAAGTGGAATGTTAAATGGTTTTAAATGCATGGATGGTGGCTTGTTTTAGAGCACTCCTCACTAAGCCTAGTGTGCTTACGCTCTCTTTTTCCATCAATGCAGAAATATAAAGGTTGGAGGCAGCAAGCAAGTGAAGGGAATTCCAAATACTTGTATTTATGAAAGTAAGGTTTTGAATTAGACTTGTAGTAATAAAGGCAATATGGTTAATTGTTGTTTGGGGGGGTTGTTTGCTAAAGTCCCTATTTGTGCAAGTTTTAAACGTTGTTTTGGACTTGTATGTGGCTTTATATGTTTGATAATGCTTTGGGTTTATGTTATGGATGTTAAGTAGGAAGCATGCCTATAGATGTGGTGGATGTTTGAGTTAGGTTGGTTTGAACTGATTTAAAATGTTGGTAAGATAGATTAAAGTATTCCTTTGTTGTTATATGATGTTTAAGTGATGTTTGAAGTTGTTTGGAGTGAGCCAAAGAGTCATATGTTGGACCTAGAGGTCATTACAGGCTTTTGCATACTGGTACGAGTACTCAAGGATTGATACACAGTGTCTAAAATAGCTCCATTTTAAGGGTAAATTGCACAAGGTTATCAGTACGGTTAGCCGAGTATCGGTACACCCCTTGGAATTTATACTTTATAATCGGTACACGAGTTTGAGTACCCTTCATTTTAAATCATCGTACCAATACTCGAGTACCGTATCGGTACGTATTGTAGTTACTAGAATATGAGGTTTTGAAGGAAAAAAGGAGGGGATCGGTACGGGAATTATGTTGTATCGGTATGGGTTGCTTTATGCACCGTATCGGTACAGTGGCTAGTGTATCGGTACGCATGACGATTAAGTCTATTGAGTCGTATCGATACGGGCTTGACCATTGTTAACCTTGTAAAAAGTATACATTTCATGCCTTTTTACTAAGGTTATTGTTTGTTTTCAAGCTCATTTCATTGCATATAGATGCATTTAGTTCATATAGTTGTATATGTGGTGTTTGCTTGGTTGTTTTTATACATTTGTGAAATTGGTGCTGCTTAAGGGAAAAGTTTGCTCGATGGTGGTGATGTGCAGGTGAGCTAAGGAGCATTGCTGTGAAAGGAAAATTTGCTGCAACATTTTGGACGACATTTTTGGACGCACAAAAAGACAAAAAATGAAGATATTTTATAGCCCCCATACGTGATTCCACTAGTCAGTTGTGCCATACATGAAAAGGGAATATTCCCTAGGGTACACAAGGAATTAAGGGCACAAAAACCTATGAGCCCCCACTATATAAAGGATAGGACACCCACATTTAAAGAGAGCTAGAAAAAGATGTTGTGAGCAAAGAAAGAGAGAAGAAAAAAGGCGGTTGATTTCCTTCTCATTCATTCTGGTGTCCTTCATTGTTGAAGCTCTAAGGGACGATCTTGTTGGCCTTTGAGAGAAGCAGCAAGCTTCGAGTGGTTCACGACAGTCCAGGGCGGCTTGGGAGATTTCTTTACTCTAGTTGCTCCTTACACTATTATTTCTTCATTTTGAAATGGGTTGTTTTAAACGGATGAATTTGGATGTTATTTGCCCAGCCATGAACTAACTTTAAATGGCTTGGGTTTATTTGTGGATGATGATGTTTTAGTTTTAATGAATGCTTTAATTTTTTTCCAGTTTCATATGCACTTTGTTCAATGTTTTATTGCCTTGGGTTTGTAAAAGCTTTCGAGAGTTAGCCGATATCTTTGTTTGATGCTTAATGGTCGAGAGAGTTAAGCTTAGATCTATGTGGACAATGGGGTTTGATGCTAAGAGGCAAAACCCTAACTCACCTTAGAGATAAGGATAGAGTTTTAACGAGTAGAAGGAGTAGAACTTCATGTATAGTAGCTTGCTAGGGTTTATGCTGAGAGGTATTGCTGTAGCATTCTTACTGTCAGTCTCTTGTTAGAGATAGTTTGGAAACACCTAGGTAAACTCTTTCGAGTGCCTTAAAATCTGGAAATAGTTAATTATTCGTGAGAGCTAGGCATAGGATTTCTAGATAAACCCAGCCTGTCATCCCAGTTGAGAGTTTCCACATGTGTGAGGATGATTGAAGTCTTATCATATCGCTCCAGTTTTTATTATAGTTTTTCTACGACATGTCTTTAATCTGCTCATATCAACTCATTCATTTCAATATTTCATCTTTGTGTTTGAGTGCTTAAACTTGAGTTAATTTACCTCCAATGCCTATGGAGACGATCTTACTCATCACTATTTTTACTTGTTCAATGTGTATACTTGCACAGTTTGCGTATCATTTATAGTACATCTTTACACGCAACAAGTTTTTGGCGCCGTTGTCGGGGATTGACAATTGGTTATTTTGAGTTCAGTTTTGCATCATTTTATTCTTTCTTTTTAGTATAGCTTTGATTTGCTATTTTTGTTTTCTTTTTGTCTTGTAGGTGTTGTGTTGTTGCATGACCCGAGAGAGACCTGAAGAACCTTTATCACCTTTCGTTCCTGAAATTGAATGCCTTTTTCGACAAAGAAGACGATTACAAAGAGCTCGAAGAGCCATGTTTGGTGTTCAAAATCCAGGAGGCCAACTAGTTGAGAATCCTAATGCTGAGGCGAATCATGGAGTCGTAGTTCGCCCACGTACTATTAGAGACCACTTGAATCCTATCTTGGATGATCTCAACCCTATGATTGTAGCTCCCAAAATTTAGGTAGCCCACTTCGAACTTAAACCAGTGATGTTCAACATGTTGAACTCTATTGGGCAATTTGGTGGATCGCCTTATGAAACAACAATGCTGGTAGTTTGGATCGGCAACCCCTATTCGAGCGAGTACCCAGAAAACCACGAGTCTACCAACTACGTGGGGAACTTTAATAGGAACAACCACAACCCCTATTCAAACACATATAATCCAAGATGGCATCAGCATCCTAATCTTTCTCGGGGGAACCAAGGAAACAACAATGTTGGTAGCTTGAATCGGCAACAGAATCTAACTAAACCCCCAGGCTTTCAACAAAATATGTCGTGGCATAATAGTAACAAGGGTTTAGCATCTTCGTCGAACAAAAACTCTTTGGAAGCTACTTTTTAAGACTTTATTACAACAACGATGGCTTTATTCCAAGATCATGTTGCGTCCGTCAAAAGCCAATGAGCATTACTACAAAGTCATAGTTCATCTTTGAGAGCTTTGGAAACTCAAGTAGGTCAAATCGCGCAAGCTTTGCATGTTCGACCTCAGGGCAACTTACCTAGTGATACTAAAGTCACTAAACCTCCTGGCAAGGAGCAGTGTAGTGCACTCACCTTAAGGAGTGGCACCCAACTCAACAAAGACGATAAGTTTGGGAGAAGAAAGTGGATGATTCTAACCCCAAAACTGCACCTGAAGAACCAGTGTTGCAAGAGGATTTAACTATTGAAGAGGACAAAAATGAGAGCTCAACAAGTAAACTTACTGGTGATGGACCAAATATTGCTACAGCAAAAGATAAACCCCACCAATAGAGGAAGAAGTTAGGCCCCCACCACCCTTCCCTCAAAGATTGAAGAAGCAAAAGGAAGATCTTCAGTTCCAGAAATTTGTAGACATACTTGACAAGCTGTACATCAATGTACCATTTTTGGAGGCCATTGATCAAATGCCTACTTATGCAAAGTTTCTCAAGAATATTGTCATAAAGAAGAGGAAGCTCGAGAGGTACGAGACAATTACTGCAGCAAAAGAATACTACTTTGTGTTGAGTAAATTGCCACTAAAAAGAAAGGATCCAGACAGATTTATCATCTCATGCTCGATAGGAGATAACTATGTGGGGAAAGCTTTATGCGATCTTGGATCTAGTGTGAATCTCATGCCCAAGCCAGTCTTTATGAAGCTTAGAATGGGAAATGTAAGGCCTACCACTGTTATTTTGCAATTGGCAGACCGATATCATGTTCGTCTAGAAGGAAGGATCGAAGATGTTGCGGTTAAGGTGGAAAAATTTGTTTTTCCAGTTGACTTTCTCATTCTCGACTGTGAAGCTAATGATAATCACCCATTATTGAGTTTTCTTTGAGTTTTTGCCTGTTGAAGTTTGAAAGCGTGTAATCTAATCCTTGTATGTTATTTATGAAATTGTATGAGTTTACATGCTTGTTTTTAGCCATAAATTGACATATGAGCTTGAAACCTGACTAATTGAGGATTGGTAGGTTAAAAGTTGGTTAAGTCCCTAAAATTTAGAGAAATTATATTTTGGTCCCTAGAGTGCATGTTTAGGCAATTGAACCCTATTTTGTAAGCTGATTGCATTGTTATCGAATGTGCTGTCGTATGCTCACCTTAGGTTTTAAACCTATGCATTTAGAAAAGATAAAAAGAAAAATGGACCCAGTTTAGGTTATTAGTTCGGGTTTGCTTCAGCAAACCTAATGTAGTCCTTTTAGCTTGGTTCGGCTAGACCAGGTTAGGGGGTTATATTTGTTGGTATCAGAGCCAAGCTTACAAAAAATTGGGATATTGTTGATGATTGTTCATTGTTGTTTGCTATGCACGGTGATTGATATATGCCATGTCAGGGTATTTTTGGGGACACATTGCCTTATTACTACAGTTATGAAATGGTTTTGAATTTAAATGAAAGTCTTGGATCCTTGCTTGAAGCTGGCCTGATGGTTTTTGTTTTGGTGTAATTATCATACCTTATATATATTTTTATATGATGCCACCAAGACGAGAGCTTAGGTCGAATATGGGTACATATCTTGTAGAGATTGTTGTGATATGGACCAAAGTAAGATTGAGGTGGTCCTGGCTAATGAGACTAAAAAGATGTTGAGGTTTATGATACGAAGTCATCTTGGTATGTTGTTAAATCAGGGGTTAAGGATGTTTGAATTCTGTAAGTTTGTGTTATTGCGGGTCATTTCTTGGAATGATTTGGATGATGTTTCCAGAGTTGTTTTTTGGTTGCGAGGTTAAGTTCGGTGTTGAGACATACTTTGATACGGCTCCTGAGTCATTTTTGTGCTATATTGACAAGCATTAAGAAAGTGTGTGAGTTGAGAATTGGCTTGCGAAATGGTTGGGTTGTGTAAGGTCGGTCCGAGAATATTGTTAATAAGTGTGAATTGTTAATCATGCATAGTATAAAACACTTATACGTATATATTTAAATATATCATTACATGCATACATTTGTGCATGACATTAGAGGTTATGCATACATGTGCATATACATCTATGAGGGCATATAAGTAATCATACATACATATGTTCACACTTATGAATGACTTTTCAGAGACAGTTGAGGTTATGATGGAAGTTAGCCTTAGAAAGGAGATCCTTTAGGATCTCATAGGGTATGAAAAATGTTTAAGGTGGATTTTCTTTTTGGAGGTTGAAGCTGTGCTAGATTTGAAGTGACCTAGGGTAGTGTTAGGGGTACGTGGTTTTCTAAGATCAGATGTTTTCTATCAAAAATCATTAAGGAATTTTCTTATGATTGTTGCACCGTTAGTGAAGTTGTGACATTAAAGATGCCCTGCTATATGGGTATCTAGTTCTTTTGGGGAGACGGTTGTTGCTAGGAGGTTGTTTAGGAAATGTCCTTTGATAGTTCAAGGTCATGGGTTTGCGGTTGATATAGTAGGGTTGTCGTTTCATGGTTTTGATGTAATCTTGGGTATGGATTGGTTGACCGAGCATATAGCTGTTGATGGATTTTTTTAGACCAAACGGATATCTTTGTGGCATTTTGATGATTATGAGGATGTGATTGCGGGCGAGAATGCTAAATTCTTATCTAATGTTGTTTCGGCTTTGGAAGCAAGTCGAGTGTTGGAACTTGGATAACAGACGTATCTTACTTATGTCATGAATCTGGATTCGTAGGATGCTCGAGTGCAGGATGTTCGCACTGTTTATGATTTGTTGGGTGTGTTTCTGGAAGAATTACCTAGATTTTTATAGGATAGAGAGGTAGAGCTTAGGGTAGAGACGTACGTGGATACGGCTCTAATTTCTATTGCGCTTTATCGCATGACACTAAAAGAGTTGAAAGAGTTGAAGACAAACTTCGGGAGTTGCTTGATCTAGGGGCTTATTAGGCTTAGTGTTTCACCGTAGGGTGCACTAGTGTTGTTTGATAAATAGAATAATGGGACGATCAAGTTGAAGATCAAGAATAGGTGTCCTCTACAGTGAATTGATGATCTGTTTGATCAGGTTCAAGGTATTTCAGTGTTTTCTAAGATTGATCTGAGATCTGGGTGGTATTAGTTGAAGGTGAAGGATGTGGATGTGCCTAAGACTATTTTTCATTTGAGGTACGAGCCTTATGAGTTTTTGGTGATGTCGTTTGGGTTGATGAATGCGTCTACAGCTTTCGTGGATATGATGAATAGGGTATTCCATGAATTCCTAGACCACTTCATAGTTGTGTCTATTGATGATATTCTTGTATGCTTTCGTACCGAAGAGGATCATGATCGACACTTACGAATTGTGTTGCAAACTTTGTTGGATAATCAGCCTTATGCCAAGTTGAGCAAGTGTGAGTTTTGGATTAAAGAAGTGGTCTTTCCTGGTCATGTTGTTTTGGTGGAAGGTATCTAGGCAGATTCACAAAAGATTGAGGTAGTAGTATAAATTGGAAGCCATCTAAGTTAGTGACGAAAGTTTATAGTTTCCTTAGGTTAGCTGAATATTACCATTGTTTTGTGGATGGTTTTCGAGGATTGCTGCTCCTTTGACCAACGCGTCACAAATGAATGTTCGTTTTGAGTGGTCAGAGGGTAGACAATGGACTTTTGTGAAGTTGAAGGAGGCATTGATGCAGACTTCAATTTTAATTCAACCTGAATCGGGTAAGGAGTTTGTGGTGTATAGTGATGCATCATACGTTGGTTTGGGTTGAGTGTTGATGCAACTGGGAAGGTTGTGGCTTATGTACCTAGGCAATTGAAGGTGAACGAGTGCAATTGTCCTACGCATGACTTAGAGCTTGCCGCGGTAGTGGTTGCATTGAAGATTTGGAGGCATTTTCTGTAGGGTGAGAAAAGTGTTATATACATGGATCACAGAAGTTTAAGATAGTGGATGTCACAAAAAGAGTTAATCTTAGGCAACGTCAATGGTGTAGTTGCTTAAGGATTATGATTTGACTCTCGAGTGTCATCCGGACAAGGCAAATGCGGTAGTCGATGCTTTGAGTAGAAAAGTTGTTGTGGAGTTGAGGGCCATGTTTGCATGGTTGAGTGTGACGCGACATGGAGGTTTGTTGGTTGAGTTTCCCTTGGATCATTTTATCCTACACTATTATATGCAAGAGGGTTCTCCTATAAATAGAGGCTCACCCTCGCCATTTGTAATCGTTCAATCATTCAACTTTCTTTGAGCAATAGAGAACTTTTCACTCTCCATATTCTTCTTTGTTTTTCTTTCCCATAAGCTTCCGCCTGTCTAAGCACTTAGGTTAACATTTGAAGGCTGACTTGGTTGAAAGACTTAAGATCATCGACTAAGGCCACATGGATCAACTAGTCAGACTCTATTCCCGTGACAATTTGCACACATCAACAAAGTCGGAAGAAGGGATGGACTTAGGGGTGCCGGTGAGCACAATCTTATTTTAATTTTTTTTTGAATTTCTATATAGGTTAGATATTTTTTGTATTTTTATTGATAATATAATTTTTTAATCCTAAAATTTTGTAATTTCATTCACCTACATTTCTAATATAGCTCATGTTAGTTGTGATGTCACCACCTCTTAAACAATGCATAAACCCCAAATTTAAAATATATATATGCAAGAATATTTTAATCAATTCCATACATATGTACTTGATTTTTGGTATGCTTGGCTGGCTTTAGGTACATTGATAGATTAGCTTAAACTTTTTTAAAAAACTTAAAAAAAGAATTTCATAATGTGCACCTTTAACAATAATATTAATCACCGATGGGGTATACTAATCATATTGTTTCTGAATCTTGTGATGGTTGTTATAATAAACATTATTAGAAAACAGAAGTTTGGGTGCCAATGGATTCGTCAATCTAATAAAAGCTTCTCGTTTGAATCTATTACAGCAGTTATTTTGTTGCTTTGATTTAAGCGAGCACAGACCCATATAAACAAGTTCCCCTTCTTAATTTAGCTTTTCTGTCAAAAACAGTGAGGTATGTACCAACAACCAGTTGGTTGGTTTGGTGATATGAGACATTAGATCATTTAAGTAAGGTTAGGGATTCAAATCTTAACAATATGAATAGAGTAAATTAGATTAATGGATTGCCATATAATAGACCTATGTGATATCCGATTCAAATTTTTGCATTTGTCTCCCTATAATTTTGTATGTTGGATATAGATGATACCAATTGAGCACCAAATGCAAAATTTGGACCCTAAAAATCAGCTGCATGAAAAGACTCTAAAGGAGGTCACTTAATCCTCTCTCCTGAAAACCTACAAAATCATGGGAGAGACAAAATGGGCCATCTCTCTGCTACTTTCAATGAAGCATTTTTGGCATTCTAAGCTAAGCACTTTCCCCAGCACCTACGCTATCGTACTTGAAAATTTGTCTTTGCTATGTATCCACATTTTCACAAGTCACAATTCCTTGACCCCTCTTGAGGGGGAGACCACTCCATTTCTTTACCAATTGGCCCCCAGGAATACAAGTTGGACCGATTTCTGAAGCCCATTTTCCAAACGTTTAAAAATTGGGAAGATGATGGTGCCCATGTTTGCCCCTAGAAAAATGTTCAATTTTTTTCCTTGTACCATATATTTTTGAATTACTTGGAAATAGCAATCTTTTAATAATTTGTTTTATTTCTAAGATTAACATTTATAAATCATCCTAAACATAACCCAACAAGTAGTTTTTGTGGAAAAGCGGATGATGTTCATTCTAGGAGACCTGAGTTTAAATTGCTTTGTCCGCAAAGTGTACGTACATTGTCAAAAGGTTATGAATATGTATGAACAAATACTACATTATAATCACTTAAAAACTATTAAAAAAATTAAATCATACTAAATAAAAGTCAAAGGGACATAATTACAGCTCAAGCTGCTAAGAGACATTTCCTAACCAACCGCTATCTATCTTTAAATCCAACTTGAAATGGATACTTATTAAGCATAATCACCCAACCAGTTATTGCTGTTTTAGCACATGATGGTGATGGTGATGATGATGATGGTGATGATTTTGGTGGGGATTAAGGTTTTTCGATACCTGTCAGTTAGATTACTTGACAACTGGGCTGTGGTTTATAGTCCAAGCAGACATTATATTTATAACTGCTTCAAAACTTTTCATCACAAGTGGATGACTCAACACAAAGGTTTACATGTGTTAGAAATAACTTTACTATTTTGATTTTTTTTAATATACTGGTGTGATTATAAGATAGTATATATTCAATTTTTCTAACCTTTGATAACGCGCATACATGCATTCATAATAAACTTAATTCTTATTTATTTTTATTCAAAAGACTTAGTTTTTCCATCAATTTCCATTCAATTTTACATTTACGTTCCAACGTGGTAATTATAAAAAAAATTAGTTCTCTACGCTTATAGTTTTTATCAATTTAGATCTTGATTTTTTAAATTGTATTAAAAATTTAAAAATATTCATATATTCAATTTTAAACATTTTAAACAATTTAAAAATATATTATTATCTTATACACTGGCCGTAAAAAGCAAAATTTCCACAAGCAGGATTATTTAGGTGGTTAGGGTTTTAGTTTAGGCTTTAGATGTTAGAGGTTTAGGTGATATGATTTAGAGTTTAGGGTTTATGGTTAGAATTTAGGAATTAAGATTTAAGTTATGGGTTAGAGTTTGAGGTCTTTTTTCTTTTTATATAGTAATAGGAAAAAGGGTCTAGTCACGCAGTTCGACTACCCTTATAACATAGAGAAATCAGAAAATAACAAACTCTCTAATGAATCAGGTGGATGGATCAGCTCATGAAAACCAAAAGGATGCTTCCATACCAAATGAGCAAGATGATCTGCTATCAGGTTGCCATCTCTCAGAATTGCTGATATTTTAACCTCCCATTGCTTCTCCATCATCTCCCATATGAGGTTTACTTTCCCGTTTTGTATCTCCTTTTCTTTCACTTTGCCATGCTTTCGAATTTGAAAAGGAATATATAAGACTGATTATTCTAATAAAAATGAATTGGTTAATAAACTATAAGACTAATAACTCTTCCATAGCGAGTTCATTATTTTGGAAAACTTAAATCAATTTATTGAGGATTGTTTTAAATTTAGGAGCCAATAATGAATTATATATTTTTACAGAGTTAAAAAATGATGGCTCAAAGACTACTTTTGTCTATGTAGTAGTCCCTTAACCCATGAATTAGTTCAATTGCATCATTGTTGCCCCTTGACCGACAGAAGCCAACATTGAGTGCTACGGTGCTGATGTGGCGGTCAATTGTGCTAATGTGGCAGTCCACATGTGAAGATGGTGTGACACAAGGACAATTTTTTTTACCTTGTTTGAAGGCAAAATTAATTTTATTGGTTGAGTTCAAGGAAAAATTGATTTTTAGATAAAAAAAATATGAATGTAACAAAATATTAAAAATTTAAAACGTTCAAATATATATATATATATATATATTGACCACATTAGTTAAAGGGAGTGGTTAGGTTGACTGAAATGAGATGCACCAAAATTTGAATGGGAAATAAGGAATGCATGACCCAAATGAATAGCCTAATTCTGAATGCCAAGTGGTACTTCGTTTCTTTTCCCTAGGATGATTGACAAAAGGAAAATAACCTAGTTTTGATGAAGATTTTTAATTTTTTTAATATTTTTAAATTTTAATAACTTATAATTTATTATTTATAGCTTCAGATATTTTAAATTTTGTAATTTTTATTTATTTTTAGATATTTTTAATAATGTTTTAATTTTAGTAATATTTTAATATTATTTTATAAATGTTTTATTTATTTTAATTTTTTTATTTGAATATTTTAAAATTTTAATATTTTATTCAATTCATATTTTTTTAAAAAAATCAATTTTATCCTCAAACTCAATCAGAAAATTAATTTTGTCTTTAGACTCGTTTAAAAAATTAATTTTTCCCTCTACCGCATTATCTTCACACATAGACTACCACATCAGTACTGTTAACCGCCACATCAGCATTGTTGACCACCATGTCAGCGCCATAACAGTCAACGTTTGCTTTCGTCGGTTAAGGAACAAAAGTGATGTAACACCCCAAATTTGGGCCTAGAAGTTAGCTAGATGGGTTAGACGGTTCGAGTGAACCGGATTAGTCGATTTGATCTAGTTTTAGGAAATTAAATCATAATAAATATTTTTAATGTGAAATAAAATATGGAAAATAGTGGAAAATGTTTATTTAATATATTGAGGGTTTTGGTAAACTCAATTTAATGAAATAAGTTCGAATTGAATGACATTTTGGTCTATGACTAAAATTTAAAGTTTTCAAAACTATTTTGGTGACTAAATTGTAAAAGGGTCAAAACTTAGAATCTTTAAGGAGCTAATTTACCAATATTCTTAATCAAACTTTTCCCTTAATTTAGGTTGTAACCCCCTCGACCAGGCCTAGATGCCTGACCGAACCGAGAGAACTACATTAGGTTTGCTGAAGCAAACTAGAGAAAGATTTCGAAAACCAGTCAATTTTTTTCTTTTTTATCTTGTCTAGATTTATATTATTAAACCTAAGTGTACATACTTGCAGTAGGTGAAATTAAAAAGGAATTGGACCACAGAAAGGCAACCAATTGCATAACATACATTTTAGGGACTAAAATGCAAATTAGATAAATTTAAGGACCAAAACTAAAATTAAGGTTACCAATCCTCAGTTAGTCCAATTACATGCTTACATGTCAAATTTCAGGTCAAAACAATCATCCAAGCTCATACAATTGCGTTCATGAAACTCAAAGACCAAAATGAAACAAACAGAAACTTCCAAATATTCCAAAATAACAGAATTAACTGCAGCCGTATCGGTGCATTTGGAGGTGTTTTGGTACGCCTTAATAATTTCCAAAACCCAAATTCTAGTAGCTATAACTCTTTCTGATACGCCCTCGCGTATCAAAAATGTCCTTCATAAAATCCCCATGCCTTATCGAAACACCCTATCGAGTACCGAAACGCTGGCCAAATTTGCCTAGGCTCGTACTAAAACGCTTGACTGCGTACTAGTACGCTAAGCCTGAAATGGCTTACTCGTACCGAAACAGGGTCACCAGTACCAGTACTCCTGGACCTGTAATGTCCCAAATTGCTGTCTAAACACACTTTAACGATAACCAAAACGCTCTAACATGCTTCAAACACTTATACGACATTGCTAAGATACCTTCCTAACTAAAACAACATAGAACCAACAACATTACATGGCATTCATACACCCTAAGATATTCTATAGGCATGTTTCCTAATATCATTCTACCAAACAACCAAAACTCACATTAGGCACTTTTAAGGCATACTCATCATGCTTACACATCTAAAGCATCAGAACAAACTTGCTTGAATCTTCAAAACATGGCAACCATTCCAAATTAACTAGATGCATTCTTAAGCACTCATCTAGCATCATTATAAGCAAGGATCCACACAAGTTCAACAATATCAAACTAATCATAAAATCCAGCACTTTACATTCTTAAAAACCATGGGAAAAATAGATTTACAAATCCCAAAATATGGCGAACACGTTGCCTTATTAACCGGAAACATAAACCGAGTTCATACTCAAAGTAGTCCTTGTCTTGGATCGCTTTAACCCTTGCCTTTGTAGCCTCCAAACTTCAATGCTCTGCATCATTAGGAAAAAGAGAGCGTAAGCACACATGCTTAGTGAGGATGCTCATGAAACAATGATGCAATTAAAACCATTTCAAAACCAAACCACTTGTTCCCAAAACATGCTTAACAACCCAAAGCATTTTCCCTTGTCTCCAACTGAGACATGCTTAACAATCCTTATGCAACATCTTATACAAATTCCATGCTTAAATCCCAAAGCATTAAATCATAAACCATGCTTAAATCCCAAAGCATTAAATCATAAACCATACTTAAATCTCAAAGCATTAAAAAGTAGGTTCAACACATGAACTTGCATATATTGGCATTTATAGTGACCCCGGATAGACAACCACTATCCTTGATTAACTGACCGCTAATCTTTAGGTAACCGACCGTTAATCTTACATTTCGGTTACATGGATCTCCCATGATAGTCGACCACCACCATGACCCATACCATGCCGACCGCATGATACAACACCCTTGCCGACCGCAAGATCAACATAACAAGGGGAACCTACCGCTTAACCCAAGTGACAACATTATAGTTTGAGTAGCTGACCGCTTACCTCAAAAACTCTTAACCACGATATATTTTTATCATATTATAATGCACTTCATCCTATGGCATGCCAACTATATCCGAATGTTTTCTCATCATGTCACATAGACAATATATCATTTACAAAACATTTACTCACTGTTTTACAATGCATTATACAAAACCACCACATATGCAAATCACAATGCTAAAGCATTAACACCATTCCTGACCGGAATGAAAACCAATGCTCACTAGCATTTCTTATACTTTTAAACCCCTGCATATGTACTTAAAGTCATGCATTTCTAGTAAGTAAATCAAACCATGTTTAACACCAAAACATGAAATCAACATGCTCATATCCAAACCGATATTCAAGAGCAAAATAAGGGGAACTTACTTCCGAGCTTAGGTAAGTGTTTCAAACTTATCCTAAACTTCCAACAACCTTTATTAAACCTTTGAAAGGCATTTAAACCAGTTTTCACTCACCGATGCACCTCGCCTTGCTCACCAACGTGAATCGAGCTCCCGGTAAGCAACAAACAACGTCAAGCTTTGTCACCTTGATTATCCCTTGTTTTAACCACATAAAACTAGAGGGCAAATGCATCATTATGCATTCAAACCATTCCCGACAAGCAATTACCCGTAACTCTTAAGTTGCCCACTCAAAAACCATCCGAAACATATCGAAATCATCCTCAAACATTTCCAAAACTCAACCCAGCCATAATATAACGATTCAACCCAAGAAACATCATCAATTAACATCTAAAAACCCTTTCCCAGCATCCTTTTACTTCCAGCAACTACACAGCCACCACAACTCCACAAAAAACACAAATCTAACAACCTAATAATCAAGGATTCAAGGAGTTTCGGGATTCCAATGTTAAAAACGACTTATCAACATTATAAATCATCCAATATATGTTTAAAATCAATCCTCAATACTGGAAAATAGATCCAATACGAATTTTCCATAATTTCATCAATTAAACCCAATTTAATCAATTAATCATTGTAAATACATAAAATCAGATTATAAATCATAAATCAAGGACCAAATACTTGGGAATATCAGTAAAGAACCATCAATAGAGGAGAAGAAAAACCTTACCTCTATTGTGTGATTTCTCCCTCAATTGATTGATTAAAGCTAGAAAAACACAAGATTTCAATGAGGTTTTGTAAATCAAAGGTAAAGAAGCAAATACAAATCAAGAATCCAAGTAAAAAGATCTCTCACCTCTAAGATTTGATGAAAACAAGAGTGTTTGGCAGAAAAGAAGTGAAGAGAAAAGTTGAGAGAAAAGTTTATGTCAAATTTCTTTAAAACCAATAACTAACTTTTATTAACAAAATCCCTTTTAATTACCTTTAAAAACACATGTTAAAAAGTTTTAATTGAAGGGAGAAACCACCAGAAAAAACTTGGTAAAATAGCTCCTTAAGGATTCTAAGAATTTGATCCTTTACAATTTAGTCACCTTTAAAAATAGTTTTCAAAAATTACATTTTAGTCACTAACCAAAATGTCACCCTTCCAAATCCCTTTTTCCAAAATTGATTCCACCAATATTTTTCATATATTAAAATATGATTTTTAACCATTTTTCCATATTTGTATCTTCCACAAAAATATTTACTCCAGAATCTTACTAGAATTCCTAACCTAGTCTACCAGACCGTCTAACAAGCCTCAAAACTGCTAGGCCCAAAACCAAGGCGTTACAACTCTCCCCCACTTAAGAAATTTCGTCCCCGATATTTTCCTGGACGAAACAAATGCAAAAATTGCTCCAACATGTCCACCTTGCTTTCCCACGTGGCTTCCTCAACACCACGGTGTCGCCACAAGACCTTAACAAGCTCAATTGTCTTGCCATGAAGAACTTTGCTGCTGGAATCAAGGATGTCCATCGGTTCTTCATCATAGGATAAATCCGGCCTCAACTCAATATGCTCCACCGGTATAACATGCGAGGGATCCGACTGATACCTCCGCAACATAGATACATGGAACACATCATGTATATTCTCCAACTTGGGAGGAAACCTCAACCGAGAAGCCACATGACCAACATGCTCAACAACCTCTATGGTCCAATAAACCTCGAACTAACCTTACCTTTACGTCCGAACCGTATCACCTTTTTCCATGGTGGCACTTTCAAGAATACACGATCACTCACTGTACATTCAACTTCCACACGCTTCAAATCCGCGTAAGATTTCTGCCGATCCACATCCAGTTTCAAGCGATCTCACACAAGCTTTACCTTATCATCTGTGTCTTTCAATACATCCGGTAAAGAAATATGCTTTTCCCATGCCTCTGCCCAACACAAAGGCGCACGACACCTCCGGCCATACAATGCCTCATACGGTGCCATCTGTATACTCGCTTGGTAACTGTTGTTATATGCAAACTCGACCAAAGGTAAATGCTTCTCCCAGGTTCCTTGGAACTCAATAATGCAACATCTCAGCATTTCCTCCAAAACCTGGATAACTCGCTCAGATTATCCATTTGATTGAGGATGATACGCGGTACTTAAGTTCAACCTTGTACCCAAAGCCAATTGCAAACTCACCCAAAACCTTGCTATAAACCTCGGATCTCTATCTAAAACAATAGACTTAGGTACCCCGTGCAAAAGCACGATCTCAACAATATACAGATCTGCCAACTTGTCTAAAGTGTACGTCGTATGCACTAGCTGAAAAAATGTGCACACTTCGTAAACCGATCTACAATCACCCAAATAGAATCCTTTTTAGTCGGTGTCAAAGGTAACCCTGACACAAAATCCATGGTGACTCTCTCCCATTTCCATTCTTGAATTCTCAACGGTTGCAAAAACCTGAATGGGAACTGATGTTCAGCCTTGACTCGCTGACACACCAAACACCTAAAAACAAACTCGGCCACATCTTTCTTTAAGCCAACCCAATAGTATACCTCTTTCAATCCACTATACATCTTAACACAACTAGGATGCATAGCAAAAGGACTAGAATGTGCCTCCGTCAAAATAGTGTGCCTCAACTTCAGATCATCCGAACCACTATTCGACCCTTGAAAAACATAACTCCATCATTATCAAAATAAAAATCTGTCAGATTACCCTTCGATATATCCTTAACATGCTCAACCAAGGAATCATCAAACGACTGTTTGGCTTTAATCATCTGTGACAACGTAGGCTTAACTTGCGATTCAGCCAATAAACCACATTCCCATGTCACACACAATCTAGCAAACATAGCCCAAAGCTCAACCGCTACCTTACGACTCAATGTATCCGTAACCACATTAGCATTTCCAGGATGATACTCTATCGTCAAATCGTAATCCTTAAGCAAATCCAACCATCTACGTTTTCTAAGATTCAAATCCTTTTGAGACATCAAATACTTCAAACTTTTATGGTTCGTAAAACAACACACATCTCACTATAAAGGTAATGTCTTTAGATTTTCAGGGCAAACACCACAGCCGTAAGCTCCAAATTATGAGTCGGATAACTACTCTCATAAACCTTTAGCTGTCTCAATGCATATGCCACCACCTTACCATCTTGCATCACCATACAACCCAAACCAACATAAGATGCATCACTATAAACCACAAACTCCTTCCCAGATTCAGGTTGAATCAACACAGGAGCATGTGTCAAAACTTCCTTCAACTTCTCGAAACTGAGTTGTTACTTCTCCGTCTACGCATAAGGAACATTTTTTTGCAACAACTTCGTCAACGGTGCTGCAATACTAGAAAACCCATCTACAAAGCGACGGTAATAACCAACAAGCCTAAGAAAACTGCAAACCTCTAGAACAGATTTAGGTTGCTTCCAATTGAGAATAGCCTCAATTTTCTATGGATCAACATGAATACCCTCCGTGAAAACCACATGAACAAGGAACATCACTTTCTTAAGGCAAAACTTACACTTTCTCAACTTGGCATACTACTGATTATCCTTCAAAACCTGCAACACAATCTGCAAATGCCGATCATGTTCTTCCTCGGTACAAGAGTACACGAGAATATCATCTATAAATACCACCACAAACTAATCAAGATATTCATAAAACACCCTACTCATTACATCCATGAACGCAGCTGGGGCATTCATCAAACCAAAAGGCATGACCAAGAACTCATAATGCGCAGTGTTATGTACATCTTCATCCTTAACCTTCAATTGATAATATCTTGATCTTAAATCAATCTTAGAGAACACCGCTGCCTCACAAAATTGATTAAACAGATCATCAATCATCGGCAAAAGATACTTGTTCTTCACCGTTAGCTTATTCAACTGTTAGTAATCAATGCATATACACATCGTACCATCATTTTTTTTCACAAATTGAACTGGAGCACCCCAAGGCGATACACTCGGTCGAATCAACCCATGATCCAACAACTCTTGAATATAATACCCCAAAATTTGCTAATTTGTTTAAGATTCATTTAGTACTAAGATAAGGGCTCAAAAGCTTATCGACTAAAATGACAAAAAATGCAAAAATTAAGATTTCTTTAATTATGGATTCTAAAGAAGGAATTTCTGAGAATTAAGAGTACCATGAGATAGAAGATAAGCAAATTAGGGTACTCACAAAGTTTGGTAATAATCCAAGGAAAAATTGGAATAGAATTCAAGGTTAAAGTTTAGTGACCAAAATGATAAGTTTTCAAAACTTGTATGGTACAAGTTGAAATATGAAAAGTTGAAGGACCAAATTTGTAATTTCCCAAAAGTTGGGTGTTTTATTTCATAAATAGATAGAGAACCTATTGGTGTGGACCGAATGTGTAATTACTGGTTTGATCCGATATTTTGAATATTGGGAAATCACAGTTAAAGTTTAAGTGGAATTCGGATACCCGGATCGAACTAAAAAGTTAAGCGCGCTCAGGCTAGAGTAGCACTAGGATGGGTGACCTATTGGGAAGGACTCATGTCATTACTCGAGACTGATAAAAAGGAATTAGTTCGAGTTAATATTATTCATATGGATATCTGATAAAGGATCAGTATTGAGAGAATTTTATTCGATAAAGATTTCGTGTAAATTATCAATATATTAGACCGAGTCAAAATTTCAAGATTTTGATTTTTAAAAAATTATAGAATAGTTTTATATCAACAATATTTATTCATGGAAACTAGAAATATGAGAATTTCAGATTTTACCTGATAGTTCAAAAAATGGAAAATCGTAGTAAGTGATTATCGGGTAATCAGATCAAATTGGAATTTTAAAGGCAATTCCATAAGCGATGGAAAATTCATAAAATATTTTTTTAAGAATATTTTATTGATTCTAGTTGGATTCTAACTAGACTTGGTTCTATTTTTACAAGATGGTAAATTTGAAAATAAAACATACTTGGAGGATTATTTGGACTTAAGAAATTAAATGAAATTAATATTCATTTAATTAATACACGTGGCATTAACAAAATAAAAGATGTTCAAATTTGTTCATCTTTATCCTTCCATTTTTGAAACCAACAAAAGAAAGAAGAAAAAATACACAAAATTTTCCTAGGCATTTTGAAGGCTCCAAAGTTAGAATCAAGGTATGTTGCTTTGGAAAAAAATGATCTATGCTTAATGCTCTTTCTATTGATAGTAATTTTGCATAGTAATTTGAATAATTATTCATGATATTGATGAGAGAGAAAATAGGGTTTCATGTTCTATGTTGAGATTGAAGTATGATTTAAGCAAATCAAGTATTGTGGAGTTGAAATCAATCTTAAATTTAGATTAATTTCATGTTTGAAGACATAAAACCTAACCCTAGAATTTGGGGTTTCATTTAGAGTTTTGAAATTAAGGATGAATATGGAAGATTTATGATTCTACAAGCTTGATTTTGATGTTAGAATGAAAAATCCTCAACTAGTTTTCTAAGTGACTATTTTGGCATGCTTGGTAAATTAGGGAAAATAATGTGAAAATTATTTAGTGGTAGATTTGGAAAGATTACGAAATCACAAGCTTGATTATGGCATTAGGACTAAAATAAAGTCCTTGAAAAGTTTAGAAACCCAATTTGCCAAGTAAGAAGAATTTGGGGTTTTAAGTGTTAATTCTTAGAAATGAAGATTATATGTTGGAAAAATTATTTTGAGCATATTAGAATATTGTTTGAATGAAAAACAACATTGGAAAGGTATAGTGACCAATTCAGCCAAGGGTTAAAATAGAAGGGAAAATCTAAGAAAAAATGTTGGGATTGAATAATTAGTACAAGTTTGCAAACTTTTGGGTGAAATTAGTGACTAAAATGTCACTTTTTCAAAGGTTAGTGGATTGAAGGGCATTGAGTAAAAGTTAATGGAAAATGTTAGAATTATGGAGTAATTGTGATCCGGGCTTGAATAAATTGCAAAAATTGCAAAATGGTCAATGGGAACCAAAATAGACTTTTCGGATACTAAGGGAGAAAAAGAGAAAATTTTTGGAAAAATTTTATATTCGAATAATTATACTAGTATTTTATAGTTAAGCAATGTTATATTAAAAATCTAACATGAGTATTGTTATATATGTTCAAATGGTACGTACAGCTATTGATGAGGCTAAGGGTACCAGATCAAAAGAAAGCAAGGAAAAAGTATCGAAATAGCTTAGTGAGGCTAATATCATGCATGGCCCAGGTGAGTGCATTTTTGCTTATTTATTATATAGGTGATATGAGTGATTGCATTATATGTATTTATGACATATTGATAAATAAGACAACTTGCGATGAACCGACATTGGTATAAATAAAAATGTATGATGGCTTATTTATGCAAATAGCATGAAATATTAAAGGGCATATTGATACAATGATTGTAGCATAATGATTTACTCAAGTTAAATCAAACTTTAGATATTTGGATATGAACTATCCATTAACGAATTATGGATAACAGTATTGAAGGATTGAATATTAAATATGAAAATATTATATTGTTATGCCCAAGTACTAGTGTGAGAGTCTTTGGTATAATTGGATATCCATAGAGTTATAGCAACTGCAATCCAGCACTACGGTGCGATCTAGACACTTCGGTGTTGATATTAGATGCTATGGCGTTGTAGTCACTTTGGTGATGATTAGACACTACGGTGTCTTCTAACACAAAAAGATGCTATAATGAGGAGCAAAGAGCGTCCTCGAGTACGTACTCACCATCAGACGCTACGGCGTTGTAGACACTACGATGCCATTATGATGACTCATATACCATAGGTTCACATGAAATTGCATGAGAATCTTTGGTATAGTTGGATATCCATAGGGTCTTAGCAGCTGCGTCATAGCACTACGGTGCAAGATAGACTCTTTGGGGTCGAGATAGACTCTACGGAGTCGGTTCAAACACTACGGTGTTATATAGCACAAAATGTGCGAGTATGAGGAGCAAAGGGCATCCTCGAGTACGTGCTCATCTCAGTCACTTCGGCGATGCATACGCTACGACGTCATAGACACTACAGTGTCGTGATGACTTGCGCACCATAGCATCACATGATTTTGTACTTTGGGCTATAAAATTTGAAATACATTTATATAGGTAGTTAATCTAAAAGGCTTATCGTACACAAGACTGGTAAGACGGATTGAATCCTATGATTTGAATATTATATTAGTTTAATGAACTATACATATAAGGTAGTTCTATGCAAGATAAAATGTTATCAACTGCAATTGGAAACCGCTTGCCATTTTGCAGGAATTGTATTGTACTGTTATATGACTTGATACTTACTTTGGGCCATAAGATTTTATAGTACAGTATATGACTTTACAGTACATAATTATCGCAGTACAAATTTCTTACATGATTATTCATGCATTACAGATTAATAATCATTGTTTACATTGTTATGATTATGCCTCACTAAGTTATACTTAGCATGTGTTTTGTATCACATATAGGTATCTCGGACTAGATAGCATAGGAGGAGCTACACATTGTTGAATCAAGTTAGCCTGCATTATCAGTAAGTATCACCACATCCTAGTCTAGTGGGGCATGTATAGATATTAAATAAGTGACTATTTTGTATGATCTAGAAACATGACTTAGTTTTAGGAATTAAGAATATTAGAAAAGATGCTTCAAACGATTTTAAACTTGGTTGTTTATCGTGTAGTGATTTTAAAATCAAGAAAGGGTGTAGGCAGCACACATAGTTTTCACCCTGAATTATATTTTCTTTTTAATAACTGCTTAAAGTATTTTATAAACCAATTCAGGTTCGAAACTAGGTGATTCTAGACTGATTTGTAATTTAGTAGAAACTGAGAAAGGACCAACCACTTGACTAGATAAGCAAGAATACTATAAAAAATTTTACAAGTCTAAAAATTAGTGTAAATCAGTTAGTAACATCTTTAATGTGTATTCGAATATCGAATATACGTTGAGGGTGTTACATTTAGTGGTATCAGAACAAAGGTTTAGCCGATTCTAGAGGTTAAACTGAGTCCGATGTGAATTGTTTAAAGTGTAAATGCCCCTAGGATGTGATGTTACTAATGTATTTCTTGCATAACTTGATGTAGTTACTGATGTATTTCTTGCAAAGGTTTAGCCGATTCTAGAGGTTAAACTGAGTCCGATGTGAATTGTTTAAAGTGTACATGCCCCTAGGATGTGATGTTACTGATGTATTTCTTGCATAACTTGATGTAGTTCCTTAGTAGTTTGAATAAGACTCTAATAGGTATAAGAAAAATAATATACTGTTAGATTTTGTCAGTTGACAAATTTCGAGTGTTAAGAAAAGACCCATAGTGGATACAACACAATAAAATAAATATGGTAGTTAACTCCTATCCAGGATGAGTTATCTGTATAATATACGCATAGATGAGGACAAGTATGATTTGGATATTATAGCAGGAACTTTTTGACTTTTTTAGTGAATCTGTGTTTGTTTAATTTGGTCATGGTTCTACTCATTCGTATATTAGCTCTAAACTAGTTACTAAAAGAAGAATTTTTATATAGACTTTTAGTAGTGATGTGATTGCTAGTAATCCGCTCGGTCATAGTGCTATAGTGACCATGATATGTAAGAATTGTCCCTTAGTGAATCAAGAGATTAAATTTCCAGTGAATTTAATGGAGCTACCATTCCATGAATTTGAGATTATCTTGGGGATGGACTAGCTATTTGTATATGATGCAAATGTTAAATGTAGAAAGATGCAATTAGTACTTCAAGGACTGGATGGTTCAGTGGGAGAAAGAAACGTTTGCCTAAACTCAGTAATCTCTACAGCAATGACTCGGAGGATATGAAATAATGGGTGCGAAGTGTATTTAGTTAATGTGGTGGATACGCAAGTATCAAACAAGAAATTGGAAGATATCCCAACTGTGCGAGAATTTCCAGATGAGTTGCCAGGATTACCTCCAGATAGAGAGGTACAATTCGAAATAGATGTGTACCCCAGAACAGAGCCGGTATTGATGGCACCTTATAGGATGGCGCCAACCGAATTAAGGGAGCTGAAAGCTCAATTATAAGAGTTATTAGATCGAGGCTATATTCGACCAAGTGTGTCGCCATGGGGAGCCCCAATATTATTCGTAAAGAATAAGGATGGATCTTTACAATTGAGTATAGATTATTGACAATTGAATAAGGTGACGATAAAGAATAAATATCCATTGCCAAGAATTGAAGATATATTTGATTAGCTTAGAGATGCTATTGTATTTTCAAATATTGACCTTCGATTAAGTTATTATCAGCTAAAAGTTAAGGAAGAAGATATATCAAAGATAGCATTCAGGACATCGCTATAGATACTACGAGTTTTTAGTAATGTCTTTTGGACTCACAAACGCTCCTGCAACATTTATGGATTTGATGAATAGGGTGTTCAACCCTATTTGGAGTAGTTTATAGTGGTGTTTATAGATGATATCTTGGTATATTCTAAGACTGAAGATGATCACGACCAACATCTCTGAGTGGTATTACAAATGTGAATTCTAGCTATCTGAAGTAACTTTTCTTGGACATGTCGTATCTGCTGATGGAATAAGAGTGGATCCCAAGAAGGTACAAGCTATTCTTGAATGGGAAGTACCAAAGAATGTCTCGGAAGTCAGAAGTTTCTTGGGATTAGCTGGATACTATAGACGATTTGTCCAAAACTTCTCTATCATCGCCATGCCACTCACTCAGCTATTAAGAAAACGTGTTTCTTTTGTATATATAGAGAAGTATCAAGAGAGTTTCAAAAGATTAAAGAAAGTTTTAATAGAGGCATTAGTATTAATTCAACCAAGCCGGGAAAAGAGTACATTCTGTATAGTGATGCATCCTATAATGGTTTGGGTTGTGTATTAATGCAAGAAGGATGCGTTGTAGTTTATGCATCGCAACAACTCAAAACTCATGAAAAGAATTATTTGACTCATGACTTGGAGATGGCAGTAGTGATTTTTGCACTAAAAATTTGAAGACGTTATTTATATGGTGAAAAGTGTCATATCTATACTGATCACAAAAGTTTGAAGTACTTGATGACACAACGAGATCTGAATCTGAGACAACGAAGATGGGTTAAGTTCTTAAAGGATTACGACATGGTTATTGATTATCACCCTGGAAAGGCTAATGTAGTAGCAGATGCTCTTAGTCGAAAAACATTTTCTGTTCTACGCGCAATGAATGCACAACTATCTTTGGGACAAGATGGTTCTTTAGCAGCAGAATTTTAGCTTAAGCCAACTTTTCTAGACCGGATTAAAGATTTACAGCTTTCGGATGAGGAATGCCTTAGAAAGAAGAAATAAGCTGAATTTGGGAAAGCGCAAGACTATGAAATCAAGTCTGATGGATGTTTATACTATCGAGGAAAAGTTTATATTCTTGACAATGGTGAATTGAAGAAAGAGATTTTATCAGAAGTTCACTATTGCCCATTAACTATGCACCCAGAAAGTAATAAGATGTATCAAGATTTGAAAACCCGCTATTGGTGGTCAGGAATAAAAAGAGCAATCTCAGAGTTTATAGCAAAATGTTTGATATGTCAACAAGTTAAAGCAGAGCATCAAGTACCTTATGGACTATTACAGCCTATTTCCATTCCTCAGTGGAAATGGGAAAAAGTGACTATGGATTTTGTAATAGGGCTACCAGTTACGCCCAACAAAGAGGATTCAATATGGGTCATTGTAGATCGTTTATCAAAGTTTGCACATTTTATTCCAGTTCGTGTAGATTATTCAATGGATAAGTATACATAATTGTATATTAGAGAAATAGTACGACTACATGGTGTCTTAGTATCGATTGTATTGGATAGAGACTCGAGGTTTACCTTGAGGTTTTGGGGAGCATTATACAAGGCATTAGGTACCAAATTAAATTTTAGTACTGTATTCCATCCACAAACAGATGGGCAGTCAGAACGAACGATCCAGATTTTAGTAGACATGTTGCGAGCTTGCATTATTGAGTTCACTGGATCATGGGAAAGAATCAAAATATTCATATTGACCCAAAAAATAGGTGGGATTGATTTAACCCGAGAAATAGAAGATAGAGTAAAGATTATTCAGAATAATCTTAAAGCAGCTGCGGATCGAAAAAGGCATATGAAGACAAAAAGAGAAAGGACGTTGAATTTCAAATTAGAGATAAAGTATTCCTGAAGGTCTCACCTTGGAAAAAAGTACTACGTTTTGGTCAAAAAGGGAAAGTAAGTCCCATATTCATTGGAACTTATGAAATTCTCAAAAGAGTTGGACCAATGACTTATCAATTGGCCTTACCTTCAGAGATGAGCAAGATCCATGATGTATTTCATGTATCTATGCTGCGAAGGTATCGACTAGATCTCTCGCATGTTATTACTCCAGAAGTGATTGAATTGTAACCTGATTTAACATATGAAGAATAACCAATAGAGATTTTATCGTATGGAGTCAAAGAATTGAGAAATAAGAAAATTCAATTGGTCAAAGTCCTTTGGAGGAACCATAAAGTGGAAGAGGCAACTTGGGAGACTGAGGAGAAAACGAGAAAGCAGTACCTGAAACTATTTAAATCAGGTACGTTTTAAAATTCAAGGACGAATTTTCTTAAGGGGGAGAATTGTAATACCCAAAATTTGCTAAGTTATTTAAGAGTCATTTAGTACTAAGATAAGGGCTCAAAAGCTAACTTAGTGACTAAAATGACAAAAATGCAAAAGTTAGGATTTCTTTAATTATGGATTCTAGAGAAGGAATTTCTGAGAATTAAGAGTACCATGAGATAGAGGATAAGCAAATTAGGGTACTCGCAAAGTTTGGTAATAATCCAAGGAAAAATTGGAATGAGAATTCAAGGTTAAATTTTAGTGATCAAAATGATAAGTTTTCAAAACTTGTATGGTACAAGTCGAAATATGAAAAGTTGAAGGACCAAAGTTGTAATTTTCTAAACATTAGGTGTTTTATTTCATAAATAGATAGAGCACCTATTGGTATGGACCAAATGTGTAATTACTGGTTTGATCCGATACTTCAAATATTGGGAAATCACAGTTAAAGTTTAAGTGGAATTCAGATACCCGGATCGAACTGCAAAGTTAAGCGCGCTCAGGCTAGAGTAGTACTAGGATGGGTGATCTATTGGGAAGGTCTCATGTCATTACTTGAGACTGATAAAAAGGAATCAGTTCGAGTTGATATTATTCGTATGAATATCTGATAAAGGATTAGTATTAAGAGAATTTTATCCGATAAAGATTTTGGGTAGATTATCAGTATATTAAACGAGTCAAAATTTCAAGATTTTGATTTTTACAAAATTATGGAATATTTTGTATGTCAACAATATTTATGCATGGAAACAAGAAATATGAGAATTTCAGATTTTACCCGATAGTTCGAAAAATGGAAAATCGTAGTAAGTGATTATCGGGTAATCAGATCGAATTGGAATTTTAAAGACAGATCCATAAGCCATGAAAAATTCAGAAAATATTATTTTTATGAATATTTTAATAATTCTAGTTGGATTCTAACTAGATTTGTTTCTATTTTTATAGGATGGGAAATTTGAAAATAAAACATAGTTGGAGGATTATTTGGACTTAAGAAATTAAATGAATTTAATATTAATTTAATTAATACATGTGGCATTAGTAAAATAAAAGATGAACAAATTTGTTCATCTTCATCCTCCCATTTTTGAAACCAACAAGAGAAAGAAGAAAAAAATACACAAAATTTTCATAGGCATTTTGAAGGCTCAAAAGTTAGAATCAAGGTATGTTGTTTTGAAAAAAAATGATCTATGCTTAATGATCATTCTATTGGTAGTAATTTTGCATAGTAATTTGAAGAATTTTTCATTATATTGATGAGAGAGAAAATAGGGTTTCATGTTCTATGCTGAGATTGAAGTATGATTTAAGAAAATCAAGTATTGTGGAGTTGAAATCAAGCTTAAATTTAGATTAATTTCATGTTTGAAGACATAAACCCTAACCTGAGAATTTGGGGTTTCATTTAGAGTTTTGAAATTAAGGATGAATATGGAAGATATATGATTCTACAAGCTTGATTTTGATGTTAGAATGAAAAATTCTCAACTAGTTTTCTAAGTGACTATTTTGGCATGCTTAGTAAATTAGGCGAAATAATGTGAAAATTATTTAGTGGTGGATTTGAAGAGATTATGAAATTACAAGCTTGATTATGGCATTAGGACTAAAATAAAGTCCTTGAAAAGTTTAGACACTCAATTTGCCAAGTAGGAAGAATTTGGGGTTTTAAGTGTTAATTCTTAGAAATGAAGATTATATATTGGAGAATTTATTTTTGGGCATATTAGAATGTTGTTTGAATGAAAAACAACATTGGAAAGGTTTAGTGACCAATTCAGCCAAGGGTTAAAATAGAAGGGAAAATCTTAGAAAAATTGTAAAAATGTTGGGATTGAATAATTAGTACAAAAGTTTGCAAACTTTTGGGTGGAATTAGTTACTAAATTGTCACTTTAACAAAGGTTAGTGGATTGAAGGGCATTGAGTAAAAGTTAATGGAAAATGTTAGAATTATGGAGTAATTGTGATTCGCGCTTGAATAAATAGCAAAAGTTGCAAAATGGTCACTAGGGACCAAAATAGACTTTTTGGCTACTAAGGGAGAAAAAGAGAATTTTTGGAAAGAAATTTATATTCGAATAATTATACTAGTATTTTTATAGTTAAGCAATGTTAGATTAAAAATCTAACATGAATATTGTTATATATGTTCAAATGGTACTGTACAGCTATTGATGAGGCTAAGGGTACCAAATCAAAAGAAAGCAAGGAAAAAGTATCGAAATAGCTTAGTGAGGCTAATATCATGCATGGCTCAGGTGAGTGCATTTTTGCTTATTTATTATATATGTGATATGAGTGATTGCATTATATGTATTTATGACATGTTGATAAATAGGATAACTTGCGATGAACTAGAATTGGCATAAATAACAATGTATGATGGCTTATTTATGAAAATAGCATGAAATATTAAAGGGCATATTGATACAATGATTGTAGCATAATGATTTACTCAAGGTAAATCGAATTTTAGATATTTGGATATGAACTGTCCATTAACGAATTATGGATAACAGTATTGAAGGATTGGATATTAAATTTGAAAATATTATATTGTTATGCCCAAGTACTAGTGTGAGAGTCTTTGGTATAATTGGATATCCATAGAGTTATAGCAACTGCAATCCAGCACTACGGTGCGATCAAGACACTTTGGTGTTGATATCAGACGCTACGGTGTTGCAGTCACTTTGGTGATGATTAAACACTACAGTATTGACTAGCACAAAAAGATGCTATAATGAGGAGCAAATAACATCCTCGAGTATGTACTAACCATCAGACATTACGGCATTGCAGACACTACGGTGTCGTTATGATGACTCGTATACCATAGGTTTACATGAAATTGCTTGAGAATGTAACACCCTTGACCCGTATGTTAAATTTGGGTCCTAAGCCCAAAACCCATACCGTTAAATTTTTTTTCCTTTTTCAAGCCCAATAAAGACATAAATCCGTACATTGAAAACATAGTTAAATCCAAAGGTTTGAAACAGTATTCATGGAGCTCCATTACTAATATCAAAACATCCAACTTTGATCGAATTAATACAAAATAAGAGTTACAAATACATATAGGGTCCTACAAATTACATAGCCCATTACATCTAGTATTTGCACTCAACCACTAGAGTCGATGCTGGAATCCAACCTTGATGGTGCACCTTCAAGCCTCACGATGACCTACTAACCTGTGAACGAAAACAACGATTCCGAACGCTGAGCTAACAAGATCAGTGGATACACGCCACTCAACCGTGCTTCATGCAAATCATAAATAAAGCAATGCAACAGAAATGATATCATGTCAATATAGCAATGGCGCTACCTAACCGCCTAAACACATGGCCTTATGAATGTATGATCATGCACACAGCTCATACAAGAACCTCATACACTTAAATAGCATCACACAGATAACCATAATTATATATAGAATGGGGCCCGTGTCCACTAAGCATCGGGATCCCACATTCTGAGCAAGGCCTGCATCCACTAAGCATCAGGATCCTATACTCTGAGCAAGGCCCGCGTCCACATAGCATCGGGATCCAACATTCGAGAATCTTCAAGGTGTTGCAACACACTTAGGGTATCCAATCCCAACAACAAGGGATGACTCGATTACCTAGGCATCCCTCAGCACACAATAAGGACCTTAATTTACCATACAGCCTCGATTAATCCACCTAGGATCCCTATGGGTTTCTACCTCACACGGTTTACCCAATATTTACCAAGTCATTAACCGATTATTTCTCATACGGGGTTAAAATCTCTATTTCTCAGTTTTAGCATTCATTTTACACCTTAAGTGGCCCCAGGGCCCTTTGCCTCGAATTATAGAACCCCCGAACGTAAACTCGAATTCCTTGGGCAGAATGTCCAACGAGTACCGATACTCCTATATGGGTATTGATACTCTCCTCTAGGTACCGATACTCAGTCATGAATACCGATACTTATTTTAGGTTCAAAAGATTTAAACCTTCAAGCCGTACCGATACGCCCCATCCCGTATCGGTACTAGCATCGCCCTGTATCGATCTACAACCGTACTGGTACTCCTAACCACGCGTACCAGTACGCAAGCCTTTCATAGCCAATGTAACAGTGCGTACCGATACACCCCTTGTGTATCGGTACACGATAGCGTTACTAAAATTCTTGACTAGTAAGGTGTACCGATACACGGGGAGGCGTACCGGTACTCCCCTCACAACCCTCCCCTCTTTTATACTAAGGCGTACTGATACTCAGGTCCCCGTACTGGTATGCAAGCCCAAATTTCGAACTTTTGGTGTAGGTTTCACCTAGAAACCCTATTTAACCCCCATAGTTAAACCCCAAACTCTTCCTACAAGTTATGACAATAGTGTTTAGTTGATTTGTATCAATTTTAGGCCATTACAACAACAATTCTATAATTTGCCATTAACAACCACTCAAACTATAACAAGGCCGAAAACACCAAATCATGCTTCAAGCCTAACTTTATGATTTCCAGGAAACTATGGGAGTTAGTAGTGTACTAACCTTAGCTTAGCTGATAACACAAGGCCTCCCTCCAAATCTTCAAGCTTTCCTCCCTTCTTGAGCCTTGGATGAGCTCCCAACCTCTTTCACTTGAAATGTAGATCCTTTCAAGCTGGTAAGACTTCCCTCAAGGAGCTAAACGTTTCTACTTTAAACTCTCAAAATCCAACCTTTAGATGGGGTGTTTTGGGTGAAAGATGAGATGGAGAAAAGAAGATGAAGGTATAAAGGCTGGTGATCTCTCCATTATGCATAATGCAGAGAAAAATAAGCCTTTTCCCTCCCCCACTCTTCTAATTTGTCATTTACCACACTACCCTTCTAACTCCCATCTCCACCCAATCAAAAAACCACATGAGCCCAAAACACAAACTAGCCCAAAAAGCCCTTGTGAGCCCAAAACACGACCCAAATACGAGGCCCATGCCTCGATCAAACCTGACCCTCAGATTTTCGGAATCCGGGTCGTTACAACTCTCTCCTCTTAAAAGAAAAATTTGTCCTCAAAATTTACCTGATGGAAACAAATGCAGATAGAGAACTCTCATGTCGTCCTCGACTTTCCGCGTTGCCTCTTCAACACCATGGTTCCTCCATAACATTTTACCAAAGGGATGCATTTGTTATGAAGCTCTTTGACTCTTGTGTCAAGGACTCCAATCAGAACTTCCTCATATGTCAAGTCAGCATTTACCTCAATTTCTTTAAGCGGAACAACATGCAGAGAATCAGAACGATAACGTCTCAACATAGATACATGAAAAACATCATGGATATGAGCCAACTCTGGTGGCAAGGCTAACCGATAAGCCACTGGTCTCACTCTCTCAAGTATCTCGCAATGTCTGATGTACCTTGGGCTTAACTTCCCATTGCGTCCAAAATGAATGATCCATTTCCATGGAGATACCTTGAGAAACACATTTTCACCGACATCATACTCAATATGTTTGCGTTTTCGATCTGTATAGGCCTTTTGACGGTCAAAAGCCGCTTGCAACCTTTCTTTGATGATCTGAACTTTCTCTTTTGTTTGGCTAATCAGATTAGATCCCACGATCCTCCTCTCATTGAGCTCGGTCCAACACTAGGGTATCCTACACTTACGCCCATACAACGCCTCGAAAGGGGCCATCTTTATGCTTGACTGGTAACTGTTGTTGTAAGCAAACTCTACGAGCAACAACTGGTCCTCCCAACTTCTTGCAAAATCCACAATGCAACACCGGAGCATATCCTCAAGAATCTGAATGGCACGCTTAGACTGACCATCGGTTTGAGGGTGAAAAGTTGTACTAAAATGGAGCTTAGTGTCCAAGGCATTATGGATCTTCTTCCATAACCTAGCTGTGAAACGCGAGTCTCTATTTGAAATGATCGATGATGGCACGCCATGTCAAATAGGATGAAGACTTGGTCAAACAGTCCATAATAACCCAAATGGCATCATGCTTTCTTTGGGTCATTGGTAACCCGGTGACAAAATCCATGGTGATCCGATCCCACTTCCATTGTGGAATCTAAATAGGATGAAGCAAACATGATGGAACCTGATGTTCCGCTTTCATTTGCTGACAAGCTAAGCACATTGTCACGAATTCAGAGACATCTCTTTTCATACTTGGCCACCAATAAAAAGGACAAAGATCTTGATACATTTTGTTGCTTCTTGGATGTACTGTAAAAGGACTACGGTGTGCCTCTCTTAATATACAGTCTTTCAAATCTTCCAAGGCTGGAACACACAACCGCCTCTTAAAGTACAAGTGGTCACCATCTCCTACCTCAAAGTCTAAAGCTTCACCTCTCTGAACCGCTTCAATCTATGCCACTAACTCTTCATCTAAAGCTTGGGTTCTCTTTATCTCTTGGACCAACGTAGGTTCTACTCGAAGCTCAGCTAGAAGACCTCAATCCTCGGTTATCCTCAAACTGGCAAACATAGCTCTCAAATCCGACATAGATTTTCTACTTAGGGCATCAGCCACAACATTTGCCTTACCGGGGTGATACTCTATGATGCAATCATAGTCTTTCAACAATTCAATCCACCATCGTTGCCTCAAATTCAACTCTTTTTGTGTAAGCAGGTACTTCAAACTCTTATGATCCATATAAATATAACACTTCTCCCCATAGAGATAGTGCCTCCAAATCTTTAATGCAAAGATTACTGCAGCGAGCACCAAATCATGGGTAGATAATTTTGTTCGTTCAAAGGCGCGTACTAAACACAACATACTCCTTTTTGGGCTTGAGTTGAGTTAAAACCGGAGCATCTGTGAGATAAGCCTTTAGTTGCTCAAAACTTTGTTGTCTTTTCTCATTCCATTCAAAAGGAACCCCTTTTTGCAACAGCTTGGTCAATGGTTCGGCTATAATGGAGAAACCTTTAATAAACCTCCTATAATACCTGACAAGTCCTAGAAAACTATAGACTTTTGAAACATTCCGTGGAGGTTTCCACTCCACCACAACCTAAAATTTCTGAGGGTCCACGCGGATCCCGTCCGCAGCAACTATATGACCAAGGAATGCCACTTTCGAAAGCCAAAATTTGCACTTGCTGAACTTGGAAAAAAAGACGTCTATCTCGGAGAGTCTGTAGAACTACACCCAGATGGTAATCGTGTTGTTCTTGTGAACGCGAATACACCAAGATATCATCAATAAAGACCACAACAAACTAATCTAGGTACGGTTGAAAGATTTGATTCATTAGATCCATAAAAGCTGTAGGTGCGTTGGTAAGACCAAACGGCATTACCAAGAACTCATAGTGTCCCTACCGCATCCTAAAAGCAATTTCTGGACATCTTCATCCACCACCTTCAACTGGTAGTACCCTAACCTCAAGTTTATCTTAGAAAACACACGAACACCTCTCAACTGGTAATACAAATCATCAATCCTTGGAAGGGGATAACGATTCTTTATCGTTACCTTATTAAGCTGTCTATAATCAATACACATTCTCATATACCCATCCTTCTTTTTGACGAACAAGACCGGTGCTCCCCAAGGTGAGACACTCGATCAGATAAAACCTCTCTCTAGCAACTCTTGAATTTGCATCTTTAACTCTTCATCTCTGAAGGGGCCATCCAATATGGCGCGATGGACACTGGTCCCGTACCTAGCATCACATCAATTCGAAATTCTAATTCACGATCAGGAGGTAGCCCGGGTAATTCCTCTGGAAACACATCGATGAACTCGTTAACTGTCCGAAGATTTTCAAGAATTTGACCCTCAATCCTTACAGCCACCACATGGGCCAAGAAGGCTTCACAAACTTGTTGCAATAACCTCTCAGCTGACAAAGTTGATACCACACTAGGTAGACATGGACTTCTCTCACCTTGCATAATTAGCTTGGAGCCATCCGCAACACGAAGCTTCAAACTTTTTTGCTCTACATCCAGACTAGCATCAGGCTCAAAGAGCCAATCCATCCTGAAGATGGCATCGAACTCTTGAAACAGTAAAACCATTAAATTCGCTGGAAACAATAACCCGTAAACCTCAATCGGGCTTCTTCGATACACCTTGTCCACCGCTACATCATATCCCAAGGGACTAGTCACACAGACTCCTACCTCTAGATTCTTAGCGAGAATACCCCACTACTGAGATATTCCACTAGGAATGTAAGAGTGGGTAGACCTAGAATCCACAAGAGCAATAATAGGAACCGAAAACCAGATGAACGTACCTGAAATAACATCTGTAGCTGCGTAATCCTCTTGAGCCCTGACTGCATACTGCCTAGTTGGTGCTCTTGCGGTGGACTGGAAGATGCCTCCCAATATGTGGCTTGCTCCTCCCCGAGCAAGGTCTCAACCCCTTTGGGCTGAATATGCAGTCCTCTAAACCTGATCTGGAGAGGTCACCACAGCCACTAGACAGTCTCTCACAAGGTAATCCGGTGACCCACACTAATAGCAGACTCTTACTGCTCCCCAACACTCGCCTCTGTGTTTGCGTCCACACTGATTGTAAACTGGTGCGCTCGCACTCACCTGTGAACCCTCCAGGCTCATCATGGATGAAGAAGAAGATGGCATTCTATGACCAGCTAACACAGATCTTTGGTCTGACCTTGAACCTCGATTCAGTGCTCCTCTATTATAGTTCCACAGATTTCTGCTTCTCCCCGAGAAAGCTTGCGAGTTGTTGTTGGAGGGGTTCTGGGTCCTCCCACCCGAACTCCCTTGCCCACCAGACGGGCCATATGTTAAACCTTGCACTTGCTCAAGAGACTTGGCACTCGAAGTCAACTCAGAAAACACATTTGGTGGTGCAGCAGTCAGGTAAGTCTGGATTTCTTTCCTCAAGCCCTTCAAGAACCTCTTGCACCTCATCTTTTCGGTGGTAACTAATTCAGGAGCATACCTACTCAATTGGAGAAACTCTTGCTCGTATTCAAAAACTGACCAATTCTCTTTGCACCAGATGACTGAACTGATCCCTCAGGGCATCGATGTGGGCTGCCCACATACTTTTTCTCGAACTCTTCGAGAAAGTCATCCCAAGACGACCAATTAGGGTGCCACCCAAGCTCTATTGTTTTCCACCATTCTCTATTATTTCCCTTCAACAGGGACAAGACACACGACAGCTTGTCCTCTGATCCCAACCTCATCTACCTTATAATCCAGCGTGTATCTTGCAACCACTGTTCCGCCTGTACCCAATTATCACGCCCCGATCCATGGAAATCTGTAGCACCTTACCTTCTCACCTTTTTAACAGGTACCTCACGAGGAGTAGCAGATGCCCTCGGTATTGCCCTCACAATTCGGTTCAACGCTCGGTTTAAATGTGAGGAGTAGTTGACCACTCGATCAACTGTGTCCTCCGACATATCTTCTGTGCCAGGCACATGTTCCTCATTGTAACTCCCTTTTTTGGAGCCCAAACTTTCTTCATTGATTCTCGTCCTCCTAGGCAAGATTCTATTCTGCACAACAACAAACAAGGTCACACCATCGAATTTCATCCTTAAAACAAGTACGACTTCGACTCATGGGCATGTATCTGCTAGACACCTATACACTCCTCTAGACTCCCCCGGGGACGTTCTAGAACCGACTAAACCTAGGCTCTAATACCACTAAATGTAACACCCTTGACCCGGATGTCACATTTGGGCCCTAAGTCCAAAACCCATACCGTTAATTTTTTTTTCCTTTTTCAAGCCTAAAAGAATAAGTCCAATAAAGACATAAATCCTTACATTGAAAACATAGTTAAATCCAAAAGCTTGAAACAATATTCATGGAGCTCCATTACAAATATCAAAACATTCGACTTTGACCAAATTAATACAAAATAAGAGTTATAAATACATATATGGTCCTACGAAATACATAGCCTATTAGATCTAGTATTTGCACTCAACCACTAGAGTCGATGCTGGAATCCAACCTTGATGGTGCACCTTCAAGCCTCACGATGACCTACTAACCTACGAACGAAAACAACGATTCTGAACGCTGAGCTAACAAGCTCAGTGGATACACTGCCACTTAACCATGCTTCATGCAAATCATAAATAAAGCAATGCAACAAAAATGATATCATCGCAATGGTGCTACCGTAACCGCCTAAACACATGGCATTATAAATGTATGATCACGCACACAGCTCATACAAGAACCTCATAAACTTACATAACATCACACAGATAACCATAATTATATATAGAATGAGGCCCGCATCTGCTAAGCATCGGGATCCCATATTCTGAGCAAGGCCTGAGTCCACTAAGCATCAGGATCCTATACTCTGAGCAAGGACCGCATCCACTAAGTATCGGGATCCTATACTCAAGGATGAGGCCCACATCCACATAGCATTGGGATCCTACATCCATGCTTAGAATCTCACATCAAGCATCTTCAAGGTGTTGCAACACACTTAGGGTATCCTATCCCAACAACAAGGGATGACTCAATTACCTAGGCGTCCTTCAGCATACAGCAAGGACCCTAATTTACCATACAGCCTCGATTGATCCACCTAGGATCCCTATGGGTTTCTACCTCACACGGTTTACCCAGTATTTACCAAGTCATTAATCAATTATTTCTCATACGGGGTTAAAATCTCTATTTCTCAGTTTTAGCATTCATTTTACACCTTAAGAGGCCCCTAGGTACATTTATTTCTTGGGTAGAATTATTTCTCCCTTTGCCTCGAATTATAGAACCCCCGAACGTAAACTCGAATTCCTTGGGTAGAATGTCCAGCGAGTACCGATACTCCTAAATGGGTATCGGTACTCCCCTCTAGGTACATATACTCAATCATGAGTACTGATACTCATTTTAGGGTTGAAAGATTTAAACCCTCAAGCCATACCGATATGCCCCATCCCGTATAGATACTCCTTATCGATACTAGGATCGCCCCGTACCAATCCACAACTGTACCGGTACTCCTAACCACGTGTACCGGTACGCAAGCCTTTCTTAGCTAATATAACAGTGCATGCCGGTACTCCTAACCACGTGTACCGGTACACAAGCCTTTCTTAGCCAATATAACAGTGCGTACCGATACACCCCTTGTGTATCGGTACACGATAGTGTTACTGGGATTCCTGACCATCATGGGGTACCGATACACGAGGAGGTGTACCACTACTCTCCTCACAACCCCCCTCTTTTATACTAAGGCGTACCGATACTCATGTCCTCGTACCGGTACGCGATCCCAAATTTTGAACTCTGGTGTGGGTTTCACCTAGAAACCCTGTTTAACCCCTATAGTTAAACCCTAAACCCTTCCTACAAGTTATGATAATAGTGTTTAATAGATTTCTATCAATTTTAGGACATTACAACAACAATTCTATAATTTGCCATTAACAACCACTCAAGCTATACCAAGGCTAAAAACACCAAATCATGCTTCAAGCCTAACTTTATGATTTCCAGAAAACTGTGGGAGTTAGTAGTGTACTAACCTTAGCTTAGCTGATAACACAAGGCCTATCTCCAAAGCTTCAAGCTTTCCTCCCTTTTGAGCCTTGGATGAGCTCCCAACTTCTTTCACTTGAAATGTAGATCCTTTCAAGCCGGTAAGACTTCCCTCAAGGAGCTAAACGTGATTCCTACTTCAAACTCTCAAAATCCAACCTTTAGATGGGGTGTTTTGGGTGAGAGATGAGATGGAGAAAAGAAGATGAAGGTATAAAGGCTGGTGATCTCACCACTCTGCATAATGCAGAGAAAAATAAGCCTTTTCCCTCCCCGACTCTTCCAATTTATCATTTACCACACTACCCTTCTACCTCCCATCTCCACCCAATCCAAAAACCACAAGATCCTAACACACAAACTAGCCCAAAAAGCCCTTGTAATCCCAAAAGCATGACCCAAATACGACGACCATGCCTTGATCAAACCCGACCCTTAGATTTCTAGAATCTGGTCGTTACAGAGAATCTTTAGTATAGTTGGATATCCATAGGGTCTTAGCAGCTGAGTCATAGCACTACGGTGTGAGATAGACTTTTTGGGGTCAAGATAGACTCTTCGGGGTTGAGATAGACTCTACGGAGTTGGTTCAAAACTACGGTGTTACACAACACAAAATGTGCTAGTATGAGGAGCAAAGGGCATCCTCGAGTACGTACTCATCTCATTCGCTTCGGTGATACAGATGCTGCGACATTGTAGACACTACGGTGTCGTGATGACTCGCGTACCATAGCATTGCATGATTTTATACTTTGGGCTATAAAATTTGAAATGCATTTAAGCAGGTAGTTAAGCTAAAAAGCTTATCGTACACAAGACTGGTAAGACGGATCGAATCCTATGATTTGAATATTAAATTAGTTTAATGAACTATACATGTAAGATAGTTCTATGCAAGATAAAATGTTATCAACTGCAATTGGAAATCGCTTGCCATTTTGCAAGAATTGTATTGCACTAATATAAGACTTGATACTTACTTTGGGCCATAAGATTTTACAGTACAATATATGACTTTATAGTACAAAATTATTGCAATACAAATTTCATACATGATTATTCATGCATTACAGATTAATAATCATTGTTTACATTGTTATGATTATGCCTCAATAAGTTATACTTAGCATGTGTTTTGTATCACACATAGGTACCTCAGACTAGATAGTAGAGAAGGAGCTACATATTGTTGGATCAAGTTAGCCTGCATTATCAACAAGTGTCACCACATCCTAGTCTAGTGGGGCATGTATAGATATTAAATAAGTGGCTATTTTTTATGATCTAGAAACATGACTTAGTTTGAGGAATTAAGAATATTAGAAAAGATGTTTCAAACGCTTTTAAACTTAGTTGGTTGTTTATCGCGTAGTGATTTTAAAATCAAGAAAGGGTCTAGGCAGCACACATAGTTTTCACCCTGAATTATATTTTCTTTTTAATAACTGGTTAAAGTATTTTATAAACCAATTCAGGGTCGAAACTAGGTGACTCTAGATAGATTTTTAATTTAGTAGAAACCGAGAAAGGGCCAACCATTGGACTAGATAAGCAAGAATACTATAAAAAATTTACAAGTATTAAAATCAGTGTAAATCAGTTAGTAACATCTTTATTGTGTATCCAAATATCAAATATACATTGAGGGTGTTACAATGAAGCTGTGACTTCAACTCCTTCAATTCCTTCGGTGCCATTTTATAAGGAGAAATGGACATCGGCGCCGTACCCGCGTACATCTCGATATCAAATTCTACCTCCCTATCTGGTGGTAAACCCAGTAATTCTTTAAAAAAACCTCCGAAAAATCACTAACAGTTCGAGTATCCTGCACCCGAACACCTTTAACTTCAAGATTCATCATGATAGACAAATAAGCTTGGCAACCTCATTGCATCACCCTTTTTCGCTTAAGTAGCTGATACAATATTGGACAAGAATTTCACATTTTCGCCAACCATCACAACTTCATAATCATCGGCTAACCTCAAATAAATCCTTTTGGACTCACAATCCGCAACCACTTTCTGCTCGCTTAACCAATCCATACCCAAAATAACATCAAAACCATGGAATGGCAACTCTATCAGATCCGCGACAAACTCATGACCCTGCACAACTAAAGGACATCGCCTATACAACCTTCTAGTAGTAACTGTCTCACCAAAGGAACTAGTTACTAACATGCCAACATCAAGGATCTCAACAGGAACATTCAACAAAGTTGCATGCTCACTCAAGATATAAGAATGAGTAGACCCCGAATCAATCAAAGATAACAATGAAAAGGATTGCAAATTGAAGGTACCTACGATCACACCCATGTCATTGTGACCCTCACAATGAGCATAGATCCAGGTTGGTCCACCACCCTTCAGTCGTACAGCTGCTGCGTGAGCTGCAACTCTCTAACCATCCTCACGCCTCTGGAAAATACCCCGCCACGGCCTCGGCCCCTAGCAGGTGCAACAACATGAACTGGTGCCTCTCTTACAGACCGAGGACAATCAGGATTCATGTGATCAAGAGATCCACATATCCAACAGCTCAAGGTATTTCCCTAACATGCACCCGTGTGACGTCTACCACAACGCTCACACTCAACCACGATATGAACTCTCAGGTTACCCTGACCAACAACACCACACCTGTGATCTGACCTATGTCTATTGTCCTGAAACCTCTTATTCTATCTCCCAGAATAGATAGAATCGGCCACTCTCTTACCCAAGCTCGCACTCACAGCCTGAACTGATGTACCTAAGGACTGCTCAATATCTTTGGCCTGGTTGACCAACACATCAAAGTTCGTGTAATCTGCAGCCAAGAGATATGTATTAATGTCATTCACATGACCATAGCGAAACCTATCACATCTCTGTTGGTACCGGGAACCAAATCCGGGGCATACTGACTTAGGCTAAAAAACTTCACCTCATACTCGGCAATATACATGCCACCCTGCGACAACGATATAAACTCTCACTTCTTCATATCCAGATACTGTGTATCAAGATACTTTCTCTTGAAAGCTCTTCAAAAAAACTTCCAAGCCACATCCGCCTCAGGAACACCCGAAACTGTGGTCACCCACCAATGATATGCATCACCCTGCAACAGTGACACAATGCAACCCAACTTGCGTTCCTTATTACAACACATCTGGTTTAGAATAAGGATTATCTTTTCCAGCCATCCCTCGTCTGCCTCAGGACTCAAACTATAACACCCCCTTCCCGTATTCGTACACCGAACACGAGTCAGAAATGTCACAGTAAATTAAAAATTATTTTACCTTAAGAATCAGGGCTATTTCAAAATTTTAATTATCTGATGGATAATAATAACATTAAAACTAAGTTCTAACATAAAAACTCAGAAGTTATACATATCACATACTATTCATTATACATAAACGAAATCATTACAAGGCAGGCCGGTTTATCTTTTAACAAATTAAATAGGTTATTTCGTACATGCCACTATTCACATATAAAACCAGGATGCCATAAGTACTGAAAATAACCTGTCAACTTTATGTCTTCACAAAAGATTTGATGCAACAGCTCCGTCCAGTCCAACTCCGATTTGCCTACGCGTATTACAGAAATACACGCTAAGTATAACTTAGTGAGGCATAAATAAGTAACATATATAAAATCTTTATAATGCATGATACTTTCCAAAAACCTGATATTTATAAATAAAAAATACATACTTTTTAATACCAGAATATAGCCCAAGGTAAATATTAAGTACTTTAAAAGTAATATTCTTTATTGCTTGCAGACACAATAAAGTTCCTATAACATATATGACACTTTAAAGTGCCGATAACTTTATGATACACATTGAAGTGTTAATAACCTTATAATACTCTTCAAGTGTCATTAACTCGTAAAATGCCTTATATGGTTGATGGTGCCTTTAAACCAACTAACCAAATTGTACGGTTGATGGTGCCTTTAAACCAACTAACCAACTTATATGGTTGATGGTGCCTTTAAACCAACTAACCAATTTATACGGTTGATGGTGCCTTTAAACCAACTAACCAACTTATATGATTGGTGATGCCTTTAAATAACCTAATCCATAATCGAATATTGTAACGCCCCGGTTTTGGGCCTAGCAGTTTTGAGGTTTGTTAGACAGTCTGGTGGACTAGTTTAGAGATTCGAGTCAGATTCAGAACCGTATATTTTTCGGTGAGATAAAAATATGGAAAAATGGTTAAAAATCATGTTTTAATATATGATTAATATTTTTGGATTCAATTTTGAAAATGAGATTTGGAGGTACGACATTTTGGCTAGTGACCAAAATGCAATTTTTGAAAACTATTTTTTTAAGTGACTAAAATGAAAAGGGTCAAATTCTTAGAATCCTTAAGGAGCTATTTTACCAATTTTTTGATGGTGGTTTCTACCTTCAATTAAATCATTTTCACATGTGTTTTAAAAGTTAATTAAAAGGGATTTTTGATATTAAAGTTAGTTATTTGGTTTTAATGAAAATTGACGTAACTTTTCTCTCAACTTTTCTTTCCACTTCTTTTCTTCCAAACACTCAAATTTCATCAAAAACCAGAGGTGAGAGATCAATTTTACTTAGATTCTTGATCTACAAATGATTACTTAACTTTGATTTACAAAACCTTATTGAAATCTTGTGTTTTCCTGGCTTTAAACAAGCCAATTGAGGGACAAATCACACAATAGGGGTAAGGTCTGTGATCTCCTCTATTGAATGGTTCTTTATTGATATTCCCGAGTATTTGATCCTTGATTTATGGTTTATAATCTGATTTTGTGTTTTTATATTGAATTAATTAATTTAATTGGGTAAAATTGATGAAATAGCAAAAGATCCGAATTAGATGTGTTTTCCAGTGATGTAGATTGATTTTAAACATATTATGGATGTATAATAATGTTGATAAGTCGTTTTTAACAATGGAACCCCGAAACTCTTGAATCTCTAATTGTTTAGGTTGTTAGAATTGTGTTTTTGTGGAGTTGTGGTGGCTGTTTGGTTGTTGGAGGTGTTAGGTTGTTTTGATTCTGTTTTTAGATGTTATTTGATGATAAAAGTGGTATTAGATTGATAGGTTGTGGCTGGGTTGTGTTCAGAAAGGATTAGATGGTGTTTTCGGTTGTTGTAATTGGGTAATTGTGAGGTGAATGTGTGAATCTGTGAGGATCTGTTGTTGCAGTGTTTTAAATGCATGAAGATGCATTAATCCTCTGTTGTAATGTGGTTAAAACAGGGGATATGGATCCGGAAGTGATCGGGGAAGCTTTGGAGGCTTCAGACGCTTGTTTTTGTGTTGGTGAATCGAGGTTTCACGTATCGGTGAGTGAAAATGTGGTTTAAAGAGTTTTGCTATTTTGAGAATAGAGTTTGGGAGTTAAGGTAGAGCTTGAAATGCTTACTAAGACTCGAAAGTAAGTATGGTGTGGTTTTACTCTCTCAGTCGTGCTTTTGCGGAATGGTTTTTATGCACTTGTTTAATACTTGTTACCTCATGTTTTATGCATGAAATGAGCATGGTTTAATGCTGGAAGTTGAGGTGAAATGATGTTAGATGCATTTGAAATGTAATGCATGATTTTAAAGTATGTTGTGAACATGATTTATGCATGGTTTAATGCATATGAAAATATGGAGGTATGTTTATAAAAGTGGATTATATTGGCAAGTGATGTAATGAAAATGTGAGGGAAATGTTATCGGATATAGTTGGCCCGCTATAGGATTTAAAGTGCACTATAATAAGTCGCTCGTGATTGTAGAGGTGGTACGAGAGGTACTTACTCTGATCATGTGAACCCCGATGTTTGTTGAGGTGGCACTTAGATGGCATTTACTCCAGCTATGGGCTGTAGAGGTGGTGCATCGAATGTGTTTACTCCACGTCGGAGGATTAGCCTTGGTAGTGTAGAGGTGGTGCATGTGTTGCACGACTCTATGCCATTGAGCTGAAAAGATTGCGAGATCTCTTGGAAATTCGTGTATCTGATGGTTACCGATGTTTAATAATGGTTTAATGGAAACATTGGTGTTGAGGTGGATCACTTGTGAGCCAATATAATTGTTAATGTATCATTGAAATGTATTATGTTGTATAATGTGGTTTATACATGTTTTCTCCTTGAGCTTTGCATTTGGTAGTAATGCATGGGAAGGCTCAAGTAGAGAGTTACCAATGTGAAATGCTATTGGTTAATGATACATGTTGCATATGGTTCAATATGTGGTTTTGAAAGTGTTAAAGTGCATGGTTTTAAAAGCATGATGTTTTATATGATGATAAATATGGTTTGAAATGGGAATTTCATAGTGTTGATGGAAAATGGTTTTAAATGCATTGATGATGTGTTATTTTTGAGCACTCCTCACTAAGCCTAGTGTTCTTACACTCCATTTGTCCATCAATGCAGAGAACTAAAGGTTTAGGAGGCAGCGGGAAGCAAGGGATCTCAACAAGACTTGGTAATCAAAGTAAGTTTTTGGAATTAGACTATAAGTAATAAGAGCAATGGGGTTTCCGCTGATGTTTCGGGAGATGGTTGTTAAACTCTCTGTTCGAGCAAGTTTGTCTAGTTGATCTTGAATTGTTAATGGCCATTATAACGTGCTTTGGTGATGGTTTTAATTTTCATGCGTTGCTTGATTGGTTTCTAGGAAGCATGCCTATAGATTTTCATTTGATGCAAGATGCCATGAATCGATGATGAATCTGTGATTCTTTGATGTGGTTTGATCCTTGAATATGTTGGATTTATGTTTGAAGTATGTTTGAGTGTTTCAGAAATCATAAATGGATGAAAAACCAGTTAAAATTCTCATTCCATGCCCAGAGGTTTCGAGACCTGGCCCCTAGTATCAAAACTTGTAGGCCAAAATTGGCTATAGGGTGCGGTACGCGGGAAGTCCTACTGGTACGCGTTTTAAGTTATGGAGGCCTAGTTTCAAAACCTATAGGGGTGGTTTCGAAACCTCTAATATAATTTGGCCCCGTTCCCGTATCGATCAAAAACCCGTGTACCGAAAACAGGGACCGTTATTTCAGTTATATGTTCGATTTAAGCTTTGAAATCTTGCAGTTTGGTCCCTAGATGTTGTGTATGCAATTGAATGAGTTCGGATGGTTGTTTTAAGCTGCAATTTGACATGTATGCATGAAACATGACTAATTGAATATTGGTAAATCAAATTTTAGGTAAGTCCTTATAGTTTTGCAGATTTATGATTTGGTCCCTAAATGTTTGAATGATAAATTGAGGGTGCTGTGGTGATCTAATTGCAACGAAATTTCATGAGATTGTATGAAATGAACTTAATTGTGGATTCGTAAACTCAATTTGTTAATTGAACCCTTAACTTATGGAAATTACATTTTGGTCCCTATTTTGTAATATTGTTCAATTGTATGTCAATTCGATGCCCGATTAAGTTGAGTTTACACTTATGGTCAGTATGTACATGTAGGTTAATAATTATGCCTCTAGATAAGATAAAATAAAAAAAATGGTCATGTTTTAAGTTTCATCTTCATGGTTTACCTCAGTAAACCTAATGTAGCTTGCTCGGTTCGGTCTTGCGACTAGGCCGGGTCGAGGGGGTTACAAATATTATATTTTTACATTACCAATGGCAACCTTAAAAACATTTCCTGCAATTAAGGGCAAATAACACAATATCCATACACACATCACGTAAAACATTTTATATTGGAGCAATTCATAGCCCAATATGCTTTATAATATTCATGGTATACTGCCATAATCTGTAAATCATTAAAATAAAGTACCATGCTAAAAACATATATGCACTCACCTTTGCCTTGTAATGCCCCCTTTTACTATTTGATTGGTCTTGAACTTTTTCTTTTCCCAGTCTATCAGTACGACCTTGATCTTTATCGGTATCTAAATGAAGCTTACAGCAGCTTGGAGGAAAGATGAAGATGATTTTTGCCAAATTTTGATCTTTTATTATGCCAAATGGCATAATATTCACCCAATTTAATTAATATAAACTCTTGATAGTCAAAAGACTATTAATGCCTTGAATTATGACCAACCACATCTCTACACCTATTTATTCTTATAAAAAATAATCAATTACTTTAATAAAATAAAGGTGAAAGGTTTCTTTTATCCTCAAACTAATTTTGTATTTACTAGTTTGCTATTCTAGTAAATATCCAATCATTCTAGTTGAAATCCAACCAAGTCTAATTGAAATCCAACCAAATCATAATAGAATATTCCAAAACTTTTCCATAGCATTTTGGATCAATCTCTAAAATTCTGATTCGATCCAATTTCCCTATATTTATAAAATTCTTCTACTACAATTTATCCTTTACCGAACTATCGAATTTATTCCAAAAATTCAATATTTCATATTCGAGAAATAAACTATTTTATTTCATAAAAACTTCATTTCCAAAAACTTAGACTGAATTTTCCTAAATCAGTCTATTATTCCGATAATTATCGAATATCTCCATAAATTAAAATTCTCTTAAAATACCTTTATTGATAATCCATACGAATATTCTATACTCTTACTGAGTCCAAAATACTGATTATAAACACTTTTATGGAACCTTCCCGTAGGTCACCCATCAAAAATTTCCCTGACCTAAGCACGCTTAATAATTCTATTCGACCCAATTTCAGTACCCTTTTCCAGTTCTTAATTCTAAAAATCGACATCAAGATACATAATTCAATCCGATTCACACTTATACTGAATAAAATAACTTATTGGAAAAATAATCATGTTGGTCCCTAAACTTTTTCCATCTTTTCACTTTGGCCACCAAACTTTTAAATTTTATGTTTTAGTCACTGAACTTGTAATCACTCATTTTTATCCGGTTTGTAAATATGGTTAATATATTAGTATAATAATTAATGGAGAATTATTATTGCATGTATACATATTACATTATATGTTTATGATTAGCGTACGTATAGTGTGTGTGATGTGTGCATGTATATTATAAGCTATGTATATGAATTAGTAATTAGTACGGTGTATGTGTGTCCCATGTCACGTACGTTTTAATAGCTTATATATGTACTAGGGTGTATTTGGTTATATTTATTTTTTGTGTATAAGATGCATGTATATATGTGCTTGGGTGTATGTGGTATATACGTGGTTTGTATGTGCATGTACTATGTATGTTTGTAGTATGTATAATGTGTGTATACTTATATTAATTAGGTGTGTGAGCAAATATATGTATATATGTGTTTGAATGTTATATGGTATATGTTAATTTGCATGTATGGTTATATGTACATAAATTATATGTGTGTATATGTTATTATTATTATATTATTATTATTATTATTGGGTTTAAATTAAAAAAAACAGATCTAAAATATAAAACCTATTTATAATAACAGTCCAAGTCCACATAATATTACAAAAAAAAAAACCCAAAAAATATAATATAATTTACAAGGCCCATTTTGGCCTGACCCAATATTGTGAAAACCCTAAAACCCTATCTAATATCCTATCTTTTCCTTGCAGCCGTCACCCTCTTAACCGTTGGATCAAGATTTGATCCAACGGTCCAGATGACACCAAGATGATCCAGTTGGCGCGCGTGTTATTCACCCTCGGGACTGCTCGTCTCCCACTTGCAGCCTGTCGAACTCAGAAAAGACTCGATCGAGGATCAGAATGTGGAACAGAATGGTCTGAATGTCGAGACAACCAACACCGTTAAATATGACAAATCGAATCCCTTTGTGATCAATCTCAGGAAGCAGACAAGTAGCATATCTGGGGTAGATACCAAGGGAACAGAGGGAAGACCAGGGGAAGCTTGAGAATCCAATGACATCAGAAGGCATTATCCTATACCCATGAGATACACCGAGTTACTTCCGTTGCTTGTCGAAAGGAGCCTTATTATACCAGTGAAGTATGTACCAAGGAAACCTCCGTATCTGAAGGGTTACAACAGTCGTGTCTGGTGCAGCTACCATATAGGTGATTCGAGTCATCACACTGAAAATTGTAGGGCTCTGAAGGACAGAGTTCAAGATCTTATCAGAATAGGAGTTTTGGGTTTCGAAGACGGACAACCCCGATTCTACAGCGAGCCAGCTGTTACCCGAGGGGCAAAGTCGAAGGAGGGTCAATACCCAATCCAAGGTTCGGGTAACACAGAAGTGGGTCACTCAAGTGGGATAAACTTAGGAGTCAAGAATAAAATCGTCTCAGAAGATGAACTTGCACGCAAGTACGGCCAGCTCGAGCATGAGAGGCACGATCTGAGCATGAAATTGAAGAGTGTACAAGACGAGTACCAGAAGCTGCACTTTGAATTCAAGAATGTCGGTCTGGGTGACACCGCGAAAGAGTGGGTCAATGGTATGATTCAGCTAAGGAACGGTTCAGAACGCTGGAAGTAGAAATGCAAGAATAGTAAGAATAAAGTCAGATCATTATCACAGAAGCTGGAAGAAGCTGAGAGCCAACACGACCTTCTCCAAAATGAGTTGGAAAGTAGTCTGGCCATGGAAGATATCCTGAAATCAAGCCTGCAGAAAGAAATGAATGAATCACAAGCCTTTCAAATGGAAAACGCAACACTCAAAGAACAGATAGCGAGGGAAGAGACTTATTTACGTGCCATCGAGATTCGTACTGGAACACTGACCGTTAAGCTACAAAAGGCCGAGCAAACAATACATGAGAAAGACCGAGACGTGAAGATTATTATGACTCAAGCCCGACAAGTAGCTCAATAGGTAGCAGACTTAGCCGATGCAGCAGCACCAATAAGCCAGAATATGGATCCAGCGTTGGACCCCTAATACCGGATGTAATGAATGAGGTCCAGACATTATGTGCCAGGGCTCACCGCTATCTGTAAACCCCTAATACCGGATGTAATGAAACCTTTTGGTCTGAATGAAAGATGTCCTATAGGGACAAATCACTTGCGGAATCGATGCTTTATTGCATTCATGCATTGCATTTGCATCACGTCCTTTGCATTGTTTAATAATTTTATCATCGCATCACACTTCATCATTTAATACTTGGGGTTCGATGGCAGAATTAGTTGGAAAATGGAACGAACTGAAGAATCGAGGTTTGACCAGCTAGAAGAAAGAATCGAGAAAGAGCTGAAGAAGAAAGAAAAGATAAATGTTTTCAATACGAGGGAACTTTGCCTAGTCCCTGATTTGGTCATTCCTCCAGATTTCAAGGTTCCCAGATTTGTGCAGTATGACAGAACCAGCTGCCCGAAGATTCACTTAACCATGTTCTGTAGAAAAATGGAAGGATACATGAAGAATGAAGAGTTGTTGATCCACCACTTCCATGATAGCCTGACGGGACCTGCAGCAGTGTGGTATAACCGTTTGAACAGAAACCAAGTTAGGTCATGGGGTGACCTCGCTAATGCATTCTTGAGTCAATACAAATATGCTTTAGATTTAGCACCCTGTCGTCAGTTTCTTCAGAATGAGAAAATGAGACCAAATGAAAGCTTCAGGGAATATGCACTAAGGTGGCGATGTTTGGCGACCCAAGTCCAACCTCCTATAGTGGAAGAAGAGTTGACTCCCCTGTTCTATGCAACGCTTCCCTTTTCTTTCTTCGATGTGATGTTGGAGAAATCGAGAAATGGATTCGAAGATTTCATGACGATTGGAGAGAGGATAGAATATGCAATCAAAGAGGGAAAATTAGGGTCTAAGCCTAAGGACCAAATCGAAGATAAGATAGATAAAGACAGAGAGGTAAATGAGTGTCATCTTCAGGGTTCGTGTGGCCGTAAAAGAATAAGACAGGCTGACACATCGGGGTCATCAAGGAAAATTCCTCGGACGAACGTAAATTTGGAAGTGTTCGGAACATCTATCTCAGATATTTGGCCTCATTTGGTAGGGGGTCACTATCTTGCTCCTAGGCCGATGAAGATCGCACCTGATCTGTTTGCCCATAGTTTTGACTCAAGTAGCACATGCGAATTCCATATGGGGGCACCAGGGCATCCCACCAGAAAATGTAGACCTTTATTGGAGGAAGTCAAGAAGCTGATCAATGATGGAACCCTAACACAAGAGCTGATCCAGCACTGGAGGACCAAGGATGAGGGGCAAGTTTGCATAGTGCTGAGGAAGCCAGAGATATCTTTACATTAAAAGACTTCCCTGAAGTAATACAAGGAATCAACTTTACCACCCGTAGCCCACATGTGGTAAAGATCTTTGGTGAAGGGGCATGTTTGTTGATTTTTATTCCAATTAAGAGCACATTTCGCTTAACATAATGTTCTTGAAAGCACATAGATGTATATTTTCTCGCCGTTATAGGACACTGGATATCAATTGCAAGATGTGACATTAGATGGATGTTGTGACAACGATGAGGTGTAATCTTCCCTACCAGACTCTGGTCAGCAAAGCGAGATTACTACTCTTTCGATGATATTCAAGGATGAAAAACTCCAAATGTCAACCATGTAGAGTTGCTTGAAATTGAAACTCTAGGCATAATCTTCTAGGTAGTAAAGAAGTAAAAATAAGAATTAAAAAAGGGGGAAGAATTGAAGAAAAAAGAAGAAGAAAGAAAAAGAAAGAAAGAAAAAGAGAAAGAAAAAGAAAAGAATAATAAAAAGCACTCCTATGTCCAAACCCTGGTAATAGGCTTGTTCGGATAAGAGTGTGGGAATTTTGGGGCACTCCACTGAAGCAATAAGGTGGAGATACATCATTTAATTCAAGAAACCTTAGCTTCATGAGTGATGGTAATATTTTCAAATCGTGACTATGCCGAGTAACTTGCGGCAGTGCTTTTTGCTCCATCGTTGTCCTCAAGACAAAGGACTGTGACGAATTGATTTCCTCAAATAATGATAAAAGCGAAAAAAACAAAAAATAAGAGAAAAATGAAAAAAAATAAGAAAAAAATAAGAAAAAAGAAAAAGAAAAATGAAGAAAAGGGGGAAAAGAAAAAGGAGGAGAAAGAAAAGAAAATAAAGAAAAAAGAAAAAAGAAAAAAGGAGAAAGGAAGAGAAAAGAAAAGGAAGAAAAATAAACGATAGCATAGGTAAAATTAAATCTTGCACCACCTAGAACTCTATTCTTAGAGTAATATTTCTGCGCTCGAGTGGTCATACAAGCCCACCCTTCTTGGGCGGAGTAGATAATGAGAATTGAGAAAGAGTAGTATTCTGCAACAATGAGGTAATCATGAGGATGAACCGAGTCACCAGAGAAGATTTCACATCCTTGAATTACTGAGTGGTTGAGTCTAAGCCGCTCTTACACTTGATATAAAGAGCTTCTATGCTGTGTTTTCAAGATCTTGGACAAGATCCAGAACACAAGGTTACAGATATTATTGGAGCACCCAACCAGAAATGAGCCCACAATGTATAGAATGAAGATGATGACAAGAGCATATGGGTCAGACAGCTCAAGAATAAGAAGCGGGTTCCAGCCATGATGCCTTGGTTGGTTCAAGAAAATAAAGGATGAACCAGGACGAGAATGAAATTATAAAATACGGGGGACGGTAAGAGGTAAACATCGAGTCTCCAAAGAATTAAAGCACAGAGATCGACGAATGGTTTCCGTCAAGAGGCAACAAGAAGATTGAGGTTAAGCTCAGAATATAGAAGCATTTTGCTCACCCTGATGACGAAACTAACAAATACTCAGAATGTTGGATCAAAGGAGTTGGAAGGTAGATGAGCTCATGATTGAATGGGGCAATACAGAGCAGAAAGAATGGTAAGAATCTCTGCACGTGAATGATATAGAGTTTGTTGGTAAAGCAGGCAGAGACCCCGAAGAAGAAAGGCAAGTGCTTGTGCAAAAGAACAAGAGCGGGTACTCATTTAACAAAAATTGATAGAAATGAAGATCAAAACTGAGCATACTGCAAAAAAGAAAGGAACGGAGAAATCTGAAGAATGACTTTTCAGGGCATGGGATTTTAAAACATGTCTAAAAAAAAAGAAAAAGAAAAAGAAAAAGAAAGAAAAAAGAGAGAGAATTATATCGAAAAAGGGTTAAAGGACATGAATCAGATAAACAACTGATCAAACGACATACTGCAACAGGAAAGAATGAAAGAAATCCGAGAAATAACCTTCTAGGGCGTAGGACTTTAGAACATGAAAATGATGATAAAAAGAAAAGAAAGAAAAAGAATAAAAAGAGAAAAGAAAAAGAAGAAAAAGATAAGAGAAAAGAAAAAAAGAAACAAGAAAAAGAGAAAAAGAAGAAGAAGAAAGCACGACATTGCATGCATCATATAGATAGAGGCATGTCAATTTTTGCTTGTTCCTAGACAGGTATTTGAAGAATTGTCAAAGAATTTACTAAAGAAAAGAAATATTGGCAGCCATAGCGGCGTGAGGCCTAGACGTTAAATCCTTCGGGTCATCGGTAAGTCCTTCGGGCACGATGTTAAGTCCTTCGGGCCACCAATAAGTCTTTCGAGCATGGTGATAAGTCCTTCGGGCCATCAGTAAGTCCTTCGGGCATGATACGACATCATTTAGTAGCGTGAGTCCAGAAAGATTGGCAGCCATAGCGGCGTGAGGCCCAGACGTTAAATCCTTCGGGTCATCGGTAAGCCCTTCGAGCATGATGTTAAGTCCTTCGGGCCACCAATAAGTCTTTCGAGCATGGTGATAAGTCCTTCGGGCCATCGATAAGTCCTTCGGGCATGATGCGATAGTATTTAGTAGCGTGAGTCCAGAAAGATTGGCATCCATTGCGGCGTGAGGCCCAGACGTTAAATCATTTGGGTCATCGGTAAGTCCTTTGGGCATGATGTTAAGTCCTTCGGGCCACCAATAAGTCTTTTGAGCATGGTTATAAGTCCTTCGGGCCATCGATAAGTCCTTCGGGCATGATGCGGCAACATTTAGTAGCGTGAGTCCAGAAAGATTGGCAGCCATAGCGGCATGAGGCCCAGACATTAAATCTTTCGGGTCATCGGTAAGTACTTCGGGCACGATGTTAAGTCCTTCGGGCCACCAATAAGTCTTTCGAGCATGGTGATAAGTCCTTCGGGCCATCAGTAAGTCCTTCGGGCATGATGCGGTAGCATTAGTAGTTTGAGTCCAAAAAGATCGACAGCCATAGCGGCGTGAGGCCCAGACGTTAAATCCTTCGGGTCATCGGTAAGTCCTTCGGGCATGATGTTAAGTCCTTCGGGCCACCAATAAGTCTTTCGAGCATGGTGATAAGTCATTCGAGCCATCGATAAGTCCTTTAGGCATGATGCGGTAGCCTTAGTAGCATAGGTCCAAAAATGTCAACAGCCTCGTAAAAAAGGAAAAAGTAGAAAAAGAGAAAAAGAGAAAAAAGGGGAAAAGAACAGAGAAAAAAGGAAAAAGCAGAAAAATAAGAGAAAAAAGAGGAAAAAGAAAATGAAAAAAGTAGAAAAAAAGAGAAAAAGAAAAAAGAAAAGAATAGAAAAAAGTAGGAAAAGAAGAGAAAACGAAAAAAGGGGAAAAGAATAGAGAAAGAAGGAAATAGAAGAAACGGGAAAAAAAGAAAAAGAGGAAAGAAAAATCGAAGACAAAGGTTATATAAAGGAGAAGCCTACGTTTTCAAGCCCTAGTGAAAGGTTCCATATAGGAAGAGCCCTAACTCCAAAATCTCAAAAAAGAACCAAAGGTGAAGAAGTTCTATATAGGGAGAACTTACGAGCCTGAAGATTCGGCCGAGGAAAAGTGGAGAGTTCCAGAAGAACACGTGATTTCGAAGTCGTGAGCAGGGAAGTTGGATAAAAATGAGTGCTTTTGGTCTTTGTTTTGTTCTCGTTTCACAAGAACAAGCAAAGAGGGGCAACTGTAATCACTCATTTTTATCTGGTTTGTAAATATGGTTAATATATTAGTATAATAATTAATGGGGAATTATTATTGCATGTATACATATTACATTATATGTTTATGATTAGCGTACGTATAGTGTGTGTGATGTGTGCATGTATATTATAAGCTATGTATATGCATTAGTAATTAGTACGGTGTATGTGTGTCCCATGTCACGTACGTTTTAATAGTTTATATATGTACTAGGCCGTATTTGGTTATATTTATTTTGTGTGTATAAGATGCATGTATATATGTGCTTGGGTGTATGTGGTATATACGTGGTTTGCATGTGCATGTACTATGTATGTTTGTAGTATGTATAATGTGTGTATACTTATATTAATTAGGTGTGTGAGCAAATATATGTATATGTGTGTTTGAATGTTATATGGTATATGTTAATTTGCATGTATGGTTATATGTACATAAATTATATGTGTGTATATGTTATTATTATATTATTATTATTATTATTGGGTTTAAATTAAAAAAAACAGATCTAAAATATAAAACCTATTTATAATAACAGTCCAAGTCCACATAATATTACAAAAAAAACCCAAAAAATATAATATAATTTACAAGGCCCATTTTGGCCTGACCCAATATTGTGAAAACCCTAAAACCCTATCTAATATCCTATCTTTTCCTTGCAGCCGTCACCCTCTTAACCGTTGGATCAAGATTTGATCCAACGGTCCAGATGACACCAAGATGATCCAGCTGGCGCGCGTGTTATTCACCCTCGGGACTGCTCGTCTCCCACTCCCGCGTGCAACGCACGCGCGAGACCGTTCAGTCTCCCTCTACCACGTGTCGAGATTTGATGCAGCTTTACTCATTCCAAGGCCAGATCTAGGCCGTTCATTCCCTATGCAATCACAGCCGTTGGATCAGATCTGATCGAATGGCCGTGAGTTGATCTGGCAGGGGACACCACCACCATGACTCTCTCCACGCCGACACCACTCCGTCGTACCACCAACTCAACCACCGCGCTTAGAGAACGTGCAAAACACCAAAACAATGGATTATCAGTACCCAAAAAATCATATATGACTTATTTTCATGTATTGTTTTCTACCAAAAAACTCAGATCAGAGCAGGATATATGTAAACGAACCGAAAAATGTAAAAGGGGGGTCTCCATGTTCCAGAAATAAAAAAGAACTCAAAGCTTCCAGTGGTAAAAATTTTTTTGCTTCCTTTCTTACATGCATGCAAAATAAATGGAGTAATAAAGCATAAGGGATGAGAGTTTTACCTTCGGTCGTTAGTTCCCCCACCGGCAACAAGCCTAAATATGGTCGAGTTTGGGCTGAAATAAGGGTCATTTTGGAGGTTTTTTTGGTTCGCCGGCGTCGGCTAGCGGCGGCCGACGGTGGAAGAGATGGCGGTGGTCTTCCGATTTCTGGGTTCATCAAGGTTTGGCTCTAGGGATTCAGAGAGAAATAAGAGCTTTGCTCTTAAGGGTAAAAAAAATGGGGAAAGGGTCAGATTTCAACCTGATAAATGTGATATATAGAGTCATAATATTTTCAAAATGGGTTAATTTGAGCTTAAGGACTCCCGCGTTTCTGATCTTTTCAAATTGAGCATCCCCCTTGGTACAATCACAAGCCTGGTCCTTCTTATCGTTTAAATTTTTTTAATTTCGTCCTGAAATTAACCAGAATCAGCGTGTAAATGGTGAAATTACGTTCTAAGTCCCACCGTGTTTTGAAAATTTTCACTTCGAGCTTGCCCCTTGGTTTATTTGAATCTCTAGTCCCCGCATGTTTATTTCATATTATAATTAGGTCCTAAATTATGCTTTTTTCTTCTTTTGTTTCGAGTATTCTGGTTCTCTTTTTACTCAATTTCAGTCCTTTATTTTATGTCAAATAATTGTGGTTATTTGTTTATTATTAGGTTTTGTGGTACGGTAATTTTGCTCTCAATGTTTTTATCTATGTTCTTATGTAATATGTGTTTATCATGTGCTTTAGCATTTAATTTATTTCGTTCGTATTATGTACATATCTATTTTATATGTTACGTCTAGTTTCGTTTGCACATCTTGTTTATATATTTCTTCATGTGTTTTATGTATGTTGGTTGGCATATTATGTGTCTTTATTTGTATTTTATAATGTATGTATTGTCACGCTTGTATTTCTTTTAGTTTATTTGTTCATGCCATATACTTTTCTTTTAGTAAGTGATCATGTTTAGCTTATTTATTTTTCATGTAGATTTGAATTCTAACACGTTTATTTGTGTTTTGCATTTTGAGTTACATATTAAAAATGGGTGGTTTTTTTTGTTACATATTAATATCATGACGTGTCATAATTTATGCATGTAAAGTGTACCGCATGATAAGGGTTTTAGTGTATTTTTGTGGAGTTGTTGATTTGTTAATTTTGTACCCTTTTTAGGTTTATGCCATGCATGTTATAGTTGCGGTTCATTTTAATGTGTTTAAGCATGTTAAGACTAATTAGTATAATTTTGGAAGCAAGCCTATTCTTGTTCATATTTTATTTTGTTTTGTTTCTATCATCATGATATGTTATGTTCATGCATTTTAATTATTTTTGTTTTATATTATAGTATTCAGGTTTTAATGGCAAGTCAATATGAATGTTTGTTTATGTTTTTTCTATGTTTTCTAAGATTGCATAATGGTATAAAAATTGTCAATGTGGTGCCCTTTTTTCCGAGCGTAAACGGGGCCAGTATCAGGCGTAGTGATAGTGGTTGGGCGTTTACTCTCGGATAACGGGGCCTTTAAAATTTATTCGCAATTATAACCGAATTTTAAACTAATCGTCACTTTAATCCGGAAGGTATAATATTAATAAAGCGGTAATTATTAAAGTACCAATTTTGGGCGGTGTGGGGGTGCTAATCCTTCCCCATCCGTAACCGACTCCCAAACCCAACAGTTTTTAAATCTCTGGTTTCATGGTGTCCGGCCTACCTAAGTGGCCGGTGGCGACTCCAATTTCTAATTTAACGCGTTTTTTCAAAACCCCACGGATAAATATTTTTATATCCGAAAGACAACCAACACTTCGAAAACTCGGTTTTTAGCGAAAAAGGGGACATCGCTACAGAACTAAAAACACTAACTTTTAATTCCTTGCATTTTAGTCATTAAGCTAATATTGAGGTATTACAATTCTCCCATTTAGAAAAATTGTCCTTGAATTTTCAGAACGTACCTGTAACAATATCGGGTTCTTCTCTGTCATCTCTATTATCATATGTCCGAATATGATAAACTCTAGCTGAAGCTTGATCATTTCGTTCTGCAGCAGCTTCAGTCTCTTTTCGAGAACCCGTTCTGGACGGTCCTACATATCCTCGACTTCTGCCTCTTTGCAATCCAATAGAACTTTCTATTTGAACCGATCTATCACCTTGATTTGGACAGTCACGTTTAAAATGTCCAATCTCGCCACAGCGGAAACATACTCCTAAGATCTTTCGACACTCCCCAAAATGTTTTCGGTTACAATTCTCACATCGGGGGGACCTTGTTGATTTCCAAAATTCTTTGTTTTTGTCGAAGTATTTTTGAATATTTCAGCTTGTTTTGCTTGTTCTCGGGGTGCTGAAAATTCAAATCTTTCTTGTTGTGAATATCCTTTACCTCGCTTTGATGATTGCAAAGTAAAAGATATCTCAGTACTTCTTTTTTGACCCTGGGATTCTCTTTCATCCTTCTCTCGGACAATCTCCATTGCTTTAGCTCTATTAACTGTTTCTTGAAAATCCCTGGGAATAATAGCCACCAGCACCTTTTGATATCTGACATCTAGACCACTTATAAAACTATCAGTGATAGCTCTCTCGTCCAGTAGCAATTCAGAAGCAAACCTACTTAATATGTTAAACTCGCATTCATATTCATACACCGAGTGATCTCCTTGATTAAGGTCTAGGAATCGTTGTCTCATTTCTCGAATGAAGGTATCTCCAATATATTTCCTCCTAAACTCACGGAGGAAAAACTACCAGTTCACCTCTTCATGAACACGAGCAATGATGTTATTCCACCAGACCAAAGCTTGTTCCCTCAATAAGGAAACCACACCTTCCAACTTTCCTCGGTCATCAAAGTTAATTCGAGTCAATATGGTATGTATATCATTCAGCCAGAAATTAGCGGACATTGGGTCTCCATCATTGTTGCCCTTAAAATCGGGAGCTTACAGCTTCTTTAACTCTTTAGGTACAGAAATCCGAGGAGGTCTTTTTAGTATGGAATCCAAAGCCTGTAAAAAGGTGCCACGATCTTGTACTGGCATCTCCTATTGCGCAGGCTGTTGTACCTCCTCTCCAACTTTTGGGGCAATTTCTGGCCCCATATGCTGAGCATGTCGGGATCCTTCTCCTTCCGACATTTGTACTCATAACATTCACTTAAACTAATAAGCAATTGCATCAATCAAACAAGTATCATTTCCAAGTAATTACGACATCCTAGTGGCATGTACTCTTTAAAACACTTTCTTTGAATTCAAATCAATCCAGAACCAGCTAAATATATAGCTCTGATACCAAAAAATGTAACACAAAATGTCACAGTAAATTAAAAATTATTTTACCTTAAGAATCAGGGCTATTTCAAAATTTCAATTATCTGATGGATAACAATAACATTAAAACTAAGTTCTAACATAAAAATGCAGAAGTTATACATATCACATACTATTCATTATACATAAATGAAATCATTACAAGGCATGCCGATTTATCTTTTATCAAATTAAATAGGTTATTTCGTACATGCCATTATTCACATATAAAACCAGAATGTCATAAGTACTAAAAATAACCTGTCAACTTTATGTCTTCACAAAAGATTTGATGCAACAACTTCGTCCAGTCCTACTCCGGTTTGCCTACGAGTATTACAGAAATACACGCTAAATATAACTTAGTGAGGCATAAATAAGTAACATATATAAAATCTTTATAATGCATAATACTTTCCAAAAACCTGATATTTATAAATAAAAAAATACATACTTCGTAATGCCAGAATATAGCCCAAGGTAAATATTAAGTACTTTAAAAGTACTATTCTTTATTGCTTGCAGAAACAATAAAGTGCCTATAACATATATGACACTTTAAAGTGCCGATAACTTTATGATACACATTGAAGTGTCAATAACCTTATAATACTCTTCAAGTGTCATTAACTCGTAGAATGCCTTATATGGTTAATGGTACCTTTAAACCAACTAACCAACTTATACGGTTGATGGTGCCTTTAAACCAACTAACCAACTTATACTGTTGATGGTGCCTTTAAACCAACTAACCAACTTATATGATTGGTGATGCCTTTATATCACCTAATCCATAATCGAATATTATATTTTTACATTACCAAGGGCAACCTTAAAAACATTTCCTGCAATTAAGGGCAAATAACACAATATCCATACATACGTCACGTAAAACATTTTATATTGGAGCAGTTCATACCCCAATATGCTTTATAATATTCATGGTATACTGCCATAATCTATAAATCATTAAAATAAAGTACCATGCTAAAATCATATATGCACTCACCTTTGCCTTGTAATGACCCTTTTTACTATTCAATTAGTCTCGAACTTTTTCTTTTCCCAGTCTATTAGTATGACCTTGATCTTTATCGGTATCTAGATGAAGCTTGCAGCAGCTTGGAGGAAATATGAAGATGATTTTTGCCAAATTTTGATCTTTTATTATGCCAAATGGCATAATATTCACCCAATTTAATTAATATAAACTCTTGATAGTCAAAAGACTATTAAAGCCTTGAATTATGACCAACCACATCTCTACACCTATTTATTCTTATAAAAAATAATCAATTACTTTAATAAAATAAGGGTGAAATGTCTCTTTTATCCTCTAACTAATTCTTTATTTACTAGTTTGCTATTTTAGTAAATATCCAACCAAGTCTAATTGAAATCCAACCAAACCATAATAGAATATTCCAAAACTTTTCCATAGCATTTTGGATCAATCTCTAAAATTTTGATTCGATCTGATTTCCCTATATTTATAAAATTCTTCTACTACGATTTATCCTTTACCGAACTATCAGATTTATTCCAAAAATTCCATATTTCATGCTCGAGAAATAAAACATTTTATTTCATAAAAACTTCCTTTCCAAAAACTTAGACATAATTTTCTTAAATTAGTCTATTATTTCGATAATTATTGAATATCTCCATAAATTCAAATTCTCTTAAAATTCCTTTATCGATAATCCATACGAATATTCTCTACTCTTACTGAGTCAAAAATACTGATCATAAACACTTTTATGGAACCTTCCTATAGGCCACCCATCAAAAATTTCCCTAACCTGAGCACGCTTAATAATTCTATTCGACCTAATTTCAGTACCTTTTTCCAGTTCTTAATTCTAAAAACCGACATCAAGATACTTAATTTGATACGATTCACACTTATACTTAATAAAATAACTTACTGGAAAAATATCATGTTGGTCCCTAAACTTTTCCCATCTTTTCACTTTGGCCACCTAACTTTAAAATTATACGTTTTAGTTACTGAACTAAAACACTAACTTTTAATTTTTTGCATTTTAGTCACTAAGCTAATATTGGGTATTAAACAAACCCTAAAATTCCTCACCTTCCAAACTTTGAATACGCTCCAAGGGTAAACCTTAATTAGCCACCACAACAGGTGCCGGTGCTTGCACTCCAGCCACCGCTTCTTGAAATGCTCCCGTCATCGCTTGGATTAATAGAGTTAAATCACCCACCCCACCATCAGCAGGAGGCACCAATAGAGGGGGAGGAGGAGGTAAAACATTAGGGGGATTCCCTTCCTCAATGTTATTCTACCCAACTCTGGCATTAATAGCCATTGAACGTGTCTCACGTCGAGCCATGCTAAAAAAAAAGCATCAAAGCACATTAAAGTTAGGCTAGCTTTAGGCAAAGAATCCAAGACAACCTTATAAAACATTTTAAAACCTTGGTAATAAGCAATGTGTTCCCAATTCATTCCCCAACATAATATTAAACAATCATCGAACATATACACAATCACCGTGCAATTCAAACAACATCCTTTAACCAAAAGACAACATCCCAACCTTTCGAAACCTGGCTCTAATACCAACAAATGCAACCCCTTCGACTCGGCCTAGACGTCTGAGCGAATCGAGAGAACTATATTAGGTTTGCTGAAGCAAACCAAAGAAAAATTTCAAAAATCGGTCCATTTTTTCTTTTTATCTTGTCTAGATCAATATTATTAAACCTAAGTGTACATACTTGCAGAAGTATGTGTTCCCAATTCATTCCCCAACATAATATTAAACAATTACCGAACATATACACAATCATCGTGCAATTCAAACAACATCCTTTAACCAAAAGACAACATCCCAACCTTTCGAAACCTTGCTCTGATACCAACAAATGTAACCCCTTCGACTCAGCCTAGACGTCTGACCGAATCGAGAGAACTACATTAGGTTTGCTGAAACAAACCAAAGAAAGATTTCAAAAATCGGTCCATTTTTTCTTTTTATCTTGTCTAGATCAATATTATTAAACCTAAGTGTACATACTTGCAGAAGGTGAAATTACAAAGGAATCGGACCACGAAAAGACAACCAATTGCATAACATACATTTTAGGAACTAAAATGCAAATCTAATAAATTTAAGGACAAAAACTGAATTAAGTTTACCAGTCCTCAATTAGTCCAATTACATGCTTACATGTCAAATTTAAGGTCAAAACGTTCATCCAAGCTCATACAATTGCATTCATGAAACTCAGGGACCAAAATGAAAGAAACATAAACTTCCAAATATTCCAAAATAACAGAATTAACTGCAACCATATCGGTACGCTTGGAGGTGTTTCGGTACGCCTTAATAATTTCCAAAACTCATATTCCAATAGCTATAACTCGTTCTGATACGCCCCCGCGTATCGAAACGCCCTTCATAAAATCCCTATGCCATATCAAAACACCCTCTCGAGTATCGAAATGTTGGCCAAATTTGCCTAGGCTCGTACCGAAATGCTTGCCCGTGCACCGGTACACTAAGCCTAAAATGGCTTACTCGTACCGAAATAGGGTCACCCATGCTGGTACGCATGGACTTGTAATGTCCCAAATTGCTGTCTAAACTCACTTTAATGATAACCAAAACGCTCTAACATGCTTCAAACACTTATACAGCATTACTAAGATACCTTCCTAACTAAAACAACACAGAAACAACAACATTACATGCCATTCATACACTCCAAGATATTCTATAGACATGCTTCCTAATATCATTCTACCAAACAACCAAAACTCACATAGGCACTTTTAAGGCATACTTATCACGCTTACACATCTAAAGCATCAGAACAAACTTGCTTGAATCATCAAAACATGGAAACCATTCCAACTTAACTAGATGCATTCCTAAACACTCATCTAGCATCATTATAATCAAGGATCCACACAAGTTCAACAATATCAAACCAATCATAAAATCCAGCACTTCACATGCTTAAAAACCATGGGAAAAACATATTTACAAATCCCCAAAATATGGAGAACACATTCCCTTATTAACCGAAAAAATAAACCGAGTTCATACTTAAAGTAGTCCTTGTCTTAGATCGCTTTAAGCCTTGCCTTTGTAGCCCCTAAACTTCAATGCTCTGCATCATTAGGAAAAAGAGAGCATAAGCACACATGCTTAGTGAAGATGCTCATAAAACAATGATGCAATTAAAACCATTTGAAAACCAAACCACTTGTTCCTAAAACATACTTAACAACCCAAAGCATTTTCCCTTGTCTCCAACCGAGAGATGCATAAGAATCCTTATGCAACATCATATACAAATTCCATGCTTAGATCCCAAAGCATTAATCCATAAACCATGCTTAAATCCCAAAGCATAAAATCATAAACTATTCTTAAATCCCAAAGCATTAAATCATAAACCATGCTTAAATCTCAAAACATTAAATCATAAACCATGCTTAAATCCCAAAGCATTAAAAAGTAGGTTCAACACATGAACTTGCATATATTGGCATTTATAGTGACCTCAGATAGACGACCACTATCCTTGATTAGTCGACCACTAATCTTTAGGTAACTGACCGTTAACCTTACATTCTGGATACACAGATCTCCCATGATAGTCGACCACTCTTGCCGACCGCAAGATCAACATCAATAAGGGGACCGACCGCTCAACCTAAGTGACAACATTATAGTCCGAGTAGCCGACCACATACCTCAAGAACTCTTAACCACGATCGATTTTTATCATATTATAGCGCACTTCATCCTATGGCATGCTAACTATATCCGAATGTTTCTCATCATGTCACATAGCCAATATATCATTTACAAAACAGTTACTCACTTTTTTACAATGCATTATACAAAACCACCACATATGCAAATCACAATGCCAAAGCATTAACACCATTTCCGACCGGAATGAAAACCAATGCTCACTAGCATTTCTTATACTTTTAAACCCCTGCATATGTACTTAAAATCATGCATTTCTAGTAGTAAATCAAACCATGTTTAACACCAAAACATGAAATCAACATTCTCATATCCAAACCGATATTCAAGAGCAAAATAAGGGAAACTTACTTTCGAGCTTAGGTAAGAGTTTCACGCTTACCCTAAACTCCCAACAACCTTTATAAAACCTTTGAAAAACATTTAAACCAGTTTTCACTCACCGATACACCTCGCCTTGCTCGGCAACGTGAATCGAGCTCCTAGCAAGCAGTGAACAATGTCAAGCTTTGATTATCCCCTATTTTAACCAAATAAAACCAGAGGGCAAATGCATCATTATGCCTTCAAACCATTGCCAACAAGCAATTACCCGCAACTCTTAAGTTGCCCACTCAAAAACTATCTAAAACATATCGAAATCATCCTCAAACACTTCCAAAACTCAACCCAGCCATAATATAACGATTCAACCCAAGAAACATCATCAATTAACATCTAAAAACCCTTTCCCAACATCCTTTTACTTCCAGCAACTACACAGCCACCACAACTCCACAAAAAAACACAAATCTAACAACCTAATAATCAAGGATTCAAGGAGTTTCGGGATTCCAATGTTAAAAATGACTTATTAACATTATAAATCATCCAATATATGTTTAAAATCAATCATCAATACTGGAAAACAGATCCAATACGAATTTTCCATAATTTCATCAATTAAACCCAATTAAATCAATTAATCATTGTAAATACATAAAATCAGATTATAAATCATAAATCAAGGACCAAATACTTGGGAATATCAGTAAAGAACCATCAATAGAGGAGAAGAAAAACCTTACCTCTATTGTGTGATTTCTCCCTCAATTGATTGATTAAAGCTAGAAAAATACAAGATTTCAATGAGGTTTTGTAAATCAAAGGTAAAGAAGCAATTAAAAATCAAGAATCCAAGTAAAAAGATCTCTTACCTCTGAGATTTGATGAAAAAAAGAGTGTATGACAGAAAAGAAGTGGAGAGAAAAGTTGAGAGAAAAGTTTACGTCAAATTTCTTTAAAACCAGTAACTAACTTTGATTAACTAAATCCCTTTTAATTACCTTTAAAAACACATGTGAAAAAGTCTTAATTGAAAGGAGAAACCACCAGCAAAAACTTGGTAAAATAGCTCCTTAAGGATTCTAACAATTTGATCCTTTACAATTTAGTCACCTTTAAAAATAGTTTTCAAAAATTACATTTTAGTCACTAACCAAAATGTCATCCTTCCAAATCCCTATTTCCAAAATTGATTTAACCAATATTTTTCATATATTAAAATATGATTTTTAACCATTTTCCCATATTTTTATCTTCCAAAAAAATATTTATTCCCGAATCCTACTCAAATCCCTAACCGGGTCTACCGAACCGTATAACAAGCCTCAAAATCGGGGCGCTACATAGGCAATTTTTAAATGGTTTTAAAATTTTTATTTAATAAAAATAAAATAGATTTAGTTAAAAAGGTTTTTAAAAGGTTATTTACTTTTCTCACGTAACTACTTTTCTCAACTTTTCTCTCAATTTTCTCAATAGCCAAACTACCAATTTCACTCTAAAATGATCATGAATCATCTCTTTTTGATTTCATTTTGATTTATTACTAATTCCTTTGATTTCTACATCGAATCATATTTGTTTTCTTAGAAGATTTCATTCAAACCATGTCAATTAAGGGAGAAGTCAATAATTAGAGGTGATTTTCATTTCTCTCCTCTAATCAAAGGTTATTTACTGAATTCCCAAGTTCTTGATCCTTTACAATTGATTTTTGTTATGCTTTAATGGATAAATCACCATTAAAAGGTTTTAATTGAATTTTAATAAGAAATTTGATAGATCTTGATAATAGATCTAATTTGTGTTGATTCTAATCAATATAGATCATATTCGAGATATGTTTTAATGTTATGAAAATAGGTTAATAAAAAGAATCCCGAAACTAATTGGATTGCTAATTTTCTAGGTTGTAAATAGTTGGATTTTGAAGTGTTCCTGGTGTTAAAAGGTTGCTGGAGATATAAGGTGGTATTATTAGTGTTTTTAGATGTTAATTGATGTTATTAAGATGTTGAAATTGTTGATTTATGGTTGGGCTTTGTTTAGGTTGAGTTTAGTGATGTTTTCAGTTGTTCTTGGAAGGCGTTTGATGGCTGTTAGTGTGGCGAAGATGAGAATGGATGTTGCTAGGATTAGAGATGCATAGTAATGCATTAATCCTCTATTTTGTGTGGCTAAAATAGGGGAGACGGATCCTTTAGCAATTGGAGAAGTTTCGGAGGCTTTGGAAGCTTGATTTCGCATCGGCAAGTGGAGCTTTGTGTTGTTAGTGAGTGGAAACGTGATTTAAAACTTTGAAAAGGTTTGAAAGTGATTTTGGGAGTTTAGATTATGCTTGAATCACTTGTCTAAGCTCAAAAGTAAGTATTAGATGATTTCGCTCTCAATTTTGTTTTGGCAAAATTGATTTTATCATACCTATAGTTATGCTTTGATAGCTATTGTTTTATGCATGTTTTGGAAAATGGAATACGATGCAAATGTTCTTATATTGATGACATTTGAGTATGGAAAGTAAACTGTGAAATGGATTTAAATGATATGTAAAGGATTGTTTTTGTTGAATTGGAAATTGGTTTGAATGATGCATATGAAAAACAGTAAGGTATCATGATTAAAGTGGAATATATTGACAAATGACAATGATTAAATGTTATCAGATATAGTTGGCATGCCATAGGGTTTAAAGTGCACTATAATAAGTAGCTTCATGTGTGTTGAGGGGTTAATTGTGTCGTTTTCTCCACCATAAGAACCGCAGCGGTTGGGGGTTAATTGTACCGTATTCTCTCACTGTTAGATTACGTATCACAATGGTTGAGGGGGTTAATTGTGTCGTTTGCTCCCATTGTAGATATTATACATCATAACTGTTGAGGGGTTAACTTTATCGTTTGCTCTAGTTATGATGTATGTGAAGTGGTCGAAGGAACCACTTATGAAATCTGTGTATCCGATGTGTTTTGATAAAGGAAAGGTTCTATTTTTGGGTTACTTGAATGCCAATATATGAATTAATGTATCATGATGCATAAATATGTTTTGTATAATGACATTTATACATGTTTTGCTCTTTAAGCTTTGCTATTGGATGAATAAGCATGCTGAGGCTTAAATTGAGGTTTTTGCATATAGGATTATGCATGAGATCCATGATAAATGTTTTGTATATGGTTTAATATGTATGTTTAACAAAGGTAAAAAGGGCATCAGATGTTGTAGCTTGATGTTGTAATTGTGGTTTGACTCAAATGGTTTTAAATACATTTATGAGTCATTTTAGTAAGTCCCTTTAGTTTTCCAAAATTACAATTTGGTCCCTAGAGTGCGTTTTCGATCAATTAGATGTCAATTTGACGTAAGATTTAATTGTGAGTTCTTCACGCTGCCAGCATGATCACCATAGGACTAAATTATGCATTTAGACAAGATAAAAGAAAAAATGGACTGTTTCTAAGTAATCGTTTGGGTTTGTCTTGGCAAACCAAATGTAGCTCGCTTGGTTCGGTCTAACGTGTAACGCTCCAATTTTGGGCCTAGGAGTTTTCCTAGTGGGTTAGACGGTCTGGTAGACCAGGATTAGAGATTCGAGTTAGATTCATTATTAAAATCGAACAAATAATTTTGGTGTGAGAAAAATGTGGGAAAATATCTAAAAATTATTATTTAATATAAGGATATTAGAGCCAGGTTATGATTGTTGGGAGGTATGTTATGTTGGTTTAAGATGATGTTTTATTGTTGTATGATATGTACGGTGTTTGATTATATGATTTTATGATTAGAATGTGATGTTTTGGGGTAGAATCTTGGGGACACATTGCCTTATTACTACAAGTGTAAAAGGATTTTGTTTTTGAAAAGTGAACGTCTTGGATTCTTGCTTGAAGCTAGCCTAATTATATTTTGGCTATATTTTCATGCTATATATACATATTTTTTAGTATTCCACCGAGATGAAATCTTAGGTCAAACACGAATAATGCTATCGGAGGGCATGGAGTTAAGGGTGAGATAGTGCACCTTGAGGGGTTACCACCTCTTCTGCCTAATTCGCTAGCTGGGGTAGATGTTGGGCAAGCATCACCAGTTCCACTTAGACCAGTTTTTGAGGATATAAAGCTGTTGATTCAGGCTATGACTGGAGCTTTTTAGGCAGTTGTGGCTGGAGTTCATGTTCAGGTGCCAGAACCTACGGTAGTTGTTAATACAAGACTTTCATTGGAGCGTTTACGTAGTTTGAGAGGTTTTGAGTTCAAAGGGTTAGCTCCTGAGGCAGCTGAGGAGTGGTTCGCAAGTACCAAGAGGATTCTTGGTTAGATAGAGTGCACAGATGTACATAAGTTGGGCTGCACTGTATCTCTACTTCAGGGAGATGTCTATAGTTGGCCGACTACCATTATAGTGTGAATGGCACCCGAGGATATGATATAGGAGTTCTTTGGTGTTACTTTTCAGAGGAAGTATTTGGGTAATCGATACCAGGATAAAAATAAGTGTTGATTCATGTCTTTGGTCCAGGGTAATATGCCTATTTCGGAGTATGAGGTTCAATTTGTTCGTTTGAGCCAGTATGCACCTGAGTTGGTTCCAGATGATCGACAACGATGTGATCGTTTTCGATATGGTTTGGTCAAGATGTTATGACTTATATGTTGGCTTCAAACTATACTGATTTTGATGTCTTGGCTATCGAGCTAAGGATATTAAGCAGAACTTAGGTTTGTCTTCTCATTTTGGGGGCTCAAGTTCTAGCAAGAGAGTTGTTGATTCGGATATTGGCAGCAGTCGGTTCAAGAAGAACCGAGATAGGAAGTATCATCTTGGTTAGAGACATGGTGGAGGTTATGCTAGACATGGACAATAAGGTCAAGACACCTATGCTAGAGTACCTGAGTATAGGCACTGTGGGAAGTGTCATTCGGGAGAGTGTTGGGATATACATGGTACGTGTTGGAGTTGTGTTTTGCGAGATCATTTGAGACATGATTGTTCACAGATGGCTAGGGATGAACAGGCTCCTACACCTGTTGTTGCACCGTGAAGAGGTAGTGGTCGTGGTTGAGGTAATTTTCTAGCATTGGGAGGAAGGTTAGAGGATTGTTGCTCATACAATGGCTATTCAACCCGAGGGTGGTGGACCCAATAGGATCTATACGCATCACGAAGGAAGGAATGAAACATATATGATTGTAGGTACTTTTACTTTGCAGTCCATGTCACTACTTTCTTTGATAGATTCTAGTTCTACGCATTTAAATATCTTGCGCGATCATGCATGTTTTCTTGATATACCTGTAGAAGTGTTAGATGTGGGTATGCGAGTAACAGGTTCTTTTGGAGAAATAGTAGTTGCTAGGAGGTTTGTTTAGGAGATGTTTTTTGATGGTTCAAGGACATGTGTTTAAGGTTGATATGATAGAGTTATTGTTTCATGGTTTTGATGTAATCCTGGGTATGGATTGGTCGACTGAGCATAGGTCTGTTTTCGATTTTGAAACCAAGTGAGCTTCGTTGAAACTTGTTGATGATTATGAAGTGGTGATGGTGGGCGAGAATGTTAAAATCTAGTCCAATATGGTTTCGACGTTAAAAGCGTGAAAGTTATTAGAGTTTGGGTGTCATGCATATCTGGCTTATGTTATAAACCCAAATATGAAGGAGGTGTGTGTTCAGGATATTCGTAGATTTTCTAAGGGTGTTTTTGGAGGAGTTGCCAAGGTTGCCACCAGATAGGGAAGTAGAGTTTTGTATCGAGACACATACGAATACGACTTCAGTGTCGATTGCTCTTATCACATGGCACCTAAAGAGTTGAAGAAGCAACTTCAGGAGTTGTTGGATCATGGTTTCATCCGACCAAGTGTGTCACCGTGGTGAGCACCAATGTTGTTCGTCAAAAAGGATGGCACGGTAAGGATTTGTTTTGATTATCGATAACTAAACAAGTTGATGATTAGGAATAAGTATCATTTGCCACAAATTGATAATTTGTTCGATCAGTTCTGGGGTGCTGCAGTGTTTTGCAAGATTGATCCGAGATCTGGTTATTATCAGTTGAAGGTTAAGGATAAGAATGTGCTAAAAACTGCTTTTCACACACGTTATGAAGATTATGAGTTTTTGGTAATGCCTTTTGGGTTGACGAATGCACCTGCTGCTTTTATGGATATGATGAATCGAGTGTTCCAAGAGTATTTGGATCAGTTTGTGGTTGCATTTTTTGATGATATCCTTGTGTACTATCGTACTGAGGAAGAACATGATCAGCATTTACGAATTATGTTGCAAGCTTTGTTGGATAATCGGTTGTATGCTAAGTTGAACAAGTGTGAATTTTGGTTAAGGGAAGTAGTTTTCCTTGGACATGTGGTGTCGACAGAAGGTATCTGTGTGGATCCACATAAGATTGAGGCGATGGTGAGTTGGAAGTCACTTATGTTGGTGTTGGAGGTTCATAGTTTCTTGGGGTTAGCAGGGTATTATCATCGTTTTGTAGATGGTTTCTCAAAGGTTGTTGTTCCTTTGACTAAGTTGTTGCAAAAGAATGTTCGTTTTGAGTGGACGGAGGATAGGCAACAAGCTTTTGAGAAGTTGAAGGATGCTTTAACGCAAGCTTTGTTCTTGATTCAACCAGAATCGGGTAAAGAGTTTGTTGTTTATAGTGATGCATCCTACGTTGGTTTGGGGTGTGTGTTAATGCAAGACGAAAAAGTTGTGGCTTATACATCTAGGCAGTTGAAGGTGCACGAGCATAATTATCCTACGCATGATTTAGAGCTTGCTACAGTGGTATTTGCAATGAAAATTTAGAGGCATTATCTATATGGTAAGAAGTGTATTGTGTACACGGATCACAAGAGTTTGAAGTATTTGATGTCACAAAAAGAGTTGAATCTTAGGCAACGTCGATGGTTTGAGTTGCTTAAGGATTATGATTTGACAATTGAGTATCACCCTGGTAAGGCAAATGTGGTAGCCAATACCCTGAGTAGAAAGGTTGCAGCAGAGTTGCGGGCTATGTCTGCGTGATTAAGTGTGACGCGAGACGGTAGGTTATTGGCTGAGTTGTAAGTAAAACCATCGTTGTTACATTTGATCAAGGAGAAACATCCATATGATGATGCGTTGGTTCCAAATGTTAAGGATATTATGGATGACAATCAGACGAATTTTTGTTTTAATGATGATGGTGTTTTGCGTTTTCAGGGTCGAATAGTTGTGTTGGAAGATGTTAATTTGAGGCACATTCTAGTCCTTTTGCTATGCATCTGGGTGGTACAAAGATGTATTAGGATTTGAAGAAGGAGTAGTATTGGGTTGGTTTGAAAAGGGATGTAGCGGAGTATGTTGCTCGATGTGTGGTACGTTAGTGTGTTAAGGCTGAGCCTCAGTTTCCTTCCGGGTTGTTGCAACCGTTGAGGATTCCAGAATAGAAGTGGAAGTGAATAACCATGGATTTTGTGACTGGTTGTCGTTGCCGTCGAAGAAGAATTCGATTTGGGTAATTGTGGATCAGTTTACGAAGTGTGCACATTTTCTACCTGTGCATGCGACGTATACATTGGATAAGTTAGCATATATGTATATTGCTGAAATTGTGAGGTTGTAAGGAGTACCTAAATCTATAGTGTCGAATAGGGATCCGTGTTTTAATCAAGGTTTTGGGAGTGTTTGCATAGCCTTGGGTATACGGTTGAATTTTAGTACTTCGTATCATTCTCAGTCGGATGGTCAGTCTGAATGTGTTATCCAAGTGTTAGAGGATATGTTGCGGTGTTGCATCATTGATTTTTAGGGAATGTAGGAGAAGTAACTAACGTTGGTGGAGTTTGCTTATAACAGTGTTATCAAGTGAGTACTCAAAGGCTCCGTATGAAGCTTTGTATGGTAGGAAGTGTCGTACGCCTCTTTTTTGGGCTGAGGCAGGTGAGAAGCATATTTCTCCACTTGACGTGTTAAAAGACACTAATGAGAAAGTTAAAACTTATCTATGATCGATCCAAAATGGCTTCGAATAGGCAGAACCTATGCTGATTTGAGGCATAGGGAGATTGAGTTTGCGGTGGGTGATAAGGTGTTTTTGAAAGTTTTGCCTTGGAAGAATGTGATGAGGTTTGAGGAAAAGGGAATTTGAGTTTGAGGTTCAATGGGCCTTATGAGGTGTTAGAGCATGTTGGTCCAATTTCCTATAGGTTAAGGTTACCCACGGAGTTAGAGAAGATGCATGATGTCTTCTATGTGTTGATGCTTCAGAGGTACAGATCGGACTCGTCGAATGTGATGCATGTTGAGGAGATTGAGTTGAATCCAGATTTAACCTATGTGGAGGAACCGCTGAAGATCTTCGATTCTAGTAGTAAGGTTCTTCGTGGAAAGGCCGTTGAGTTGGTAAAGGACTTGTGGCGACATCGAGGTGTCGAGGAGGCCACGCGAGAAAAGAAGGAGGGCATGAAGAAGTATTTTCCTCATCTTTTTCTGTCAGGTAAATTTTAAGGACAAAATTTCTTAAGAGGGGGAGAGTTGTAACGCCCTGAATTTGGGCCTAGAAGTTAGCTAGATGGATTAAACAGTTCGAGTGAACTGAATTAGTCGATTCGATTTAGTTTTCAAAAATTAAATTGTAATAAATATTTTTAATGTGAAATAAAATATGGAAAAATAGTATAAAATATTTATTTAATATATTAAGGGTTTTGGTAAACTCAATTTAATGAAATAAGTTCGAATTAAATGACATTTTGGTCTAGTGACTAAAATGTAAAGTTTTCAAAACTATTTTGGTGACTAAATTGTAAAAGGTTCAAAACTTAGAATCTTTAAGGAGCTAATTTACCAATATTCTATTTTAAATGGTTTTAAAATGTTTATTTAATAAAAATAAAATAGATTTAGTTAAAAAGGATTTTAAAAGGTGACTTACTTTTCTCGTGTAACTACTTTTGCTCTCAAATTTTCTCTCAAGTTTACCAGTAGCCAAACTACCCATTTTACTCTAAAATGATCAGGAATCATCTATTTTTGATCTCATTTTGATTTCTTAATTGATTTCTTTGATTTTTACACCAAATCCTATTTGTTTTCTTGGAAGATTTCATTCAAATCATGTCAATTAAGGGAGAAGCCAGCAATTAGAGGTAATTTTCGTTTCTCTCCTCGAATCAAAGGTTTTTTTACTGAAATCCCAGTTCTTGATCCTTTACAATTGATTTTTGTTATGTTTTAATGGATAATCATGATTAAAAGGTTTTAATTGAGTTTTAATAAGAAATTTGGTAGATCTTGATAATAGATCTGATTTGTGTTGATTGTAATCGATATAGATCACATTTGAGATATGTTTTAATGTTATGAAATGAGGTTAATAAAAAAATCTTGAAACTAATTGGGTTGCTAATTTTCTAGGTTATAAATAGTTGAATTTTGAAGTGTTCTTGGTGTTAAAAGGTTGCTAGAGATATAAGGTGGTATTTTTAAAGTTTTTAGATGTTAATTGATGTTATTAAGAAGTTGAAATTGTTGATTTATGGTTGGGCTTCATTTAGGTTCAGTTTACTGACGTTTTCAGTTGTTCTTGGAGGGTATTTGATGGCTTTTAGTGTGGCGAAGATGAGAATAGATGTTGCTGGGATTAGAGACGCATAGTAATGCATTAATCCTTTGTTTTTGTGTGGGTAAAATAGGGGAGACGGATCCTTTAGCAATTGGAGAAGTTTCGGAGGCTTCAGAAGCTTTATTTCGCATCGGCAAGTGGGGCTTTATATTGTTGGTGAATGGAGATGTGATTTACAACTTTGAAAAGGTTTGAAAGTGAGTTTGGGAGTTTAGATTATGCTTGAAATGCTTGTCTAAGCTCAAAAGTAAGTATTGGATGATTTCGCGCTCAATTTCGGTTTGGCAAAATTGATTTTCTCATACCTATGTTTATGCTTTGATACCTACTGTTTTATGCATGTTTTAGAAAATGAAATATGATGCAAATGTTCTTATATTGATGACATTTGAGTATGGCAAGTAAATTGTGAAAAGGATTTCAATGATATGTAAATGCATGTTTCGTTGCATTGGAAATTGGTTTGAATGATGCATAAGAAAAACAGTGAGTTATCATGTTTAAAGTGGAATTTTTTTCGCAAGTGACAATGATTAAATGCTATCGGATATATTTGGCATGCCATAGCGTTTAAAGTGCCCTATAATAAGTAGCCTCATTTGTGTTGAGGGGTTAATTGTGCGTTTTCTCCACCATAGGAACCACAACAGTTGAGGGGGTAATTGTGTCGTATTCTCCCGCTGTTGGATTACGTATCACAATGGTTGAGGGGGATTAATTGTTTCATTTGCTCCTAATGTAGATATTATAAATCATAACCGTTGAGGGGTTAAAGTTTTTGTTTGCTCCGGTTATGATGTATGTAAAGTGGTCGAAGGAACCATTTATGAAATCCGTGTATCCTATGTGTTTTGAATAAGGAAAGGTTCTATTTTTGGGTTACTTGAATCCCAATATATGAATTAATGTATCATGATGGTTAAATATGTTTTGCATAATGAGATTTACTCATGTTTTGCTCTTTAAGCTTTACTATTGGATGAATAAGCATGTGAAGGCTTAAATTGAGGTTTTTGCATATGGGATTATGCATGAGATCCATGATACATGTTTTGCATATGGTTTAATATGCATGTTTTACAAAGGTAAAAAGGGCATGAGATGTTTTAGCATGATGTTATAAATGTGGTTTGACTCAAATGGTTTTAATTGCATTGATGAGTGTTTTTAGAGCGTCCTTCACTAGGCATTATTTGCTCATTTCTCATCAATGTAGGAAAGTAAGTTTTCGGGGCAGCAAGCAAGTAAGGAGGAATCCAAGAATCAAATTATTTCAAGTATGATTTTAATAAACAAACTTGTAGTAATAAATGGGCAATGTGACCAAGTTGTAGTTGGGAGGGTTGTATTCTTGCTTCCTATTTTGGACATGTTTCGTTTGGTATTTTGGACATGTATGTGGCTATACGGTTTGATTTGAAGGGTTGGGATGAGTTCGTATGCTTGGGTAGAGACCATGCCTATAGGACCTATGGATTGTTTAGCTATGGATCTAGCATGCTTGATTGGTTATGGAGTTGATGTTAAATATGTTTTATGATATTTGTATGATGTTTGAAGCAAGTTTAATTGTGCCCAAGTGTCATATGTTCTACCAAGAGGTTATTATAGACCCAGTCATACCAGTACGAGTCCTCAAGGATCGGTACGCGGGGTTTGTCTCAGCTCAAAAGAGTGTAAAATTGTGTAGGGGTATTGGTACGCCTGGTAACCGTATTGGTACACCCCCTCAAAAATTGTACTAGGTGCCGGTGCGCGAGAAACCGTTTCGGTACACCCTTTAGCTATTGGAATTCTCAAATTTGATATCGAACTACTGCTATCAATACAGTAACCCCCTTAACTCAGCCTAGCCGAAACCAAGCTAAATGGATCATATTAGATTTTCCGAAGCAAACCCGAGCTAATATCCTAAACCGGTCCCTTTTTATCATTTTATATTATCTAAATGCATCAATTTAATCTCTAAGGTAAACATGCTTCAACGGAAATGTTACATGAAATCAGATTTCAGAACAGAGTTCAATTGCTCGAATACTGGGACTTAATTAAAATTAAGTTTACCAATCCTTCATTAGTCTTATTTCATGCTCACATGTTAAATTCCAGCTCAAAACAATCACCGAAGCTCAATTAATTGCATACATAACCTTCAGGGATCAAATTGCACAATTTTGAAACCTCATCAGGAAACATCATAAAATTTTGCATAGCGTACCGATATGAGCTAACTCTGTATCGATACGGTTCAACCAACTTAATGGCTCTGTATACTGATACACTAAGCTCTAAATCGATATAGTATACTGAGCAAGCCCGTACTGATACGGTTCACCCTCGTACCGATCCATGATGGTTTATTTTCAAAAATCAGATTCTAGTAGCTAAAAGGCGTACTAATATGGGAGCCCGTGTACCGACACCAGTACAAAAATTCCTCAAGGCGTACCTATATAGTGGCTAGGTGTACTGATGCCCTTTGTTAATTTTCGATGAATTGAGCCTTTTCAGACCCCACGTACCAACACTAGAAAGCCTGCACCGGTACGCTGAGACCTGTAATGAACTCTAGGTCCAACATATGACACTTTGGCTCAATCTAAACATATTCAACACATATCTAAACATCAAACAAAATCAAGTGCATGCTTAACATCAACATACCAACATTTTAAGCAAGCCTAACACAATCATCCACATCATCTATAGGCATGCTTCCTTCTCAACATGTAAAAGCCTCAAACCAAACTTCAAACAAGTATAAATGGCCAATTACACATCCAAAACATCAACATAAACGTGCACAACTAGGGAGTTTAGCAAACAACCCTCCCAAACAACAAATGACCACATTGCCTTTATTACTACAAGTCTAAATCAAAATCACACTTCCGCAAACACAAGTCCTTGGATTTTCCTTCACTTGCTTACTGCCTCCAACCTTAAATTCTCTGCATTGATGAAAAAAGAGAGTGTAAGAACGCTAAGCTTAGTGAGGAATTCTCTAAAACAAAACAACATCAATGTATCTAAAACCATTTAACAATCCTTTTGAAAAACCACTTTCCAAAACACCTTTTAATCATCATTTTAACATGATCAACATTATCATGCCTTGTAGACCATGAACTTAATGTTGGGTTTCATAGGAAATAAACTAATCTAATCAAGTAAATAAGTGCATCAGAAATATTATCCTATGAAGAATTTCCAATATCTCATGCAATCATATTAATGTACACAAGAGGAAATTAAAAATCACCTTAATTTCTGATTTAGGAATCCGGTTGTGTTGTGGCGCTGCCTTTCTAAAATATGACCGCTCTCTACAAGTATCCACACATGAATGGACGACGAACGGCTATCAAAATGCTAGTTCCTCACAAAATTTTGAAAATAAAGTTTTTTTGGTCTTGGTGGCTGTTCGAAAATCTCTCATCTAAACCCTTGGCATACATACATATATATATGACTTTATTAGAGTTAGATTGAGTTCACTTATTATAATTTAATTAAAACTCTTTTAAATAAATTATAAAATAAATTCCTTTATCTGATAAGGAATTCAAATTCAACCAAAATCTAGATGGTGTGATTTATTTAATAATATTATTTATTTAAAATAAATAATATATTTGAAAACAATCTCTATATCCACTAAGGAGTTTAAATCCAATCAAATCTAGATAATGAGATTATTTAATAATATTATTTATTTAATATTATTTTTGAAAAATAATAAAATAAATAAAATGTTCTATCACAAGAATTGGAATTTAACTTCTTTAAATTCGAATAAATAATCTCTCTCAATATAATTTAAAATAATCGCATTATCTTAAATTTATTACTGGGAGTAATAACCACAACTATTCTTATCCATTCTTAGTGTGCGACCCTATAGGTTCAATTAACGTTGGCAGTAGATAAAATCACATTTTATTCTACAAGTCATAAGCGGCCCCTAGCAAGACATTATGACTACCCAAGTTAAATAAAAAGTTCATAATCCGATTCAGTTTATGTTATAATTCTTTTATCTCACGATATCTTGATAGAATATAAGGCATGTAAAATACTAACCTTATATCGTTTTATTCTTAGTTTCTCGATGCCCAATTGAAATGACTAAACAAATGACATTGCTCTCTATCAACTCATTTGAGCACAGCCATGCATTTCTCAGTCTCAATCATCGAGGGGCCCAAAGATATCACTTATGTTAAGAGGGATAAATTCCATCTTAATCACTCACATCTCACTGCATGATTGCTTCTTATGTTCAAGCATAACCTTTATAATTGTCCGATTAAAAACGATGTTTGACTATGTCAAAACATAATAGTCATCATGTTGAGAACCGTAGCAATTTCAGGTCTAAGGATTCAATGTCACAACTATTTGAAGATTAATATATAACTTTAATCCATGTATTAATCTTAAGACGAGTCTATCCTAATATTTGTTCTCAACAAATACATATATGAATTTGATTTGAATCTCATTCATATATTCATCTTATGAATATCTATCAAACCTCAAACCAATCTTATCTTATTATTGTTCCCAAAATAATAACTGATTAGGGATATTTAGAATAATTAATAATATTCAAGGATACAAAGCATGCAAATTTATTATTATAATAATAAATTAAATAATCAAAATATCATGTCTATGCAATAGGCCTTAGAGCACTATAGCTAACACTTAACACTTCCAACACATGTATATTAAACCATATGCAACATGTATCACGGATTAACAGAAAAAGTCCCATTTGCTACCCTCAAATTAAGCTTTCCCATGCATACTACCAATGCAAGGCTTAAAGAGTAAAACATGTTTAAACCAACATTATACAACATAAACCATTCAATGATACATCATCAATTATATTGGCTTACAAGTGATCATTAACCAAGTTCCACATTTCAAAATACAACATTGGATACACGGATGCAACAAGTGTTCTCAACACTTCATGCCATCTCAACCGGAATCAAAAGTACTATTATAATTGGGGTACAATCACAACCCAAATATCGGTTAGATGCATAACCCACTAACGGGAGTCTTCGGTACATAGATCAAAACCTCTTGACCATTATGGTACTTGGATGGAGTTTTAGTTACACTAGATCAAAACCCCTTAACATCCAATGTGACTTTTTATAGTGCACTATAAATCCTATGACCAGCCAACTATATTTGATAACATTTCCATACCATCACTTGCCAATATGATTCACTTCTTAAACATTAACTCATTGTTTTCATATGCATCAATCAAAACCATTACTCAATACATTTTACCTTGCATTATCAATGTTCAACAACATTTTCAAAACATGAATTACTTCCAAATGCATCAACATCATTAGATAGCCATTTTCCAGCATTAAACCATGCACAAATCATGCATATACAGTGAGTAATCATGTCATCAAAACAAGTGCATTAAAACCAATTGCCAAATCGAGTTTGAGAGAGAAATCATCCTTTATTTACTTCCAAGCTTAGACCAGCATTTCAAGCTTGATCTAAACCCACAAACACAACATTCAAACCTTTGAAAAGCTGTAAAATACGTTCTCACTCATCGACATGCACAGCCTCACTTGCCGATACGGTAAACAAGCCTCTAAAGATTCCAAAACGTTCGTTCAAGCTTGAGGTTCAACCTCCCCTATTTTATCCACACAAAACCAGAGGTTTCAATGCATCCAAATGCATTCAAAGCCATAGCAACATCAATCATCAATAAATCTAACTAAAAACCTCTACACATCAACCAAAATCAACATCAACACAACTACAAACAAAACCCAGCCACAAACAACGAAACTCAACCCTCAATTAACATCTAAAAACACATTAACATCATCATTATACCTCCAGCATTCATTAAACCTCCACAACTCCTCAAAAACTCACAACTAACAACCTAGAAAATTAGAGATTCTTTTAGTTTCGGGATTCTAATGTTAAAGCTCACTTATTAACATTATTAAACATCAAAATTATGATTAGAATCAATAAAGAACTCAGCAAAACAGAACCTATGTAAAAATCCATCAATCTCATCATTTAAACCTTGATTTAACCAATTTTCCACAATTAAATCATCAAATCAAATTAGAAAACATCAAACAAGGATCAAATACTTGGGAATTTCAATAAAGAGGCATTCATTAGAGGAGAAGAATGAACCTTGCCTCTAATGGGTGATTTTACTCTCAATTGGATGTTTTAATCTTGAAAAACAAAGAAATTCGATGAGGTTTTGAAAAGCAAGATTAGAGAATCAATTAAGAAACAAGAATTTAAGAAATCAAGAGTGTTACCTCATATTTTTTATGAAAAAATGAGTGTTTCGCTGAAGAACCTTGAAGAAAAGTTTGGGAGAAAAAGTTACGTCAAATTTAGGTTTTAGGAAAATAACTACCTTTTTGTTAATCCACCCTTTTAATTACCCAATTAAAACTCCTTAAAAACAATCCAAAATAAGAGGAAAATCTGATATTAAAGTTTGGTAAAACAACTCCTTAAATATTCTAAGATTTGACCCTTTTTCAAAATAGTCATTAGAAAACAGTTTTGCAATCTTTACATTTTGGTCACTAACCAAAATGTCCAATTTTGAAACCTCTTTTTGTAAAATTGATTCCACCAAACCCTTTAACATATTATTTAATAATTTTAGAATATTTTCCATAATTTTTCCTTACTCAAAAATATTTATTTCCATTTTAATCCCGAAATTGACTCGAAGCCTCTAATTCGATCTATCGGACCGTCTAATCAACCTAGAAAACACCTAGGCCCAAAATTGGGGCGTTACAACTCTCCCCTCTTAAGAAATTTCATCCTCAAAATTTACCTGATGGAAACAGATGCGAAAATTGTTCTATCATGTCCGACTTACTCTCCCACGTGGCCTCCTCAACATCGTGATGTCACCACAACACCTTAACAAGCACAATCGTCTTGCCACGGAGAACTTTACTGCTAGAGTCAAGGATATGCACTGGTTCCTCATCATAGGAAAAATCTGGTCGCAACTCAAAATCCATAGTGAACCTCACCCATTTCCACTACTGAATCCTTAACGGTTGCAACAATCCGAAAGGAAGCTGATGCTCAGGCTTCACACACTGACATACCATACACCTAGCAACGAAATCAGCCACATCCTTTTTCAAACCCACCCAATAGCACTCCTCTTTTAAATCTCGATACATCTTGGTATTTCCAGGATGCATAGCAAAAGGACTAGCGTGTGCCTCGATCAATATAGCTTGTCTCAACTCAACATCACTAGGCACAACTATCTAATTTTTAAAACACAACACCCCATCTCCATTAATCGACTGCGTCAAAGATGGCTTCACTTGCAACTCATCCAACAAACCACCATCACGCGTCACACTCAACCTCGCAAACATGGCCCTCAACTCCACAATAGCCTTTCTACTCAAAGCATCAGCCACAATATTTGCCTTGCCCAGATGATACTCGATCATCATATCATAATCCTTAAGCAACTCCAACCATCTACGTTGTTTAAGATTTAATTCATTTTGTGACATCAAATACTTTAAACTCTTATGATCCGTGTACACAACACACTTCTCACCATAAAGGTAATGCCTCCAAATCTTCAACGTAAACTAAACCGTAGCAAGCTCCAGATCATGCCTAGGGTAATTATACTCGAGCTCTTTCAATTGCCTTGATGCATAAGCTACAACCTTCCCACCTTACATCAAAACAAACCCTAACCCCACGTAGGATATGTTGCTATAAACCACAAACTCTTTTCCTAACTTAGGTTGAATCAAGATTGGAGCTTGTGTCGGAGCTTGGTCTAGCTTCTGCCTACTCAAAATATACATCATTTTGCAACAGCTTGGTCAACAGTGTAGCAACCCTTGAGAACCCATCCACAAAGCGACGATAATAACCTGCAAAGGCTATGAAACTACAAACTTCTGTTATTGAATTAAGTTGCTTCCAATTCACAACCGCCTCAACTTTTTGCGGATCCACCCGGATACCTTCTGCCGAAGCAACATGACTAAGAAAGACCACTTCTTTAATCCAAAACTCATACTTTCTCAACTTGGCATAAAGCTGATTATCCAACAAGGTTTGCAACACAATCCGCAAGTGCCGGTCATGATCCTCATCGGTACGAGAGTACACAAGAATATCATCAATGAACACTACTAAAAATTAATCAAGAATTCATGGAACACCCAATTCATCATGCCCATGAATGTTGCAGATGCATACGTCAATCCAAACGGCATCACTAGAAACTCATAATGGCTGCACCTCGTACAAAAAGTAGTCTTCGACAAATCTTTATACTTAACCTTCAACTGATAATATCCAAATCTCAAATCTATCTTGAAAACACCACAGTATCCATGATTGACCGAACAAGTCATCAATTTGCGGTAAAGGATACTTATTTTTAATTTTCAACTTGTTCAGTTGCTGATAGTCAATGTACATCCTCAAGGTTTCATCATTCTTTTTCACAAATAACACTGGTGCTCTCTACAATGACACACTAGGTCGGATAAACCCATGGTCCAACAACTCGTGAAGTTGCGTCTTTAACTCCTTTGGTGCCATGCGATACGGTGCAATCAACATTAGAGCCGTATCAATATATGTCTCAACACAAAACTCCACTTCTCTATCTGGAGACAACCCAGGCAACTCCTCTGAAAACACTCCCAAAAATCACAAACAGTACAGATATCCTTAGTCCACACCTCTTTCATATTCGGGTTCATAACATAAGTCAGATATGCTTGACACCCACACTCTAACGACTTATGTGCTTCCATGGATAAGAACTTAACATTCTTACCTACAACTACCACTTCATAATCATCAGCTAGTTTCAACGAAACTCGCTTGGTCTCAAAATCGACCACAACCTTATGCTCAGACAACCAATCCATACCCAAGATCACATCAAAACCATGAAATGACAACTCCATCAAATCAGCCGTAAACACATGACCTTGAACCATCAGAGGACATCTCCTATACAACCTTCTCATAACAATCGTCTTACATCTAAAATTTCTACCGATATATCAAGAAAATGTGCATGCTCATGCAAAACATATGAATGCGTATAACCATAATGTATAAAAGAAAGTAATGACATAGATTGTATGTTAAAAGTACTTGCCTTCATATTCGTGTCATTCTTCCCCTCACGATGCGCATAGATCCTCGCAAGTCCACAACCCTCAGGTCGAACCGATACTGTATACGCTATAGTTCTCTGTCTTTTATTCCTCTGTTGGAAATTACCTTGACCGCGCCCACGACCTCTCAGTAGCGCAACAACAGCTGTAGGTGCCTGGCTACCCCTAGCCAATAATGGACAATCACATCTCATATAATCCCTAGACCCACAACTCCAATAGGAATTCACAGCCAAAGCAGCATGTCCCTCTCTGGCCAAATGTAGGTAGTCTCGCCTTAAATGATCTCGTGATCCACAAACTCAGCAAACATTATACGCTACTCTGGCCTGGACACTTTGCCTATGTGATCCTTGCCCAGCACCATCTCCACCACATCTCGCATCCGAACGCAACCTCCTATCACAGTGCCTCTTGGACTGACCACCACTGGAACCAAAATCTGCAACCCTCTTTCCTGAGCCAGAACCCCCTAGAAGAAGAGATAAACCCAAACTGTGCTCAATTTTCTTTGCCTGTGCAACCAACACGTAAAAGTCTATATAGTCAGTGGCCAATATGTAGGTCTTAACATCATTCTCCAAACCGTAGCAGAATCAGTTACAATGATGCCTCTTATCAAGCACTAACTTAGGCTCATACTAACTCAACCTCACAAACTATACCTCGTACTCAGATACTGTCATATTGCCCTAAACCAAAGCCATAAACTCATGTTTCTTCTTATCCAAGTATCTAACTCCCAGATACTTCTTCCTGAAGGCAACTTGGAAGAACTCCCAAATCACTTCACCGGGTTCTATGCCCATGATCATAGTAGTCCACCAACTGTATGCATTACCCTGTAATAGGGATACCGCACATCCCAACTTAAGGACGTCACTTTACCCTATCTAGTATAAAATCTAGTATGTATTGGCAAACCACTCCTCGAATGCCTCGGGTGCCAACCCTTTAAACTCAACTCTTCATAGGCTACACAAACACTCTAACTGTAACCTCGAATTAACAGTAGCAGTAGGTACCGGTGCGGGTACATGTACTCCAGCCATCGTAGCTTGAAATGCTCCAGTCATTGCTTGTACCAAAGGCATCATATCATCGTACATTAGACCAGGTGGTGTAGGTGGTACTTGCTCCACTCCCTCAAGAGGATTAGGCGAAGGTGGCAATCCCTTAGGATGCACTATCTCTCCCTTGAATCCCTACCCTCCGGCAGCAGTATTCGCGTCCGATCGCAACTTTCTCCTCGGTGGCATCGTATAAAAATGTATCTAAGGCATGATAATTACACCAAAATAAAAACAATCAGGCTAGCTTCAAGCAAGGATCCAAGGCTTTCATTTCAGAACAAAATCATTTTATAACTATAGTAATAAGGCAATGTATCCCCAAAATTACCCCAACACGACATATATCAACCACCATACAATAAAGAATCACCATGCATAGCAAACAAAATTTAACAATCAACAACAACATCCTAATTTTTTGTAAACTTGACTCTGATACCAGCAATTATAACCCATTTAACCTGGCCTAGTCGAAATAGAGCTAAAATGATCACATTAGGTTTGCTAAAGCAAACCCGAGCTAATAACCTAACCTAGTCCCCTTTTTTCATTTTATCTTGTCTAAATGCATCAATTTAATCCCTAAGGTGAACATGCATTAGCAGAAACATTACATGAAATCAGAATTCAGAATAGAGTTCAATTGCTCGAATATTGGGACTTAATTAAAATTAAGTTTACCAATCCTTCATTAGTCCAATTTCATGCTCACATGTTAAATTCTAGCTCAAAACAATCATCAAAGCTCAATTAATTGCATACATAACATTCAGGGACCAAATTACACAATTTTCAGACTTCATCAAGCAACAACATAAAATTTTACACATCGTAATGATACGAGCTAACCCTGTATCGATACGGTTCAACCAACTTAACGACTCTACGTACCAATACACTAAGGTTTGTATTGGTAAAGTATATTGAGCATGCCCATACCGATACGGTTCACCCTAGAACCGATCCCTTATGGTTTATTTTCAAAAATCAGATTCTAGTAGCTAGAAGGTGCAGTACAGGAGCCCATAAACCAGCACCACTAAAAAATTCCCCAATGCGTACCTATACGATGGCTAGGCGTACTGATACGCTTTGTTAATTTTCGATGAATTGAGCCTTTCCAGGCCTCTAGTTTTAACATATGACACTTTGGATCAATCTAAACACATTCAACACATATCTAAACATCATACAACATCAAGTGCATGCTTAACATCAATATACCAACATTTTAAGCAAACCTAAAAATCCTAACACCATCATCCACATCATCTATAGGCATGCTTCCTACTCAACCCGTAAAAGCCTCAAACCAAACTTCAAACAAGCATAAATGGCCAATTACACATCCAAAACATCAACATAAGCTTGCACAACCAGGGGGTTTAGCAAACAACCCTCCCAAACAACAAATGACCACATTGCCTTTATTACTACAAGTCTAAATAAAAAAAATACTTCTGCAAACACAAGTCCTTGGATTTTCCTTCTCTTGTTTGTTGCCTCCAACCTTTAATTCTCTGCATTGATGGAAAAAGAGAGGTTTTGGAAAGTGGTTTTTCAAAAGGATTGTTAAATGGTTTTAGATACATTGATGGTGTTTTGTTTTAGAGAATTCCTCACGAAGCCTAATGTGCTTACCCTCTCTTTTTCCATCAATGCAGAGAATTAAAGGTTGGAGGCAACAAGCAAGAGAAGGAAAATCCAAGGACTTGTGTTTGCAGAAGTATTTTTTTATTTAGACTTGTAGTAATAAAGGCAATGTGGTCATTTGTTGTTTGGGAGGGTTGTTTGCTAAACCCCCTGGTTGTGCAAGCTTATGTTGATGTTTTGGATGTGTAATTGGCCATTTAACACTTAACACTTAACACTTCCAAAACATTACCATGCCTTGTAGACCTTGCACTTAACACTTCCAAAACATTCATATTAAACCATATACAACATGTATCATATATTAATAGCAAAGTCCAATTTGCTACTATTGGGCTCGAATTGCTTGCCAAGTGGTGGAGAAGTCAATTTTTGGGTGTTGGTGGTGGAAGAAAAAGATGAGACAATGAACATAATAATTTAGAGTGGTTCGGCTTTCTAACCAAAGCCTACATCCACTATCTTAGCTTTCCCACAAAGGATTTCCAAATTCACTCTTGAATTTCTTCCCCTTTTCTAGGCTTAGGAGGCAACCCTTTACACACTCAAAGCTTTTACCCAAAAGCTTGCATAAACCCTCTTTACAAGAGAAAAGAAAACAAAGCAAACAAGAAATCCCTCACAAGGTAGATGTTTGCACTCTTAAAGCACTCACCCAATTCTAAAACACTTGAGCAAATATAAACATTTAGAGCTCACAAGTGTTGTCTATACCAGAATGGAAATTTAAGCACTAAGACAAATTTTCATCATAATGTTATTGACTTGAGGATCATTAGTTGTTCCAGGTGCTTGAAGGGTCCTTTTATCTTCCCAAATAAGTTCCTAGCTGTTGGAGACTCTTGGGATTGAATTGGAGCCGTTGGAGCCTCAATTTCTCGCAATTAATGCAGTTCTGCAGCTATTCGTATCGATACATGGGTTACCCGTATCGATACGCCCTTCTTGGATACTAGCTGTTAAGCTCTACAATTTGAAAGATCATTGGGAAATAGCCATTGGGGTGGTTAAAACTAGGATCAGTATGCATAAAAGCATATCGGTATGATCCCATCCGTATCGGTACGCCTAGGGATGTATCGGTACAGTTTTTTAGTTCTGGAAAATTTTTGTAACTGAAACCCTTAGATCGTATCGATACGGGTTATACCGTATCGGTACGCCTGTGTTGGAAACATCATTTTGGCTTCTTTAAAACGTTTAAAACATTTCCAAAACCTCTCAAAAACTTTACAAACTTATTTTCAAGTTGTTTGGACATAAGAAACATTTTTGAAACCTTTTTAATTTAGTCCAAAACTATTTTTCAATTATTATATCAAAACAAATATCCTAACAATCTCCCTCTTTTTGATAATAAAACCAACTTGAAAATTGTTTTTGAGATTTTCCCCCTTAGTAAAAATAAGATTTGAATAAGAGATTTAATGATGAAAGTCTTATAAGCTCCCCCTTATTCATTTGAAAATTCAATTTTTCAAAACATTCTCCCCTTTTTGTTATATCAAAAATGGTTCAAACCAAAGTTTGAAAACTTTAAAGTTCATTCAAATGAAAAAAATTTGACAAAAAAAAGTTTTGTTTTAAAATTCCCCCTCTTACTCAAGCAACATTCAAATGTTAGTCCAACATTTATGATAAACTAGTCGAATTAAAATTAAATTAATGAAATAAAAACAATTAAAATTCAACTAATTTTTACCACACTTGAACCAAAGGTAGGATTTCAAGCCTTCCTTCTTCAAGTGTTCCTCCTTGTGTGTATATAGCTCCCCCTTATAATTTCATCACATGTTGATCAAAGCTCCATCACACCTACAAAAGACAATCACTTGATTTTTGGTATCCAAATTGCTTTGGATCCATAGGCATTAGTAGCACATAATTTAGTCCTCTTAGGAATCCATTTTTCAATTTCATCCTTTTTGGTTGAAGTAATTAGTCCTTTTGGGACCCAATTACTTCTAAAAACTTTTCCATTCAAAAATCTAGGGGCACTAGATTGTCTTTGATAAAAGTTTGATTTTCCTAAATTGTTTTTCTTTTCAAGGTCTTTTAAAATCAAATCTTTTTCTTTCTTAAGATCATCTATTTCAATTTGATATCTTTTTTTCTTTTAAAGAAAATTTTGTAAATTCAAAACTTTAAGTTCAAAGTCCTTTAATTTTGCTTCAAATTCCAAATTGGTTTTCACAAGCAAATCATTTTCATTTTTCAATTTTGAAATCAACTTTTTGTTCTTAGAAAATGAGGCTTTAAACTCAAAAACCAATTGGTCATAGGCATCTTGCAACTCATCAAAAGTATAAGAATTAGGAATAGATGAGTTAGAAGTTACCTCCTCCTCTTGGAGGGTCATCATGCATAGGTGGGCTATCTCATCTTCATCGGTGGAGTCTTCATCACTCCATGTAGCCACATATTCTTTCTTTGATGATGATCCCTTCGTGTTGAAGCGAGGGCAATCAGATTTGGTGTGCCTCGCCTTCTCGCATTTCGAGCACTTGGGGGAATTCACCATCTTCTTCTTTGATTCATGCTTGGATTCTTCTTTGTTGCTCTTCATGAATCGGACCAATTCCTTGAAGAGATAGGCCATCTCTTCATCTTCATTTTCCTCCTCAATTGATTCTTCTTGGTGGCTTGTGGAGGATTGTAGAGCAATGATGTTGACATCGATTCCTTGCTCTTGGATTATCTTCTCCTTCTCCCTCTTCAAGGGTAGAGACATCATCTCATGGGTGATAAAAGACCCTATGAGCTCTTCAAGCTTAAGCTTCTTCAAGTCTTTAACTTCAATAATGGTCGTCTTCTTGCTCTCCCATGATTCGGGAAGTGAATAAATCAACTTTCGAACAAGCTTTTCTTTCGGAATCTCTTCTCCAAGACTTTTGAGTTGATTGACGATTGTAGAGAACCGGTCGAACATGCTCTTGATGTCTTCATATGGGTCCATCTTGAAGTTTTGATATTCGTGGTTGAGTAGACCAATCTTTGTCTCCTTTACCTCATTTTCCCTTCATGGATTGCTTCAAGTTTGTCCCATAACTTCTTGGCACTCTCACAAGAAGACACTTTCTCATATTCTTTCGGGCCTAATACACAAAATAGGATGTGTATGGCCTTGTAATTGAGTTCCATCTTTTTGCGATCTTCCGCGCTCCATTCTGCCTTGCTCCGATTTGGCACGAACGATCCATCTTTAACTATGTCCCAAAGACGGTAGTCTTTGCTTTTCATGAAGAACATTATTCTATGCTTCCAAGAAGCATAGTTGTCATGTTGAAGAAGGGCGGTTTGTCGATGGATAACTCTATGGAAGTCGGTTGACTTGTTTGTTGGTCGAGCTTGCCAAATCGTCTCAATAGGTGGTTAAACCTTCTCGATTGAGCCTTGCTCTAATACCAATTGTTGGGCTCGAATTCCTTCAATCGAATTGCTTGCCAAGTTATGGAAAAGTCGATTTTTGGGTGTAGGTGGTGAAAGGAAAAGATGAGACAATGAACACAATAATTTAGAGTGGTTCGGCTTTCTAACCAATGCCTACATCCACTACCTCAGCTTCCCCACTAAGGATTTCCAAATTAACTCTTGAATTTCTTCCCCTTTTCTAGGCTTAGGAGGCAACCCTTTACACACTCAAAGCTTCTACCCCAAAGCTTGAGTAAACCCTATTTACAAGACAAAATAAAACAAAGCAAACAAGAAATCCCTCACAAGGTAGATGTTTGCACTCTTAAAGCACTCACTCAATCCTAAAACACTTGAGCAAATATAAACATTTAGAGCTCACAAGTGTTGTCTATACAAGAATGGAAAATTTAAGCACTGAGACAAATTTTCATCATAATGTTGTTGACTTGAGGATCATTAGTTGTTCCAGGTGCTTGAAGGGTCATTTTATCTTCCCAAATGAGTTCCTAGCCGTTGGAGACCGTTGGGATTGAATTGGAGCCTCTATTTTCCGCAATTAATGTAGTTCTGTAGCTGTCTGTATCGATACACGGGTTACCCGTATCGATACGCCCTTATTGGAAACTAGCTATTAAGCTCTTAGCTGCCTAACTGTATCGGTACGTGTGTACCTGTATCGGTACAGGTACTAGCCGTTGTGCCCATTCCAGCTGCCCGTATCGAAACACCTTGGACCATATCAGTACGCCTTGGTCCTGTTTCGGTACGCTCTGTAATTTGAAAGATCATTGGGAAATAGCCGTTGGGGTGGTTAAAACTAGGATCGGTATGCATAAAAGCGTATCGGTACGATCCCATCCGTATCGGTATGCCTAGGGATGTATCAGTACGGTTTTTTAGTTCTAAAAAAATTTTGTAGCTGAAACCCTTGGACCATATCAATACGGGTTATATCGTATCGGTACACCTATGTTGGAAACATCATTTTGGCTTCTTTAAAACGTTTAAAACCTTTCCAAAACCTCTTAAAAACTTTACAAACTTATTTTCAAGTTGTTTGGACATAAGAAACATTTTTGAAACCCTTTCAATTTAGTCAAAAACTATTTTTCAATTATTATGTCAAAACAAATATCCTAACAACTACCCTCAAATTAAGCTTTCCCATATATACTACCAATGTAAGGCTTAAAGAGTAAAACATGTTTAAACCAACATCATCCAACATAAACTATTCTATGACACATCATCAATTATATTGGCTTACAAGTGATCATTAACCAAGTTCCACATTTCAAAATACAACATCAGATACACAGATTCAACAAGTGTTCCCAACACTTCATGACATCTCAACCAAAATCAAAGGTACTATTACGACCAGTTACAATCACAACCCAAACATCGATTAGATGCATAACCCACTAACAGGAGTCTTTGGTACATAGATCAAAACCCCTAGATCATTAGGGTACTTTGATGGAGTTTTTGGTACAACGGATCAAAACCCTTCAACATCCAAGGTAACTTTTTATAGTGCACTATCAATCCTATGGCCGGCCAACTATGTCCGATAACATTTCCAAAACCTTTTCGTACCATCACTTGCCAATATGATTCACTTCTTGAACATTAACTCAATGTTTTCATATGCATCAATCAAAACCATTACTCAATGCATTTTACCTTGCATTAACAATGTTCAAAAACATTATCAAGACATGCATTACTTCCAAATGCATCAACATCATTAGATAACCATTTTCCAGCATTAAATCATGCATATACACTGAGTAATCAAGTCATCAAAACAAGTGCATCAAAACCAATTGCCAAACCGAGTTGGAGTGAGAAATCATCCTTTACATACTTTTGAGGTTAGACCACCATTTCAAGCTTGATCTAAACCCCAAACACAACTTTTAAACCTTTGAAAAGCTGTAAAACATGTTCTCTCTCACAGACACGCAAAGCATCACTTGCCGATACGATAAACACACCTTCAAAGCTTTTAAAACATTCGTTCAAGCTTGAGGTTCAACCTCCCCTATTTTATCCACACAAAAATAAAGGTTTCAATGCATCCAAATGCATTCAAAGCCATAACAACATCAATCCTCAACAAATCTAACCAAAACCTCTTTACAACAACCGAAATCAACATCAACACAACTACAAATATAACCCAGCCACAAACAACAAAACTCAGCCCTCAATTAACATCTAAAAACACATTAACATCCTCCTTATACCTCCAGAATTCATTAAACCTCCACAACTCAACAAAAACTCACAACTAACAACCTAGAAAATTAGAGATTCATTTAGTTCCGGGATTCTAATGTTAAAGCTCACTTATTAAAATTAGTAAAGATCAAAATTATTATTAGAATCAATCAAGAACTCAGCAAAATAGAGCCTATACAAAAATCCATCAATCTCATCATTTAAACCTTGATTTAACCAATTTTCCATAATTAAATCTTCAAATCAAATTAGAAAACATCAAACAAGGATCAAATACTTGGAAATTTCAATAAAGAACCATTCATTAGAGGAGAAGAACGAACCTTACCTCTAATGGGTGATTTCCCTCTCAATTGGATGTTTTAATCTTGAAAAACAAAGAAATTCAATGAGGTTTTGAAAAGCAAGATTAGAGAATCAATTAAGAAACAAGAATTTAAGAAATCAAGAGTGTTACCTCAGATTTTTGATGAAAAAGTGAGTGTTTGGCTGAAGAACCTTAAGAGAAAAGTTTGGTAGAAAAAGTTATGTAAAATTTTGATTTTAAGAAAATAACTACCTTTTTGTTAATCCAGCCTTTTAATTGCCCTTTTAACTACCTTTTTGCTAATCCACCCTTTTTCAAAATCGTCACTAGAAAACAGTTGTGCAATCTTTATATTTTGGTCACTAACCAAAATATCCAATTTCCAAACCTCTTTTTGTAAAATTGATTCCACCAAACCCTTTAATATATTATTTAATAATTTTAGAATATTTTTATATAATTTTTCCTTACTCAAAAATATTTATTTACATTTTAATCCTGAAACTGACTCAAATCCTCTAATCTGATCCATCAGACCGTCAAATCAACCTAGAAAACCCCTAGGCCCAAAATAGGGTGTTACAGGTAAGCTTGAGGATCGTACCTATACCCTTTGCAAAATATACCCGTATCGATACCGGCAAGGGGTGTACCGGTACCCACTCTGTTATTTCTGGTAATATGCTTTGTTGAAGTGTGAATCTTTGTAGTTTAGTCCAGATTCCTTGATCATGCAATTAAATGAGTTTGGGTGATTATTTTAAGTTGAAACTTAACTGGATTGCAAGTAACCTGATTAATTATGGTTTGGTAACTTTGGATTTAAGTAAGTCCCTTTAGTTTTCCAAAATTACAATTTGGTCCCTATAGTGCGCTTTCGATCAATTGGATGTCAATTTGATTCCCAATTTAATTGTGAGTTCTTCACGCTGCTAGAATGATTACTATAGGACTAAATTATGCATTTAGAAAAGATAAAAGGAAAAAATGGACCGTTTCTAGTAATCGTTCAGGTTTGTCTCAGCAAACCCAATGTAGCTCTCTCGGTTTGGTCTAGTGTCTAGGCTGGGTCAAGGGGGTTATAAGTGATGCAATTGGATTAGTTCATAAATTAAATTGATTCAAGAAAAAGAGGGACAACATTGATAATTTTGGACTACTATTGGGGCAAAAGAATACCTTAAGCTAAAAATGTTTTTATCAATGTATCAATATAATATTTTTAAATTTTTTATATTTTTATGGGACTATAGCTCCACTAGTGTAACACCCCTAATTTGGGCCTAGAAGTTAGGTAGGTAGATTAGACAGTTCAGGGGAACCAGATTAGGTGATTAGAGTTAGTTTCGGGAATTAATTCATAATAAATTATTTTCGGTTGAAATAAAATATGGAAAAATTCTTGAAAATGTTTAATTAATATTTTAAGGTTTTTTGGAAACTCAATTTGAAGAGATAAAATTAGATTTTGGAACATTTTGGTATGGTGACTAAAATGTAATGTTTTCAAAACTTTTTTGGTGACTAAATCAGAAAAAGGGTCAAAACTTAGAATCTTTAAGGAGCCAATCTACCAAAGTTTTTAGTCAGACCTTTCCCTTAATTTAGGTTATTTTTAAAAGGTTTTTTAAAGGTTAATAAATAAAAATAAAATAGATTTAATTAAAAGGGATTTCTATTAACCAAATTCATTTGCTTACGTAACTACTTTTGCTCTCAACTTTTCGTTCAACTTTCTCAGTAGCCAAACTATCAATTTTACTCTAAAGTACTCATGAATCATTTCTTTTTAATCTCATCTTGATTTCTTAGTTGATTTCTACACCAAATCGTATTTGCTTTCTTAGATATTTCACTCAAATCTTGCCAATTAAGGGGGAAGTCGGCAATTAGAGGAGATTTTTGTTTCTCTCCTCTAATTAAATGTTATTTACCTAAATTCTCGAGTTCTTGGTCCTTTACAATTGGTTTTTGTTATGTGTTAATGATTAAATCATGGTTAAAAGGTTTTGATTGAGTTTTGATAAAACATTTGATGAATCTTGATAATGGATCTATTTTGTGTTGGTTCTAATTGATATATATCACATTTGAGATATGTTTTAATGTTATGAGAAGAGATTAATAAAAGGAATCCCGAAACAAAGTGAATTGCTAATTTTCTACGTTGTAAATAGTTAGAATTTGAGGTGTTCTTGGTGTTGAAAGGTTGTTGGAGATATAAGGTAGATATATTGTTGTTTTAGATGTTAATTGATGATGTTAAGATGTTAAAGTTGTTGAGTTATGGCTGGGCTTCATTTAGGTTGAGTTTAGTGATGTTTTCGGTTGTTCTTGAAAGGTGCTTGATGGCTTTTAGTGTGGCAAAGTTGAGAATAGATGTTGCTGGGGTTAGAGATGCATTTTATGCATTAATCCTCTGTTTTGTGTGGTTAAAACAGGGGAGATGGTCCTTTAGCAAGTGGAGAAGTTTCGGAGGCTTTGGAAATTTGATTTCGTATTGGCAAGTGGAGCTTTGTGTTGTCGATGAGTGGAAACGTGATTTACAGCTTTAAAAAGGTTTGAAAGTGATTTGGGGAGTTTAGTTTAAGCTTGAAACGCTTGTTTATGTTTATGTTTTGATACCTACTATTTTATCATGCATATTTTATGTTTTGATACCTATTGTTTTATGCATGTTTTGGAAATGGAATATGATGCAAATGATCTTATATTGAAGACATTTGTGTATGGCAAATGATTTGTGAAAAGGATTTCTATTATATATAAATGCATGTTTTGTTGCATTGGAAATTGGCTTGAATGATGCATATGAAAAATAGTGTGGTATCATGTTTAAAGTGGAATATATTGGCTAAGTGACAATAAAATAAATGTTATCGGATATAGTTGGCATGCCATACGATTTAAAGTGAAGTATAATAAGTCGCCTCATGTGTGTCAAGGGGTTAAATGTGTCATTTCCTCTACCATTGGAACTGCAGCGGTTGAGGGGTTAATTGTGCCATAATCTCCCACTGGTGGATTACTTATCACAATGGTTGAGGGGTTAAATGTGTCATTTTCTCCAGTTATTGATGTATGTGAAGTGGTCGAAGGAACCACTTGTGAAATCCGTGTATCTGATGTGTTTTTGATAAGGAAATGTTCTGTTTTTGGGTCACTTGAATGCTAATGTATGAATTAATGTATCTTGATGTATAAATATGTTTGTATAATGAGATTTATACATGCTTTGCTCTTCAAGCTTTGTTATTGGATGAACAAACATGTGAAGGCTTAAATTGAGGATTTTGCATATGAGATTATGCATGAGATTCATGATACATGTTTTGCATATGGTTTAATATGCATGTTTTATAAAGGTAAAAAGGGCATGGGATGCTTAAGCATGATGTTTATAAAGTGTTTTAACTCAAATAGTTTTAAATGCATTTATAAGTGTTTTTAGAACAACCCTCACTAGGCATTATTTGCTTACGCTCCCCTTTCTCATCAATGTAGGAAATTAAGCTTTTGGGGCAGCAAGCAAGTGAGGAGGAATCCAAGAATTGAGTCATTACAAGTATGGTTTTGATAAATGAACTTGTAGTAATAAAAGGGCAATATGACCAAGTTGTAATTGGGAGGGTTGTTTGCTTACTCTCTGTTTTTTGGACATGTTTCTTTTGTTTTTTTTGAGATGTGTAAGGCTTTATGTCTTGCTTTGAGGGGTTGGGGTATGAATTGCATGCTTGGGTAGGGATCATGCACCACCCTTAACGTATATTCGTAGTTCGAATACACATTAAAGATGTTACAGAGTTACTAAGAAAACTTGGCTTAATTTTTTTATACCAAAATTTCCAACCATTTTTCTAAGTCCATGCTAATGACAATGCAAAAATACGTTGTAAAATTAAACTTATAAAACAATTCACCTTTAGAAATACTACATGCCCACTAGTCTATCAAATTACGGTAAAGATGAACTTACTGAACTTACTGTAGTAACTTGATTTTTCCCAAGTTTATGCTCCTCCTCGCTAGGCAATTTCGGAGAACCTACGTGTGACATAAGACACACTCTAAGTACAAACTTAGTGAGGCAGTTAAACTTATTTATTTTAAACATGAAGTGATGCAGTACATTATATCATATAAATGTGCATCATATTTTTCTCTATAACATGGCAAGTATCTCATAATGTTATCATATCATGTATGGTCTTTATCATGAAACATTTCTATCATGCATTATCTCTGTCATGGAAACCATATACCATATGTCATATAAATCATGTATCATCATTTTCATGTAAATCATGTAACATACTGTCACATGAATCATGTATCCAATTGCATAACATGTTCTCTATCATGGACATATTTTCATTATGCAATCATTTTCATGACATATAATCTATCATGATCACGCTTTCATCATGTAATCATTTGCATAACACATGCTCTTTCATGGTTATTCTTTTATCATGCAATCATCTACATATTCATAACTTTTCAATTTATCTTATTATGATACCAGAGTATCGATTTCAATGCAGAATGATCAACGCTTGATATGAGGCAAGTCCGTTAGGACTCTATAGCCTCTAATTCGATACTGTGGTATCTAAAATTGAGTACGTACTCGAGGACACTCTTTGCTCCTCATAAAGGACACTCTTTGCTCCTTATATTTGCATCTCTTTAGTGCTATCGGCTAAGGTGTCTACTTGTTTCGTTTTAATCTTATCACTATTCATGTAAACATAACACATCATCATTTATGCAAATAGTAGTCCGTACCTTGTATTCCATCCAGCTTGCCATGTCGAGCAATGTGTCATATCACGTATTATAGAGAAATGCAATGCCATTTTCAATGTAATGCAAACATTTAGAAATATACTCACCTGAGCCATGTAACAGTTTGAACACTTCGAATCCTTTTTTATTCGTATTCGACTTCATCGATCACATGAATATAAATACCATTTGTTACATTCATTTCTAACGATATTTTAATCAAAGTATCTAATCATTAACATTCAAATTTTCCATAAATTTTCTTTCTTCCTTATACTGTCAAAACCTCATTTTGGTCCTTAATAACCATTTCGAACTTTGAATAATTCTTCTAAACTTGATAACCAACATTAGATACAAAATATCTAAATTTTCATTTTCTGGCAACTTTGTACTACCTTCAAAGATTTATTTCTATAAAATAATCTAAAACTCAAAATTCGATTCCATTTGTTCAGAAAGAAACTCGATTCAATAAGCTTTTCACCCATATAAACTAATAGCCCAGATTCAACTTGTACGATTTATGGCGAATTTTCAAAGTCAATTTCCAGTGCTAAATTCAGAACAGTCTGCACACTGTTTTTCTGACCTTTCATCACTTAAAAATTCATATCTTTTGACTCGGAACTCGAAATCAGTTTTCCGTCTGTTGGAAATGAAACTATACAAACATATCTTTATTTAGGTATAAAATTCACTATCTATAAATTTTTGGTAAATTTTCAAACACGCTGCCAAAATCCAGTTTTTACACAGTTTCCGTAAATAACTTCAACTTTTATACCAACTTCTCTCTATTTTTCTACTTATATTTGCCAAATGTTCATTATGGTCCTTAATGACCATTTTGGACATAAAACATTTGTTCAAGCTCAATTTGAACAATTTCCAATACTATCTCTTCATTTTGGACTAATATCCTTTTAGTCCTTAAACTTTATAAAAATGACATTTTAGTCACCACTTTTATATTTGTATACTTAATTCATGTACAAACCAAATATTTACTTATTTCTAGCATTTTTAGAAATTTTCCACTAATTTCCAATCTTTATCAATTCAACCTTTACAAAAATTCTTATTTCAAAAAGGTCCCTAAACTTTCCTTTCTTGTCATTTCAATCCTTTTGACTCCATTTCACACTTGAATCGTCAAATCCATTAAGAATTCATAAATATAAGACCAATCCTCTAATTTTTATGAATTGACAAAAAGGTCCCCTAACTTTCTTGAAATGCCGAATTGGTCTCCCAACTTTCAAAAATTTCCATTTGGTCCCTAATCATCAATTCAAGCTAATTCCATCATAAATCAACAAGTCCAATGCTAAAATAAAATTTTCAATAATTTCCCCTAATTCTCAATTATTTTGGAATGGTCCATTAAAAAATTCAACTTGAGGAAATTATTTAGTCTAACATCAAAAATCAAGCTCTCAACATCATAATCTATTCAATTTCATCCTCAAGCATGGAATTAATCCAAATTCAAACTTGTTTCCATGTCTATAACATAAATTATACTCAATACAACTTCAATTTCCATCATAGACTTCTAATTCCATAATCATCTTCATCCATAAACATGAATTATACTTGATTTTATCAAACAAAATTACCATCAAAATGTAGAGAATCAAGCATAGATTAAATTACATTGATTTGTTTTGCTTGAATCTAGCCTTGATTCTTCAAATTTGGCTTGAAAAATGAAAATTTCTCTTTCCCCTTTCTTTTATCTATATTTCGAATAGCCTACTAAAAGGATGAACAAATTTTGTTCATCTTTTTATCATTTAAACCACATGTTTAAAGTTAAATGAATTTTAAATTCATTTGACTAGTGAAATTACTATTTTGCCCTTTTTATCCAATGGCCAAGATTTAATCTTATCACAAATCAATGGCCATGATAGATCCCATGTGTAATTGGCCATTCAAAATTGCCCTTAAAGTTTCAAAATTTTTCAAAAATGCATCATTGGCAAAAGACTAATTTGCCCTCCAAGTATACTTTAATTACAGCAAAACTTAAAAATTGTCATTCCATTACAATTGAACCAAATTGGTTCCTTCTCAACCGGTCCCTTCCAAAATATCTTAGATTTTTATTTAGGGCATCTATTTGATCCAAATTTTCTTCCTTTAAACTTTAAAACTTTATAGCCACTAACATAAGCCTCGTACGAAAAATCCGGGTAACACAAAAATGTTACTCTTGGGGGTGAACTGTTCATTTACGGGGATAGATTACATAACTTTTGAAAATTACACTTTGGTCCCTAAACTTTTCCAAAGTTTATATTTTGGCCACAAAACTTTCAGAATTTCCATTTTGGTCACTAAACTTCAATTCCCATTTAAAGTTTCCTTAGATTTTTACCAAACTTTGAAAGTACCCAATTCAGCTCACTTATTCCTTAAATATTATTTTATATCTTTTCCTTGGCTTTTGGAACAGCCTCTGAAATTTTGATTCGATCTGATCTCCCGATATTCGTAAAATACTTTTACTGCGATTTTACCTTTTCCGAACTATCGGATTTATTCCGAAAATTCCATATTTCCATATTTAGGAAATAAACTCTATTATCTCATAAAAACTTCCTTTCCTAGAACTTAGACTGAATTTTCCTAACTTAGTCTATTATTTCGATAATTATCGAAAATCCTCATAGAGTAAAATTTCTCTTAAAAATCCTTTATCGATAATCTATACGAATATTGTCTACTCTTACTGAGTTCCAAAATATTGATTAGAAACACTTTTATGGGACCTTCCCAGAGGTCACCCATCCTAGTATTTCCCTAGCCTAAGCACGCTTAACAATTTTACTCGATATAAATTCGGTACCTTTTACTGCATCTTAATTCTTAAAATTGATATCAAGGTACTTATATCGATTTGATTCACTCTTATACTGAATAAAATTACTTATTTGGAAAATTTACACTTTAGTCCCCAAACTTTTTTAAGTTCATACTTCCACCCCCTAAACTTTCAAAATTACATTTTAGTCACTAGTTCAAAAATTGGAATATTACAAATCATGCCTATAGAATCTTTGATTGGATTTCCTATGATTTAAATGATTCCCTATCGTGCCTATTTGGTTGTAGAAATGGTTGTTAGAATGATATATGATGTTTGTAAGATGTATGGAGTATATTAGATTGAGCCAAAGTGTCATATGTTCGACCAAGAGGTCATTACAAACCAGGTCGTACCTGTACGGGTCCTCAAGGATCTGTACGCGGGGTATGTCTCAGCTCAAAATTGTGCAAAATTGCATAGGCGTATCGATATGCTTGGTAACCGTATCGATACACACCACAAAAATATACTAAGTGTCTGTACACGGGCAACAATATCAGTATGCCCTTTAGCTACTGGAATTTCATGTTTTGATATCAAACTACTGGTATCGGTATGCCTGAGGACTGTACCGATACCCTTTGGAAAATGAACTCGTACCAATACGGGCAAAGAGAGTACCGATGCCCAATCTTTTATTTCTGGTAATATGCTTTACTAAAGTTTGAATCTTTGCAGTTTAGTCCCTATTTCTTGATCATGCAATTGAATGAGTTTAGATGATTGTTTTAAGTTGAATCTTAACCGGATTGCATGTAACCTGATTAATTATGGTTTTGTAACTTTGGATTTAAGTAAGTCCTTTCAGTTTTCCTAAATTACAAATTGGTCCCTAGAGTGCACTTTTAGTCAATTGGATGTCAACTCGACGTCTGATTGAATTGTGAATTACATCGCTTCTAGCATGATCACCATAGGAATAAATTATGCATTTAGAAAAGATAAAAAAGGAAAAAAATTGGACCGTTTCTAAGTAATTGTTCAGGTTTGTCTCGATAATCCCAATGTAGTTGGCTCAGTTCGATCTGGCGTCTATGCCGGGTCAAGAGAGTTATATTTGGTGGTATCAGAGCCAAGTTATGATTGTTGGAGGTATGGTGTGTTGGTTTAAGATGATGTTGATTGTTGTATGATATGTACGGTATTTGATTATATGATTTTATGACTGGAATGTGATGTTTTGGGGTAGAATCTTGGGGACACATTGCCCTATTACTGCAAGTGTAAAAGAATTTTGTTTTGAAAAGTGAACGTCATGGATCCTTGCTTGAAGCTAGCCTAATTATATTTTTGGTTATATTTTTATGCTATAGATATATATTTTTGAGTATGCCATTGAGACAAGAGCTTAGGTCGAACACGAATAATACTGCCACAGGGCATGGAGTTAAGGGTGAGATAGTGCACCCTAAGGGGTTGCCACCTCTTCCGCCTAATTTACAAGCTCGGGTGGATGTTGGGCAAGCGCCACCAGTTCTACATGGACCAGTCTTTGGGGATATGACGTCGTTGATCTAGGCTATGACTGGAGCTTTTTAGGCAGTTGTGGCTGGAGTGCATGTTCAAGCACTGACGCCTGTAGTAGCTGTTAATACGGGACATCTGTTGGAGCGTTTGCATAGTTTGGGAGGTTCTAAGTTTAGAGGCTTAGCTCTTGAGGCAGCTGAGGAGTGGTTTGTGAGAACCAAGAGGATTCTTGGACAGATAGAGTGCACGAATGTGCATAAGTTGGGTTGTATCATATCTTTGCTTCAGGGAGATGTCTATAGTTGGTGGACTGCCACTACAGCGGGAATGGCACCCGAGGATATGACTTTGGAATTCTTTGGTGTTACTTTTCGGAGGAAGTATTTGGGTACTGTAGAACTCATATTGATTTTAAAATAGAAAATGGTTTTAACTCGTATTGATATAACAAATGGTTCTAACTATTAAATTCTTTTAAAATAAATTTTAAATAACCCATATGAATTACTCACTACGCATTCGAACAAAATTATTCTCGTCTTAAACTTAACCAAACATTTGATGAACTTTAAAAATACGTTCGATGAATTTTTCTAAGTTAAAATGGCTTTAAAAGTCTATGTGTACCGATACGCCCTTTTGATTCCAAATTACATCGAATGTAAAATAGTACTGGTACGACAATATGCACATTGATACGCGTACTTGATTTCAATTACATCGAATGTAAAACCAGTACTGGTACGGTAATATGCGTACTTGATTTCAAAAACATCGAATGTAAAACCAGTACGGTACGGCAACATGCATACCAATACTTGTATTTTATTTCAAAAGGTCGAATGCCAAATGCGTACCGATACGCTACAATGTGTATCGATACGCTACGATTTTATTCATACAATGAATTCAAAATGAGTACCAGTACGCATACCCGTACCGATACTCCTTGAGGCAAAAATAAAATTTCCAAATGCGTAGCGGTACAGCTATACGCGTACCGATACCTTGTAGCCTCAAGTTTTTCCAGTGAGCAATTCACATACCGATACTGCTTTGGCATACTGGTACACCTTTCTTCGTACCGATACTCGACTTCAAGTACAGGTACACCCTGCTTTCTAACGGTTATTTCTATATTGGGCAGGTATCGATACTCAGATACGCGTACCGATACCTAGGTAGGCAGACAACATTTATTGCGGGAAACTTGCTCTCCAATGGCTATATTTAATTCTCCAACCACCCAAGAATTCAATGAAAGGGTATAAATATAAGCCTCAAGTGCAGCTACAACAACGATTGAACATCCATTGATCAACTTACAAGCATCCAAGCAAAAATCCAACCATTTGAGCTTTTAGAGTCAAACCCTTGTACCCAACTTCTGTATTTCATTGTAATCTTTTATTTCAAGTTTGGGGTTGAGTGTTCTTATAATTTGGTCAAATATTCACCTTGTGAGGACATTATCCATTTGCCATTTTTCTTTCTTGTATAAGAGTGATCCTTGATCAAGCTTTGGGTAGAAAGCTTTGATAGGTTATATTGGTTGCCTCTTTAGCCTAGAAAAAGGGAAGAATTCTATAGTGAATTGGTTGAAATCCTTAGTAGGAAGCTAAGGTAGTGGACGTAGTCCTTGTTAGAAGGTTGAACTACTATAAATCCTTGTGTGTCCTATTGTCTATCACTTTCCATTTACTTCTAAAAAGTTTAAATTGCCAATTCACCCCCTCTTGTCCACTTTCGTTGTTGATTGATCATCCTAATAGGTACTCAGTACCAGGATGAAAAGAAGCATGACTTTATGTCTTTAGTCTAGGGCAATATGTCTACTTCGGAATATGAGGTTCAGTTTGTTCGTTTGAGCCAGTATGCACCAAAGTTGGTTCCAGATGATCAACAACGGTGTGGTCGTTTTTTATATGGTTTGGTCAGTGAAGTTAAAACCTATATGTTGGCTTCAGACTACACTGATTTTGATGTCTTGGTTAGCCGAGCAAAGAATATTGAGCAGAACTTGGGTTTGTCTTCTCATTCTGGGGGCTCGAGTTTGGCAAGAGAGTTGTTGATTTGGATGTTGGTGGTGGTCGGTTTAAGAAAAATCGAGACAAGAAGTATCATCCTGATCAGAGACGTGGTGGAGGTTATATCAGACGTGGACAACAGGGTCAGAACACCTATGCTGGAGTACCCGAGTATAGGTGTTGTGGGAATTTTCATTCGGGAAAGTGTTGGGCTATACATGGTACATGTTGGAGCTATGGTTCACGGGATCATTTGAGACATGATTTTCCACAGATGGCTAGGGATGGACAGGCTTCTGCAGCTATTGTTGCACCGTAGAGAGGCCATAGTCGTAGCTGAGGTAATTTTTAGCGTCAAGAGGAAGGCAGAGGATTGTTGCTCATACAGTGGCTATTCAACCCGAGGGTGGTGGACTTGCTAGGATCTATGCGCATCGCGAGGGAAGGAATGACACATATGTGATTGCACGTACTTTTACTTTGCAGTCCATGTCTTTACTTTCTTTGATAGATTCTGGTTCTACATATTCATATATCTTGTGCAACCATGCATGTTTGCTTGATATACCTGTAGAAGTGTTAGATGTGGGTATGCACGTAACTAGTTCTTTTGGAGGAACAATAGTTTCTAGGAGGTTGTTTAGGAGATATCCTTTAATGGTTCAAGGTCATGTGTTTACGGTTGATATGATGGAGTTTCCGTTTCATGGTTTCGATGTAATCATGGGTATGGATTGGTTGATTGAGAATAGGGCTGTAGTTGATTTCAAAACTAAGGAAGTTCTGTTAAAACTTGTTGATGACTATGAAATGGTGGTTGTGGTCGAGCATGTTAAATTCTTGTCCAATGTGGTTTCATCGTTAGAAGAACGAAAGTTGTTGGAGTTAGGGTGTCAAGCATGCTCAGGAGATCCGTACATTTTGTGATTTTTCGAGGGTATTTTTGGAGGAGTTGTTGGGTTACCACCAGATAGGGAAGTAGAGTTCTCTATCGAAACGTATATATGGCTCCAGTGTCGATTGCTCCGTATCGCATGGCACCCAAAGAGTTGAAGGAGTTGAAGACACAACTTCAGGAGTTGTTAGATCGTGGTTTCACCAGACCAAATGTGTCACCGTGGGGAGCACCGATGTTGTTTGTGAAAAAGAAGGATCGCACGATGAGGATGTGTATTGATTATCGGCAACTAAACAAGTTGACGATTAAGAATAAAAAATTTAGGTCGTAATATTTTTCTTGTCTTTTTGGTAACAATTTAGGTTGGACACGATAAGAATTTATGTTGGAACCTAAAATCGTATGTGTTTCAGAGGCAATTGGGTTGTTGGGTAAGAATTTAGGTTGGAACCTCTAAATTCTTACCGTGAGTGCTAAGGGTTTAGGTTTTGCTGAACTTGGGTAAAAATCTAGGTTGTAAAACATTTTCTTACCTTTTCGGTAACAATTTATGTTGGTCACGGTATGAATTTAGGATGGAACCTGAAATGTTACGAGTTCCATAAGAAATAAGGTTGATTTTGTTTAATTTTAGCTTGGAACCTAAATTCTTACCATAAGTGTTAAGGGTTGAGTTTTTGTGAACTAGGGTAAGAATTTAGGTTGTGAGCCTTTTTTATCATTTCAGTAACTATTTAGGTTGGACATGATAAAAATTTAGGTTGGAACCTAAAATCTTATGAGTTTCTGAAGAAATTAGATTGATAGGTAAAATTTTAGGTTGGAATCTAGATTCTTACCATGAGTGATAAGGGTTGTGGTTTTGGTGTGCTAGGATAAGAGTTTAGGTTGTAACTTTTTTTACGTTTTCGGTAATAATTTAGGTTACCTACTATAAGAATTTAGGTTAGAACTTGCTACCTGTAAAACCGGTCACCCCTCATATTAGGCTTATATTTGTTGCCGCATCCTAGAATCTCACAAGGCAATACAACTTGTAGTAGTATCCACTGGATACGTTGACAATGGCTGCCCTTGTGGATGCGATAAGGAACCGGCTGTGGCTGCTTCTCTGGATGCTCAAGCTATAAACATGAGGACAATAAGGGAGGACACTGATATGATCACCTGATTCTAATGCTTATTTGTGATATGATCACTCAAGTCGACAACAACTTTCTTAACCATGGACACTTCCGAAACTATCATAAACTATCATGAGACCTATATAAATTACTTCTATCATAATATTATGTTTATTTATGTTTGAAAAGGAAATGGAGGTACTAATTAATGATCCAAGTAAAAATTAATTTTATCAAGTTGGATAGAACTACAAAGATGATATAGTTATCCCATTAACATGATTTGAATCCTAATTTTTTGATTAAACTGAAACGGTTACAATCTCAATAGGGTGATCCAAACATTTAATGGTGGGCTGATATTATTATATATGAACAAAAAATAGTTGCGTATATGTTAATTTTTATCTTAAATCATCTCAAATAAGTTTGGGTCTAGCCAGTAACAGCACTTGGCTAAAGAAACTAAAAGTCTCCGTCCCTATCCAGATTTGGGGTTGTAGGCAAAACATAAACGTTTAAAAGTAGGGGTGCAAATTCACAAATAATATATTTTGAAAAAAAATTATAAAGAAGGACGAATGTGTAAAAAAATTGGGGGTGGGGGTGGGTAATTGCCCTACCCCCAGCCCATGTATTTTCGGCACTGTCCGTCACCCATGAACAAATTTTGGTAGCGGTTCAATAAATTTTTGGGTAAACTACTTAAATCATCACCTAACAATCGGGTGGTTCTGATAAGACCACCATATTTCCAGTTGTGTTATTATGACCACTTATCTATTAAAGTGGTATCTACAACACCCTCGACCGGATGTAACATTTGGGCCTCAAGCCCAACCCAAGCACAATAAAATTTCTCAAACTGGGTTTAGCCCAACAAGGTGTTCTAAAAAACATTTAAAGCCAATAGTTGAAAATATAGATAAATAATCAAAACAGTACAAAGGGGGTCCAATTTAAATTTAAAACATTTGAGCATACGGTTTGATTAATACAATTTCAAAAATAATAATTACAAACTCCACCACGTAAGGTCCTATGAATACATAGCCCACTAAACACAAGTACCGTACTTTGGAGGTCACCACCTGCTGGAATCTCGTACTGATAATGCTCATCGATCCCACAATCTGATGATCAACCTATGCACGAAAACAACGATTCCGAGAACTGAGCTTACAAAGCTCGGTGGTGCGCATCTACTATACTCTACTTCATGCTAATCATAAATATAAGCATGCGAGCCAGTGCGAGAAATAAGGAGAGATAATAAACACGTGGCGTGACCACTAGTCACCTAAACACATGCTCTCATCATAGCAATCATCATACATGGAACACAAGGGCCAACCAAGCCCGATATCTCAACAGATCATCTAGGCGAAAACACATATCAACAACTCTGGAGTGAGGTCGGGTCACAAAGCATCGAAACATACACTCTGGGTGAGGCCGGGTCACATAGCATCAAAAAATACTCCCTTGCTTGGCATCCCCCCTCGAGCATCTATACTTTGGGTGAGGTCGGGTCACCTAGCATCGAAACATACACCCTGGGTGAGGTTGGGTCATCTAGCATTGGAACATACACCCGTACTCAGAATCTCCCTTTAGCACCTTCGAATGAGGCCTGAGTCACATAGCATTGGTAACCTTCATTCGGTAATTCTCTTACCATGGTGTTGAAACACTCTTTAACTGAGTATACGGATCCCATCAATCAAAAGATTCAACAATCAAATGCATACCCCACATGCAAGCAACGCGATCCCAATGATCCCCCTATTGTTGCTAATCATCATCACATCATTTATTTTACATTACTGAGTTGTTAATTCATTGTGGAGAAGTATATAATTAATCTCATTCATTATCTTCGTTACACCATGTTATCACATTTATTCAAGGCATAATTTAATTATTAATATTCACATCAATTTCCATCCTTAAATTACATTTATAGATTATTTATCGTATGGGGTATCGGTACTCCTACACGAGTATTGATATGGTACCGTCGGGTAACGGTACTCACACGCGTACTAATACTGAAGCTACTTACTGGAAATCTTTAATTTTCATAAGTACTAGTACGACCAAAGCTCGTACCAATATCCTATTCACGGGTTCATACAATTTTCTCGAATTACGATATTACAAATCTTATTCGATCCCTAAAGCTTATAAAAGTCGTTAGGGTTTGTATACTAACACATTTGTTCAATTAATATTAATTATCGACTTCATAATCATTTATTCAAATATTTCCATTATTCAACTCTTACACAATTTCCATCGAATACAATAATCTATTCAAACAAGTATACATGGCATAACCATTATTTCAATCAATAAAACAATCATCAAATAATTATGCGAGCATCTCAGGCGACCCTAAACTATCTCTAAAGCCTCCACAAGTCTCAACATATTCACAACATCATCATGCATCTCATACATATCGAGTCTTATAATGTCGGGTCTCTACTCATGCTTATTCACTATCTACTTATTTGTAGATACTAACACGCAAAGCAATCACATTTATGATGCTCATGAAACAATAAGAGTTCGAGGTATACTAACCTTAAGCCAAAGTGATAAATCCTCATATCAGCTTCTTGAATACTCCACTTGGTCCGATATTCGATCCTAAATAATCCTCATATAAAAATGAATACGAAAATACATTAATTTCATGCACCCCCTAATCAATTCACAAGGTCAAACACGTAAGAACAACTTACTGAGTTCGAATTTGGTGAAACGAACTGCGCCAACGAACTCAAAATATCAAGAAACCCTCGGGTAGAGTCCCCCAGAAAAAGTCAATGACCGATCAACTCTGGTCAAGGCCGATCAATGGCCCAGCGATCAGGTGCAATGCGGTTCAAGTCTGCTACGGTGCACCTGCAAGAAGTGATTCGGTGCAGCATGGTGCATGTGCAACTGGAGAGAGTTATCCATTGCGACGTGATATACATGAGCATATGTGCACACACCCACTCACGGGGGCAGCGCGTCGCGGCGGGTGCGGTAGAATCCAGTGGTCGAACGGCACCGGCCAACTCCAGATCCGCATTACTTCAGCCGGTGAGCACGATGGGGGCCTCGGTTTACTATAGTGACGGCCTGAATTTGTTGAAACAACTCATCCAAAACTTCTTCTTCTTTACTTTGGGGAACGGCAGCTCCAACAGCAATGAAAGGGCCATCGGCTAACTCGTCTCGCCGATTTGGAGCTGATGGTGCTGGTGGTGAGAGCTACGACAGCTCCGGTGGCCGCAAAATAGCCCTACACTTTTTCTCTCTCTAAAATCCCCATTTTTCTTCCTCTCCCCTTATCTCTTTCCCCCCACTTTTTCTCTCTCTCCATCAATCACCAGCCACATTTTTTTTAAAATCAACCTTATCCACTCATTTCTTTTCTTTCTTTCTTTTTTTATACAAGCTATAAGGTCCAAACCCACTATCCTATATTTGGGCTCCAAACATATGGGCCCAATATTCGGGTCCAAGACCCGATTCGTTAACCTAGAGTTTAGAACGTTACAATATCAATCAAGTCACTTGTCGTTGAATCCTAAAGGATAGGATAACGTAGTAATTACTAAAAATTTGTGTAATTATACATTTAGTATTCGATACTTACACAATATATTAATTTGGTCTTAATTTTTTTTAATAAAATAGATTTATTTTTCACTTCTAATCATATAGTCACACGTGTCACCTGATTGGAGGAAGAAAATAAAAGCAACCGATTATGGCTTGAAGAAGATTTGATCCATGGTAAAGCTTGTGTAAGTGGTGTGCCTTTGCAACTAAACCAAGTGCAAGTTTGTAATACAAATTACAAAAATTAATATATGACTTAATTTAATGTTAATGAGGGAAATAAAATATAAATATGAATTAAAGGGACTTGAACATGGTACACTTGGGATGCATAAAAACATCTAAACTACTTAAAGAAATATAATAATTAATTAAATTTGACAACATTTTATTTCTAGTTTAAATTATAGTTAATGCATGATTTAAAATAAAATTATTTTGAGATTTTTTGTATTTTTTAACTAAATACAATTCAATGATTATATAAGTGAAATTATAAAAATAAACATGGAAAAGAAAAGGCATATTAATTTAGTTTAAAAATGCAAAAATTTTAAAACTATTTTTATTTTAAATCATGCATTAAATTTAATTTAAAAATATATAAAATAGTGTCAACTTTAATTTAATTGTTTGATTGCTTTAAGTGGTTTTAAATGTGTTTATGCATGCCAAGCCTGTCATGTTTGAGTCCTCTTAATTCACAATATTTCTCTTTTACTGGCATTAACAACAATTTAGTCATACATTATATTTTATAATTTTCATCACAAATCTGCACCTGGTTCAATGGATTAGCCACGTTATTTACCACAACCTTATCATGGATTGAATCCCACCAAAGTTATAGCTGTTTGTTTTTATTTTTCTCCTCCAATCAGGTGACAAATGTCATCATCTAATTAAATGATTAATTTATTTTATTACATTAAAACAGAACTAAATTGATAGATTGTGTGTAGTAGGGACCAAATGTATAATTATATAAATTTCTGTTAACTGCCACGTCACCTTCTCCGTTAGGTTTTAACGACAAATAACTTGATTGATACTTGTTAAATAGTTAAGTTGTCATAATGACACATTTAAAAGTATGATGGTCATATCAAAACCACCCCATAATTAAGTGATCATTTAAGTAGTTTACCTGTTTATTTTTTTTAATTTTCAAGTTTAAAGTCGACCAAGTCGTGCCCAAAGACCAACTTGCTACTCAAAATATTAAAACAGTTAAAAGATTATTTGATTTTTGTATAGGCCGTAGAAATTGGTTATTCTTTACTTTTTCATATATCAGCAAGGTGGGTTGACTTCAGACAGGAGTTTAGGATCGTTTGTTATGGTATGATGGATGAAATGCTTCATTTAAGTGTTATTCAGCTGTGTTTTCGTGCTGGATGACGTAGGAGTAGGCCTGTAATGTTTGGATTGAAATTTTGAATGTTAGTGTTTGTTGCCGAATGTAACCATTTATTGAGATGTGATCGGTGGATATGTCTACATGGCCATGGGTTTCAAGAATGTAACTACTTCCGTTGAGTTGTGGTTAGGTTGCAAGAGGTGACGAATTTCGCTGGCCTAGCATCGAGGCTTTTGGGAGTTATAGGTTAATCTTATAGTGTTTTGTTTGTTTAGATAAGTTCGAGTTATAGGTTAATCTTGTATCTTGTGGGTCAATAGATTTGACTTTTCCCTAATTGCGTCCCTATGAGATTCTATTTTTTTAAATAAATAAAGGATTAACAAAAAAGTTAAAAGATTATTTATAGTAATATTTAAATTAAATAAAATATTTTTAATATTAAATATATACTTAAACGATATTTTTGTGTCCCTATGAGATTCTAATTGTGTGCGCATGTTCAAGCACCAGCACCTGCAGTAGCTGTTAATATGGGACATCCGTTAGAGCGCTTGCATAGTTTGGGAGGTTCTGAGTTTAGAGTCTTAGCTCTTGAGGCAGCTGAGGAGTGGTTTGTGAGTACCAAGAGGATTCATGGACAAATAGAGTGCACAGATGTGCGTAAGTTGGGTTGTATCGTATCTTTGCTTCAAAGAGATGCCTATAGTTGGTGGACTACCACTATAGTGAGAATGGCACCCTACGATGTGACTTGGGAATTCTTTGGTGTTGTTTTCATATGAAGTATTTGGGTACTTGTTACCAGGCTAAAAAGAAGCGTGAGTTTATGTCTTTGGTCCAGAGCAATATGTCTATTTTGGAATATTTTGTTCGGTTTGTTCGCTTAAACCAGTATGCACCTTATTTGGTTCCAGATGATCGACGGCGATGTGATCATTTTTGATATAGTTTGGTCAAGGATGTTAATACATATATGTTGGTTTTAGACTACATTGATTTTGATGTTTTGGTTAGCCAAGCCAAGGATATTTAGCAGAACTTAGGTTTGTCTTCTCGTTCTGGGGCTCGAGTTCTGACAAGAGAGTTGCTGATTTGGATGTTGGTGGTGGTCGGTTCAAGAAAAATCAAGACAGGAAGTATCATCCTGATTAGAGATGTGGTGGAGGTTATACCAGACGTGGACAGTAGGGTCAGAACACCTATGCTGGAGTACCCGAGTGTAGGCGTTGCGGGAAGCGTCATTTGGGATAGTGTTGAGCTATACATGGTACATGTTGGAGTTGTGGTTCGCGGGATCATTTGAGACTTTATTGTCTGTAGATGGCTAGGGATGGATAGGCTCCTGCACCTATTGTTGCACCACAGAGAGGTCGTGGTCGTGGCCGAGGTAATTTTCAGCGTCAAGTGGAAGGTCAGAGGACTGTTGCTCATACAGTGGCTATTCAACCCGAGGGTGGGTCTCCCAGCATGGGTGGTCGTGTATATCGCTTGATGCGAGATTTCGAGCGGCTCGATGTGAGATTCCGAGCATGGGTGGGTCTCCCAGTGTCGGGTGACATTGGGCCTCACTCTTGGTTTGTTTATTTCTATGTTGTTATTGAGATGTTGTAAGTTTATAGCATGTGTTTAGGCGGTTATGGTAGCGCCAATGCTTTATCCTATCTTGACATCACATTCATAGCATGCTCTTAATTATGATTCACCTGAAGCATGGTCGAGTGGTCGTGTATCCACTGAGCTTTGTTAGCTCAGCGTTCGGAATCGTTGTTTCCGTTCGCAGGTTAATAGGTAGTTCGAGCGTAGCGGAGCACCATCGAAGCAAGGATCCAGCATTGGCCTTTTGGTAGAGTACAAGTACTTAAATGTAGTGGGCTATGTATTCGTAGGACCCTGTATATTTGTAACTCTATTTGATTTAACTTGTATGGGTCAAATGTTTTATTACTGTATTTGGAGCTCCATTAACTATTTTGAATGCTTTAAGTAAGGATGGATTTAAATGCTTGAGATGTCGCGTTCGGATTTATAAAGCTTAATTTCTTTTACTGGCTTTTAAAAGCGAAAATTTTATGGGAGTGGTTCGGGCTTGCGGCCCAATTGCAACATCCCGGTAGAGGGTGTTACATATGACGTTCTATTAGCTTTTTATAGAATCCAACAAGTGGTCACATTAGAAAAGATGATGGTGTTCATTTTAGGAGATTCGGGTTCAATTGTTTTATCTGCAAGGTGTGTGTGCTTTGTCAAAGGGTTATGAATACGTATAAAAAGATACTATCTTGTAATTTAATAATAATAGAAGTTCAATGTTTAATTTAACAAAATTAAAAACACGTAACCTAAATGAATGTTATGCTAAATTCAGTGACTCACAATGAAAATTACCCTAAATTTTATATACGTAAGCTATTAAAGTGTCAAAAATTATATCTATGATAGGGTAAACTGCACCAGGGTTCACTCAACTATAGGTAGGCGTCTTTTTTGGTCACCCAACTATAGAACTTTCTTTTTTGGTCACCCATTTATAAGAATTTCTTTTTTAGTCTCTCCACTAATCAACTTCCTACTTTGTCATTGACCGTTAACTATTAATGGAATGATGACGTGGTTGGTTATAAAATTAGCATAATAACAAATTTAGCCCTTAACATTTATGTATTCCATAAATGTGGTCCAAATTTAAAAAAATAACACTCAAGTTCTATAAATTGTATCAATTGGATCCTTATTCTATTTAAAAAAAACTATGGTAAAATTGTGGAAAATTTAAAAATAAAAAAATTAAAATAAAAAACTCTAATTCCTTTTTACCCATTTTCGTTGCAATTAATCTTCATATTCCATGAAATTGTTTCTGATTCCCCCCCCCCCACAATTTCTGCTTCATTTTTCATTCCAATCCATTGGACAACCTCTATTAAACCAACTCTTTATTTTCTTCACATTCCACTTTTTACTCCATTTATCGAAAAACCTTCATCAATCTAGCTTCATGAGTCATTTACTACTTCCACAGTTCCACACATAAGTCATAACCGACCCAGTCCTCGCCAACCTTCAATCACTAGTTCACCACCCAAAACTCCATTATTTGACTGAACCAAACCAAATCTGAAATCTTCAAGATTTTTCTAGTGATTTTACTTTGTTAAGTTTATTTGTTTCTACTTTCTTTTCTTCAACTTTATTGTCTACTAAAATTCAAGATAATTTATAGACTCAAAGGCAAGGACGGAGACAGGATCGAACATTAGGAAGGGTCAAAATATTGAATTTAAAAATACAAGAGCTTATTAAGTATTTAAATTCAAAATTCAGTGGGCAAAATCCTAATTTGTATAATATTTAAAATTATAGGGACCTAAATTAATATTATACCAGAAATTTTGAGGGCACAAACTCATTTTTTCTTTAATTGATCCCTTACTTGATCAATTATTTACTTGTGTTTTTAATTTATATATTTATTTTTTAAGGGCCAAATTACAATTGGACTAAAAATTATTAAATGTTTCAAATTTGCAGTAGGTGTATTGGCCCCCTTGGACCTTCAAATAGCTTCGCATCTGCTCAAAGGCAACAATTTGATTATTAAGTGTTCATGTCTAATGAAAATCATGAGAGAGTTGATATTTTTTTATTGTTGTTATTTTTGAGTTGAAGGACACCATCGGATGACGGACGACGACGACGACTATAAAGGGATATGATAGCAAGGGTGAAGAAGAAAAAGCAAGAGGCTTAGAGGTTAAAAAAGACATTATAATTTTTATTTTTATGTATTTTAAAATTTTTCAACAAATGTTTTTTTGGATTTTTTAAAATTTTTCATATTTTTTTATAATTGCTTTAGATTTTGTAGAATAAGAATCAAATTGATATAATGTATAAATATTGAGGGTTATTTTTTAGAAATTATACCAAATCAAAACAATACGTAGAGATTACAGGCTAGATTTGTTATTAGGTAAGTTTTATAATCGACGTTTTCTTTTGTCAATAGTTTAACATGTGATTAAGAAAATAAAATCAATGGTTGAGTGACAAAAAGGTCACACAAATCACATAAACAATTTTATCACTAAAAACACTCGACATCCGTCAAACTAACATGCAAGACATCACCTTTATAAAGTTTAAGAAGTACTTCAAAATTCAAAGTGTACTACTTCCACCAAACCATAAAAGAAAGCTCATTTACTCACCTACCTCCAACTTTCCCAATCCCTTTCCTACTAGAAGGTTCCCTAAATTCTTCCACTAATCGAACAAGTGCAAAACAGATTACTAGCATAAGTAAGAGCTTAAGGGAGTAAGGAAATGAATTTGCCTTCGTATCCTCTGGTGCTTTATTTTGCACCCCTAGTGTTAGCCTCCACACTTAAGTTGTAACACCCTGATCCCGACTAAGATCCGAAATGTTAATTCGGGTCACCCAAAAACTGACCCATCAAATTTTCAATTTAAAATCATAAGTTTAGCCATCATTTGAAAACATTAAACACCAATAGTCTATGAAGATAAATAAGTATTAAAGTTAAGTTTACAAATCAGGAGCTCCAAGTTTAAAACATTGTATATCAAAATAATATTTCAAAAAGAGTTACAGACTTGACATTGGTGAGGTCCTATGAATACATTAGCCCAACTAAGATAACAAGTATTGTACTCTGAAGCAAACGTGGTGCTGGGAAATCCCTTCTTGATGTGCTCCTCCAAGGGGTAACCTGCCAACCTACGCACGAAAAGCCACAAATCCGCACACTGAGCTAACAAAGCTCAGTGGTACATTTCTACTCTACCATAATTCGTAAATATCATAAAATAAGCATGCAAATAATATAGCTTAGAGAGCATAGATAAGGTCTTCCTATCTACGGCTACCATCTAGCCTACACTAGGTAGAGTTCTCATATCACCTATCTCAAGGTAATATTAAGTCCGTAACAGATCATACATAACTCCACAAGCTTTACCATACTCGAGATCACATGGCCTATCGAGTTACTACATGTTATACCACAAACCTGGAGTGACACCCGCGTCCACACAACATCGGGATCGTACACTCTTGAGTGAGGTCCGTATCCACATAGCATCGAGATCCTACACTTTGAGTGAGGCTCGCGTCCATACGGCATCGGGATCTTACACTCTTGGGGATAAGGCCCACGTCCACACAACATCAGAAATCCTTTATCCATGCTCGGAATCTCTCATCAAGAATATTTGAAAGAGGCCCGCGTCCACACAGCATCAAGATCCTCTATTCGGGAGTCTATAAGGTGTTACAACGTATATTATTAGGTATCCAAATCCCACTACACAAAGACTCGACTAAGTAGGTGTCCTCTCAGCATACAATAAGGATCCTACTTCCACGGAGCACACAACATCGACACAAATGCCATACCACACACAACTCTAACACACTTACCATCACCTTATGGTTTCTATCAATTATCATGCCACCCGATTAAACTTATCTATTTATTAATATGTTATGAAGGTGCACATTAGCCGCTTTCATTAGTTTATCTTATTATTCAAGGCGAACCAACTGTATAGGCGCCCTTTCAGCACACAACAAGGGCCCTGATTACCATACAACATCATTCGATTCCACCAAAGATCTCTATGGTTACTACCTTAAGCAATTCACTTAATAATTACCAAATTATTAGTCATTTATTCCAGTTACGAGGTTTAAACACTAATTTCTCATTTTCATTATTTATTTTATACCTTAGGAGACCCTTCGGGCACTATTCCTCGAATTATAAAAACCCCAAACTCATAGTCAAATTATTGGGTATATTGCTCTACACGTACCGATACTCCTACATGGGTATCGGTACTCCCCTCTAGGGTACCGGTACTCTTCCCTAAGTACCGATACTCAATTTTGACTCGAAGGATTTGATCTCAACACTGTACCGATACGTACATCCCGCGTACTAGCACCCAGTACCAGTACACAATCGCCCCTATGCCGATTCTCACACAGTACCGGTACTCCTCCCCGAGTATCGATACTCGAAGGCATTACATGCGCCCAATGGAACAGTGGTACCGATACGCCCCCAAGCGTTCCAGTACGAGAAAATGCTACTAGAATTTTGATTAGAATAGGGGCACCGATATGCAATCCAGCCCGTACAGGTACAACTCTCAGAACATGTCTTCCTTACCACTAAGGGGTATCAATACGGTTACTTCCCGTATCGGTTCTCGAGCCTAGAACTCTATTTCTTGAGTTTGAAAATCCTATCTTTTAGCCCCAATTCCATACCATTACGCCCCGAAACAAATCCTAAATATTATGGTAGTTTATTAGAGTGATTCGAACAATCTTAAGATAGATTGTAAGTTTTAATCAAAGATGAATAGATTACTGTAATTATGGTGATTCGAAGGTTATAATTTTTTTAAAACATGTTTACCACAATTAGAATATGAAACGGTGAGATTCAACTTCATGCTTCCTCACTCTATCGTGCAAGCAAGTATAGTGATAATTTGTGGATTTGACATATACATTCATTACACATACTTCTGCATGGATAAGTACGATTGGGAAAAGGCATGTTTGATAATTAGTTACGTTTAAACCTATTAAAGTTGTTAACATTGGTTACATTTTAGAACCATAAATAACGTTGGTCATTGGTTACTAACAATTAATACTAACACAATTATCATTTTTGATCATGTGCGATTAAAATAGTAATTCTTTATGGTTTATTCTTCTTAAACTGTTTTTGTTACTTCTTAGCTGTAGTACTTGGAGCTTTGTGGTCTTTATCGAAAAGCATATGATATCTTGGATGCTTTGGGCAAAGGTGGTGTAATACCCCAAAATTTACTAAGTTGATTAAGGGTCATTTAGTACTAAGATAATAGCTTAAAAGCTAACTTAGTGACTAAAATGACAAAAATGCGAAAGTTGGGATTTCTTTAATTATGGGTTTTGGAAAGGAAATTTCTAAGGTTTAAAGGTATCATGTGATAGATAGTGAATTGAATAAGGTATTCTTAAATTTTGGTTGAATACCAAGGAAAATTGGAATGGAAATTGAAGTTTAAAAGTTTAGTGACCAAAATGTAAATTTTGAAAATTTTATGGCTAAAGTATAAAGTTTGGTAAAGTTTGGGGACTAAAGTTGTAATTTCCCAAAAGTTAAGGGTTTTTATTTAATAAATAAATAGATCACCTAAGGGTGTGAATCGAATTCAGAATATTTGGTTCGATATGATACTTCGATTATTGGGAAAATCGCAGTTAAAGTTTAAGTGGAATTCGTATACCCGGATCGAACTGGAAAATTTTGAAATTTTACCATATGATAGAGAAAGGTTATAAAAGTCATTTCCAAGTGTTGGAAATATTTTTAGTTAGATTCAAGATGAATCCTACAGTTTATTTCTGAGTAAAGGATTATTAATCAGTATATTGGATCGAATGGAAATTTTTGGGACTAATCCAAAAGATATGGAAAATTCATAAAATATTACTTTATGAATATTTTATTATATTTGGTTGGATTCCAACTAGATTTAGTTGAATTTTTACAAGAATGGCAAACTATTAAATAAAAACTAGTTGGAGGGCAAATTGGTCATTTGGCTACAATGACAATTTTGAAATATTTAAAACGTTATAAGGGAAATTTTGGAAAGAGAAAATGGAATATTAAATCTTGGCCCTTGATTGATGATAAAATCAATCTCAACCATTGGATAAAAGGGCAAAATTGTAATTTCACTATTAAATGAATTTAATATTCATTTAATAGATATATGTGTAAAATAATGGTAACAAACGTGAGGTCTAGGGAAAAAAGAGAAAAAAAAATTCAAGCTCGATTCAAGCCCCGAAACTCGGTTTTCAGGTAATCTCTTCAACTACAAAGTTGTTCTACTCTTCAAGCTCTATCTTTTTATATCAATAATTCATGGAATCCATGCTTGATTGATGAGAATTTACATGAAAAAGAAATTAGGGTTTATGGATCAAATTGGGGCTTTTGAGATTTTACGATTCCATGATTGAATTCAAGTTGAAATCAAGCTAGTATGATGTTAAAAATCATGATATTGAGTTGGGATTTAAGTTTTACATGTTTTGATTATTTGGAAGATGATTAGGGTTTATGGATTCAAGTTTAATTTAGGGTTTGTGATGTTGAAATAATGATCTAGTAAGCTTGAATTGTTGTTTGGAAGCAAAACCCTAAGTTAAATTGTGTAGGGACCATTTCGAAAAATTGAAAAGTTGAAGAACCAAAAATGAATTTAGAATTTGGAGTGTATTTATGTTATAAATGATGTTAGAGATATGAAAAATGATGTTAGAATGCCAAATTGATGTTGAATTGAATTAGTGACCATTTTGACAATTTGTCAAAGTTAAGTGACCAAATCAAAATGGAAGTTTTGTATGGGGGCTAAATCTGATTTTTAGTTGTAATGATGAGATTAAGGTAGTAATATTGAATTGAGGACTAAATTGCAAAGTTAAGAAGCATGAATCCTTATCTTTGCATTTTAGTACCTATTTCGGTAAATAAGGAAAATTAGGGAGAATTGTCGTGAATAATTATTTGGTGAAGAATGTGATGAGTTGGTGGTTTAAAGCTAGTGATTGGACTAAATTGAAATGTAGAGAAGTAAGGAGAAGTTAGTACAAATGTTGAAGTTGTTTATGGAAGTTGTGTAGAAAAACTATTTTATGAAAGTAAATTTGAAAATTCACCATAAATTCTACAAAAATGGTTAGAAGGTAAATTTTATACCAATATAAAGATTTGTTCATCTAGTTTCGTGTCCAACAAACAGAAACTGATTTCGAGTTCTGAGTAAAAAGATATGAATTTTTAAGTGGTGAAAGGTCAGAAAATAGTATAGCAGGCTGTTCCGAAATTCAATACTGGAAATTGACTTTGAAAATTCTCCATAAATCGTACAAGTTGAATTTGGGCTATTAATTTATATGGTTGAAAAGCTTATTGAATCTAGTTTCTATCAGAACAAATAGAATTGAATTCCAAGTTGTAGATTATTTTATAGAAATATTTCTTTGGAGGTACTGCAAATTGCGAGGTAATGAGAATTGATACACTTTGTATCTAAGGTTGATTAGTAAGCTTGAAAAGGGTTAATGGAAGTTTAAATTGGTCACTAAGAATAATAATGAGTTTTTGAACAATACAAGGAAGAAAAGAAAATGTTTGGAGATTTTGTATTCGAATGATTATATTGGACAATATGTAACATATTGTTAGATTGGGATCTAACAAACATTTTACTTACTTGAATTCTAAAGTTAAGTTCAAAACAAGGGAGGTTCAAGGTACAATGAAGGAAAGGATCGAAGAGGACTTAGTGAGGCATACTAATACATGGCCCAGGTGAGTGCAATGCATACATAACATTATACATAGATGTTTTATACATCACCGGTAAGACTTGAGATGAGTCTACCTGGTTTATATATTGTCATGATAATTATGTCATTGATCATACATTTGACATACTTTAAATATGTCAAAGGTTGAAAATAAATGCATTGATCACTAGTTATTAATGATGATTTACTATTAATGTTATTCGGTTATGAACTGTTTCATGTTAATATAAATTGATATACATTGCCATGGATGAAATATTTGATGATATAAAGCTCAAGTATGATATAGAGGTTCAAAGGTATAGTTGGCTAGCCATAGAGTCATAAACAGCTGTATAAGGATTCTAAACACTTCAGGTAAAGTGCAAATTTTATAAATACTCATTGAGGAGTATACTCATGCATGGTTTGAGTGATCGGACTTATTACGGGTGCTAAGCACTTCGGAGTAATTTCATAAAAACTCAATGAGGGATATATTGTATACTCCGGTAAGTATGCATAAGCACTTCGGTGCTAAGCACTCCCGGTAGAGTGCAAATAATATACATACTCAAGAAAGGTTGGGTATGGGGATGACTCGTGTACATAGAATCTCTTAATTCGATACCTTGGGCTAAGTAAACTGATTTGAAATAAAAAATAGAATGATAAGCTTGAAAGCTTGCAAACAGAGTTGGAAAAAGGTATTGGTAAGCATTGAAAGCTTACGGATGGAAATGGCACAAATATTGGTAAGATCTAATCTTACCACTTTGATATACATATATGCTATTACATATTTAATTATGTTAATGAGCATGTAATGGTAAGGTGATCATATGCATTATTAATAATTAATAATTAATATTGAGATTGATATTATGACAATTGCACTTAAATTTGAATTATTGCCTCACTAAGTAAATACTTAGCGTGTAACTGTTTTACGCGTAGGAAAGAAGAAATGGTTGGAGTAAGGAGTATATACGGACATCATCAATCAATAACAGGTACATCAGCATCAGTAAGATATCTTTTGATACTGTTTGATATTTACTAGTTGGAATGTATACTAAAAGGGTATGCTTGCTCTGATAGAATTTGTATTTTATTTGGCATCTGGATGAATTTTAAATTAGACAGTTTTTAGGCAGTTTTATTAATTATATCAAGACAGATTAAATTGATAAGTTGCTGCCTAAAAATAAATTCGATTTAAAGATGAAAATATTATTTTTAAACTTTACGCGAATAACTAGATTTGTAAATAAAAACTAAATACATTGTAACATTTTTAAAGAAATAAAATTTTATCGAGTTACAAATGTAGAGAGTTTTACAAATATTTTGTGATATCTCTGACTCGTATTCAACTATGAATATGGGAAATGGTATTACATTTATTGGTATCAGAGCTACAGGTTTAGCCGATTCTCAGCCAAAATGAAAATGGTTTTATGTTAAAAAGAGTATACATGCCACTAGGATATCAATATTACTGATTTGATGTTTTTACGATTTGATTGATGCTGCTCTTTACTAATGTAAATTGGGAGGAATTATAAGAAATATTTGAGTCAAGAAAGCGTGATGAACTGGTAAATTGGAAGCTTTGGAAGGAATCAAGAGTAGTAACAATAAGGTTAATAATAACCCTTTGGATAAATCTGAACACGAAAGGGGCACTGGTACAACAAGAAGTGTTTGTGCCGGATTAAGGAACTGAAAAGTTTAGAAACACCTGAATTGAAAGGAAAAGCATATTAAGTTCCAGTGATTGTTGATTTGTAATTGAATAATCTAAAGATTACACTGGACAGATACCGAGAAATTGGATGGAGCAATTTTGTTGCTCCGAGATTTAAGCTAGATTAGAAAACCATCTGAATTTGCTTTATAGCCAGGATTGCACATATCAGTTCAAGTTTATAACATCGAGACTGATAAAGATTGGGATGATTCAAAAATCATAGAAGGTACATCTCATCTCTTTGGATAAACCTGTATTGATGTTGATGGGTCCTAGCTTTACACATTCGTATATAAGTACGAAGTTGAATGGTGAATGAGATATCCTTATAGAACCTATTTCAAGTAATATAGCGGTCACGAATTTGTTGGGTTGCAATGTAAGGGCGAGTTGAACATGTGGAATTGCTCGATAAAAACATAAGAAATAGAGTTCCCGGTAAACTTAATGGAATTATCTTTTGAGGAGTCTAAGATGATTGTGGGCATGAATTGGTTACCTACCTATCATGCCATGATGAATTGTCGCATAAAGCGATTAGTATTGAAAAACACAGAAGGTACAAAAATAGTAGCAATTGATAAAAGGGTAAATCCCTTCTCCAATGTAATTTCAGTTATTTTATTAAGGAAATTATTGTTATAAGGTTGTTAAGTTTTCTTAGCAAATATAGTGGGTACTCGGGCTATTGAATTTAAATTGGAAAATAACTCGACTGTCCAAAAATATCTGGATGTATGCCCAGATGAGTTACTCAGAATTACCTCTAGATTGAGAAGTGAAATTCAAAATAAAGATGATACCAGGTATTGCGCCTAAATTAATGGCCCCATATAAAATGGCTTTGACCGAACTTCGAGATTTAAAGGTACAAATTGCAAGGAATGTTAGGCCGATGTTTTATAAAGTCAAGTGTGTCATCTTGAGGGCACACCAGTGTTAATTGTGAAAGAGAAAGACTGATTTCTATCAGCTCGAGATAGTAATAGTAAAGAATAAATATCTTCTTCCGAAGACTGATGATCTTTTGATTAGTTAAAAAATCAAGGAAGAAGAAATTCTAAAGATAGCTTTTCAAACTCGGTATGAATACTATGAGTTTGTGATGATGCCTACGACATTTATAGGCCTAATGAACCAGGTATTTTAATTTTTCTTGGACCAATTTTTGGTAGAGTTCACTGAGTATATTTTGGTCTATTCGAAGGAAAAATGAAGAATAAGATGCCCATTTTTGCATTGTTTTTTAGACCTTTCGAGAAAAAAAGTTATATGCTAAATTGTTAAAGTATGAATTTGGTTGTCAAAGGCTATTTTATTAGATCTGTGGATTTGGCAGTGGGAATAAGAGTAGACCCCGAGAAAGTACAAATTATAGTTGAATGGAAACCTTTGAAGAATGTTTTAGAGGTTCAGAATTTCTTGATGATTGCCTCCCCATTGACCAAGCTATTGAGGAAAGAAATGCCATTCAGTTGAATAGATAAATGCCAAGAAAACTTTGAGACATTAAAGGAGATCTTAATAGAAGCCACGGTACTAGTACAACCAGAATCGGGCAAAGATTATGTAGTATATAGAGATGCTTCTCATAACGGTTTGGGATGCATACTTATGCAAAAAGGAAAAGTAATGGTCTATGCTTGAGACAACTTAAGATATAAGAGAGCAATTACCTTACTTGGGATTTGGAGCTGGTAATGGTTGTATTTGCTTTAAAAGATATATCATCATTATTTATACAATGAACGATGCTATATTTATATAGGTTATAAAAGTTTAAAGTATATGCTTACTAAAGAAAAGTTGAACTTGATGCAAAGAAGTTGGATCGATTTTCTTAAGAATTATGATATGGTCATTGACTATCATCCAGAAAAAGCTAATGTGGTAGCTGACGCTCTCAGTCGAAAGACAATTGTTGTCTTAAGAGTTATGAATGCAAGATTTGCATTAAAATAATATGGTGTTTTGATTGTCAAGTTAAGAATAAAATTTACCATATTTGATTAAATAAGATATCTTTAAAGAAAGGATGAGAAATGTTGTCAAGGTTCAAACAAGTGGAAAAGAGTGAAACTGAAAACTTGGAAGTTAGGTTTGATAGATATTTGTATTATCAAGGAAGAATTTCTATCTCAATGATGGAAACTATATGTTGACCCTGAAAGGAAAGATATTTAATATAAAGTTAAGGATAAAGTATTCCTTAAAAGTTTCACCTTGGAAGAAGGTGTTATGGTTTAGACAAAGAGAAAGTTAAGTTCAAAATTTATTGGGCTATAAGAAATTGTGAAATGAGTTAGTCTGATAGTTAAGCTTAATAGTTAGCTTTATATTTGGAAATGAACAAGATTCATAATGTATCGATGCTCTGGAAATATTGATTAGACCCCTCACATGTTGTTACCTCGGAGAAAATAGAGATTTAGCCGGATTTAAGCTATGAAAAAGAAATGGTAAAGATCCTAGCACATTGAGTCAAAGAACTAAGAAAACAAGACAATCATTTTTATTAAAGTTCTTTGACAAAAAATCATAAGATTAAAGAAACGATTTGAGAGAAATAAGAAGAAAATATAAGAAAATAGTTTCCTCACCTTTTGAATCAGGTGCGTGTTGAAAATTCGAGGACGAATTTTCTTAACGGGGAGAGAATTGTAATAACCCACAATTTACTAAGTTGATTAAGGGTCATTTAGTACTAAGATAATAGCTTAAAAGCTAACTTAGTGACTAAAATGACAAAAATGCGAAAGTTGGGATTTCTTTAATTATGGGTTTTGGAAAGGAAATTTCTAAGGTTTAAAGGTATCATGTGATAGATAGTGAATTGAATAAGGTATTCTTAAATTTTGGTTGAATAACAAGGAAAATTGGAATGGAAATTGAAGTTTAAAAGTTTAGTGACCAAAATGTAAATTTTGAAAATTTTATGGCTAAAGTATAAACTTTGGAAAAGTCTGGGGACTAAAGTTGTAATTTACCAAAAATTAAGGGTTTTTATATCATAAATAAATAGATCACCTAAGGGTGTGAATCGAATGCGGAATTTTTGGTTCGATCTGATACTTCGATTATTGGGAAAATCGCAGTTAAAGTTTAAGTGGAAATCGTATACCTGGATCGAACTGGAAAATTTTGAAATTTTACCATATGATAGATAAAGGTTATAAAATTCATTTCCAAGCATTGGAAATATTTTTAGTTTGATTCAAGATGAATCCTACAGTTTATTTCTGAGTAAAGGATTATTTATCAGTATATTGGATCGAATGGAAATTTTGGAGACTGATCCAAAAGATATGGAAAAATTCATAAAATATTACATTATGAATATTTTATTATATTTGGTTGGATTCCAACTAGATTTAGTTGATTTTTTACAAGAATGGCAAACTAGTAAATAAAAACTTGTTGGAGGGCAAATTGGTCATTTAGCCCCAATAGCAATTTTGAAATATTTAAAAAGTTATAAGGCAATTTTTAAAAGATAAAATGGAATATTAAATCTTGGCCCTTGATTGATGATAAAATCAATCTCAACCATTGGATAAAAATGCAAAATTGTAATTTCACTATTAAATGAATTTAATATTCATTTAATAGATATATGTGTAAAATAATGGTAAAAAGATGAACCAAATGTTCATCTTTTCCAGCAACAAACTTGAGGTCTAGGGAAAGAAAGAGAAAAAAATTTCCAAGCTCGATTCAAGCCCCGAAACTCGGTTTTCAGGTAATCCATGCTTGATTGATGATAATTTACATGAGAAATAAATTGGGGTTTATGGATCAAATTGGGGCTTTTGAGATTTTACGATTCCATGATTGAATTCAAGTTGAAATCAAGCTAGTATGATGTTAAAAATCATGGTATTGAGTTGAGATTTAAGTTTTACATGTTTTGATTATTATGAAGATGATTAGGGTTTATGGATTCATGTTTAATTTAGGGTTTGTGATGTTGAAATAATGATCTAGTAAGCTTGAATTGTTGTTTGGAAGCAAAACCCTACGTTAAATTGTGTAGGGACCATTTTGGCAAATTGAAAGGTTGAAGGACCAAATATGAATTTTTAGAATTTGGAGTGTATTTATGTTATTAATGATGTTAGAGATAAGAAAATGAAGTTAGAATGCCAAATTGATGTTGAATTGAATTAGTGACCATTTTGACAATTTGTCAAAGTTAAGTGACCAAATCGAAATGGAAGTTTTGTATGGGGGCTAAATCTGATTTTTAGTTGTAATGATGGAATTAAGGTAGTAATGTTGAATTGAGGAGTGAATTGCAAAGTTAAGAAGCATGAATCCTTATCTTTGCATTTTAGTACCTATTTCGGTAAATAAGGAAAAATAGGGAGAATTATTGTGAATAATTATTTGGTGAAGAATGTGATGAGTTGGTGGTTTAAATCTAGTGATTGGACTAAATTGAAAAGTAGAGAAGTAAGGAGAAGTTAGTATAAAAGTTGAAGTTGTATATGGAAGTTGTGTAGAAAAACTGGTTTATGACAGTAACTTTGAAAATTCACCATAAATTCTACAAAAATGGTTAGAAGGTGAATTTTATACCGATGCAAATATTTGTTCATCTAGTTTCATGTCCAATAAACAGAAACTGATTTCGAATTCCGAGTAAAAAGATATGAATTTTTAAGTGGTGAAAGGTCAGAAAACAGTATAGCAGACTGTTCCGAAATTCAATACTGGAAATTAACTTTGAAAATTCTCCATAAATCGTACAAGTTGAATTTGGGATATTAATTTATATGGTTGAAAATAATATTGAATCTAGTTTCTATCAGAACAAACGGAATCGAATTCCGAATTGTAGATTATTTTATAGAAATATTTCTTTGGAGCTACTGCAAACTGCCAGAAAGTGAGAATTGATACACTTTGTATCTAAGGTTGATTAGTAAGCTTGAAAAGGGTTAATGGAAGTTCAAATTGGTCACTAAGGACCATAATGAGTTTTTGAACAATACAAGGAAGAAAATAAAATGTTTGGAGATTTTGTATTCGGATGATTATATTGGACAATATGTAACATATTGTTAGATTGGGATCTAACAAATATTTTACTTATTTGAATTATGAAGTTAAGTTCAAATCAAGGGAGTTTCAAGGTACAATGAAGGAAAGGATCGAAGAGGACCTAGTGAGGCATACTAATACATAGCCCATGTGAGTGCAATGCATACATAACATTATACATAGATGTTTTATACATCACCGGTAAGACTTGCGATGAGTTTACCTGGTTTATATATTGTCATGATAATTATGTCATTGATCATGCATTTGACATACTTTAAATATGTCAAAGGTTGAAACTAAATGCATTGATCACTAGTTATTGATGATGATTTTCTATTAATGTTATTCGGTTATAAACTGCTTCATGTTAATATAAATTGATATACATTGCCATGGATGAAATATTTGATGATATAAAGCCCAAGTATGATATAGAGGTTCAAAGGTATAGTTGGCTAGCCATAGAGTCATAAACAGTTGTATAAAGATTCTAAGCACTTCAGGTAAAGTGAAAATTTTATAAATACTCATTGAGGAGTATACTCATGCATGGTTTGAGTATACGGACTTATTACGGGTGCTAAGCACTTCGGAGTAATTTCATAAAAACTCAATGAGGGATATATTGTATACTCCGGTAAGTATACACAAGCACTTTGGTGCTAAGCACTCCTGGTAGAGTGCAAATAATATACATACTCAAGAAAGGTTGGGTATGGGGGGATGACTCGTGTACATAGAATCTCTTAATTCGATACCTTGGGCTAAGTAAACTAAATTGAAATAAAAAAATAGAATGATAAGCTTGAATGCTTGCAGATAGAGTTGAAAAAAGGTATTGGTAAGCATTGAAAGCTTACGGATGGAAATGACACCAATATTGGTAGGATCTAATCTTATCACTTTGATATACATATATGCTATTACATATTTAATTATGTTAATGAGCATGTAATGGTAAGGTGATCATATGCATTATTAATAATTAATATTGAGATTGATATTATGACAATTGCACTTAAATTTGAATTATTGCCTCACTAAGTAAATACTTAGTGTGTAACTGTTTTACACGTAGGAAAGAAGAAATGGTTGGAGTAAGGAGCATATACGAACATCATCAATCAATAACAGGTACATCAGTATCAGTAAGATATCTTTTGATGCTGTTTGATATTTACTAGTTGGCATGTATATTAAAAGGGTATGCCTGCTCTGATAGAATTTGTATTTTATTTGGTATCTTGATGAATTTTAAATCAGGCAGTTTTATTAATTATATCAAGAAAATTAAATTGATAAATTGCTGCTTGAAAATAAATTCGATTTGAAGATGAAAATATTATTTTTAAACTTTAAGGGAATAACTAGATTTGTAAATAAAAACTAAATACATTGTAACATTTTTAAAGAAATAAAATTTTACCGAGTTACAAATGTAGAGGGTTTTACAAATGTTTTGTGATATCTTTGACTCGTATTCAGCTATGAATACGGGAAAGGGTATTACAGGTGGTGTCGCAACTTGGTGCCAAGCTAGTGTTGAGTAGTCTTTTAAGCTATTTTTTGGTGTCTTGGGTTAGGCGTTTTATCTTTTCTTATATTTGTTCGCACTTGGTGTCCGGGTTGTGTCTTTCCTTTTCGTGTTTGTTCATTTTGTATACTATCAGGGGCACTCTTTTTCTCCAACTAGGTTTAGAGGGGGTTTAATGAGGCCTCTATTAGTGTTTTTCTATATGATTTGTGTTTAATAAAACTCATACTTGACGATAAAAAAAGCATCGGTGAGGATGGAATGAGAAATTCTCCAAATCTCTCAAATGTTGGTTTGATTCTCACGATCTGTTGGAAACTAAAGATAAGGAAATTTTATTACTATTAATAAATTGTTTTTGAGACTAACCTTTGTCTATGTTTAGAGTTGAACAAAATTTTGTTGGCTTTGTACTTCTATTTTGGGTTTTTAGTTTTACTAAATTCCTATCGTTCAATAGAAGTTGATTAAATGGGTTTTTGTTTCTGGTTTTTTGTTTCTAACGAAATACCTTACAGTTAACATATTCATAATTATGAATGGCATTTAGTTCGTGACTTTGTCGTGACATAAGCCAAGAACTCGTTCAGTTCTCAGTATGATGTTATAGTTACTACTCCAATTGCAGTTTTGAACCAAAGTTCAATGTTATCGGTAACTATAAGCCACAATAAAATGCTTATGGAGAAAATTTCAAAACATGGTAATGAGAAAATGTTATTTGACCATGTTGTTTCTCCTATTATTAGAGAGGATGATGTAGATGGTGCTACCACCTTCAATATTGTCGAGACATAGAATTACTCATGTTGCTACCGTTTTCAACGTTGTCAAGGCATGGAAGCACTATAATTTCCTCTACCGTACTACATTCCCAAAAGCGTATCTAATGCACGTTATGAAGTGCACAATATTATGAGAACATGGAGAAGTTTTGGGTTATCACAGAACTTGTAGGGGAAGTTGTGTTATCAGTAAACTACTTTTTAAATAAGGTGTCCCACAAGAAAAAGCAAAAGACATCATATGAATTATGGAATGGTAGAAAACCTTCCTATAACTACGTGAAAGTGTGAGGGTGTCTTGTCAAAATAATGACTCATTTACCAAAGCAAATAAAAATAAATCCTAAAACGATGGATTGTATTTTCATCGGTTATGCTTGCCATAAAAATAGTGGTAATGTATTAATAGTAAAAATGAAAGAATTTTATTACCATGGATTATCCTTCTAAAGTGCTTTTTTTTGTGGTAATCTGTTATGTTTGTCATAACAAAGCATAATTGTTTCTTGTGCATGAATCAAAGAATCTTGAAATTCACAAGAATATGATATTGAAATTTAAAATTGCCCTATTCTTTTGTAAGACTATGGAATTTGGTTAAGTTCAACGAAACGAACTATAGACTATTGATAAAAATTGTCAAGACTTTCAACAAGAGGTCAATGTCGAGGCTGAACCAAAAAGAAGTGAAAGGGGCAAAAGTGGAAAAAGTATTTTGGATCAGATTTTCTAACCTATATGCTAGAGACTGAATGACTACGAAATTTCTTGAAGGATATTCCAAAATGGTCAAAGAATGTGCCAAGAATATGTATATATTGTGATAAGCAAGCAACATTTGGTAGAGCACAAAATGTAATGGTAAGTCGAGACACATGCGTCGTCGACATAATACAGTTAGACAATTGATCTCAACTGGAGTTATTTCTATTGATTTTGTAAAATCAAAAGATAAAACTATGGATCCACTAAGGTTGAATCGAGATCAAGTTGAGAAAACATCGAAAGGAATGTGACTAAAGCCCGTGAAAATTTAAGGCGCTATGTGAAGGAAAACCCTACCTAGTTGACTGGAGATCCCAAGATTTAGGTTCAAAGGGACAACCTACTTGCATAGACCTTGTGCGGCCACTGTGGGGGTGGGGGGGTTATTCCTAAGTCTGTTCTTATGATGCAAACAATGACTAAATGTAGAAAAGGTTAAGAAATGCTTTTAATGACCATTGTGTGCTTCAGTAAACCGAACAATATAAGTCACCTATGTGAGAGTGAAGTAGAGCCACTTCAAGGAGACTATTGGGGCATAGTTTCTCTAAGCTCTTGCAGAAATAGGAGATGTCCAAGGCTATATGGACATAACCATGAGAACCAAATTCTTATCAGTAAGGTATTTGTGTGAGATATGTCATCGCTTACATAAACGACAAGAAAAATTCAAGCACATCACATCTACTGGACAACCAGTAAGGTAAACATATATTCACAAGGGAAGGTTCAAAGTGGGGATGCCTACCTATCCTACACAAATATCAAACATAGAATCTATCAGCACATCGAGTCAATATTTTTAAACTATCAATTTTTTTCATGTGGATGATTGTTGGAAAAAAATAATATATGTTGGTTGAATAATATTGATGCTAAGTCATGTCACTTGGTGAATAGACATGTTAACCACTTGGTGAATAGACTTATTAATTATTGGTTTAAAGTTGCATCCATTCAATCATATCTATTAACTTTTCAACAAATCGTTCCATAAAAAATTTTAATATTTTCATCAAACGGTTTAATTTTTCATCCTCTATATAAAGGAAGATTCCCAAAACATTTTACATAAGTCATTCATGTTTGAAACTCAACAACTTCGAAAACCAACATAGAAAAACATTTTTCATCCTCTCCTCGGTGCTTGAGTAACATTTTTCATCCTCTCCTCGGTGCTTGAGTAACTGCTGTGAACGTTTGTTGTTGTATACTGGGAGATAGACGTCCAACGTTACTCAAGCACCGAGGAGAGGACAAATCTATCTTAAGGAAAGTGTTCATACAGGCCTCAACAAAAATTCTTTTGATTTTAATTATGCCCGATTTCAGGTTCTAATTTTAATTTATTATTATTTATTTTTCTGACGGTATTCTATTATATTTGGATTATTACTACGCCCATTTTTCTAACAGATTGAACCTACGGCCTAGGGGAAATGAGAGAGTGTCAACTGAAAGTTTTTAAGCACCTGCTCAAGAGATTATTGGATTAATCAAAGTAATTTATATTTACTCTTTTGTATCTAAATGTATAGCTTTTTCTTTCTTGCATGGTTGTTTTTACTAGGATATACATTAGGTTAGGATTAGAGTTGAAGCTCAGTTAGTCCATCGTCAAAGTTGCAACTAATTTTCGTAAGTAAAAGTATTTTGATATACATAATGAAGCAAGAAAAAGTAATAGGAAACGACATAAATGAATATAGCTTAAGTAATTAATTAACCATGAGAAGCAAAAAGCAGATATGGAAGAAAGAAATTAATGAGGCAGGGCCACTACCCTCCAACGTCTGCTGAAAGCAATGTTGGTATACATTATTGTTGTCATAGCTTTCTTCGATGCAATAAGTGAAAGTTGATTATATAATACCCTCAATTTTCACTCACCACCATATAATAATAATGCTAATGTCTTTCATTTTTTTTATCAAAAGGCAAAATAAAAAAATAAAAATGGCCCTCTTAAAATCTTTTGTTGGGACTTGGAGGACCGTTTTATCTAGGGAACATGGCAAAGCTCAAACACCCATGTCCATATCCCTCCTCAACATTGTTGTTTGTCTCCAGAAAATTCATGTGTTATATATTTATATAAAAAAAAATGTTTTTTTGTCGAATGTGATTATTGATAATATAATAGTATAATACTTTAAATAATTTTGAACTCATTTATTATACAAAAAATGCTACAATATTTCTTCCATTGGATTCTCAGTTTCCCTAGGATGCTTTTGTCTTTCTCTTGCTCATTTTCCTACTTACACAGTTTGACTCGAGAGGTTTGAGATGATAAAATAATTTGAATTAGGTTTTGATTAAAAACACCTTTCAATTGGTTTTGACATTCCTAATTAGGAGTCTTAACTAAGCAGCAGGAAAACTATGTGGACTTAATTAAATTATGTTATAAACATGTGTTTATTTTCACTACATGTCGTCAATCTCATACATTTATGAGTTGACTACTCTGTAGGAATTATTCTACATCTTGTTCATTTATTCTTTACTACCCTATCTTTTTGTATACTCGAAGCTTTATTACTTTTTAAAAAAAGTTACATTGAGGAATGATTATGAGAGAATAATTTGGCATTGCAATTGATTGTGGTTTATACTATTTTTCTTTTTGAATATGGCATATAAACATGAAATTATTGTATAACATGGGGTTTTCACGAGGTTAAAAAAAATCAATATTCTCTTTCCTTTCTCAATTGATTTACCTTTTACTTTTATTATGAGTCAACACTTGTTACACTTTTAGCATTATATATATATATATATATATATTTAAATTTAGGAATTCAAATCAAGTTTTCAAGTATATATGTGTTAGTTTTTAAATAATAATCGTAAGCAATGGCTTGATCCACAACAATTGTGAGTTTAAGTTTGGGTTAAAGTTTTTATTTCGTAATATTCAACAACAATAATATTATTGTTGTTATTATTATTATTATTATTTATCAAACAGTTAGCACGGCAAATTTTGGCAAATAATACAAACCCAAACAATATTTTAGGTTATGGGGTGCGTTGGGGCATATTTTAGGATATACAGGAAAAACTACAGTGCAGGGTGAAGTCGTCACCTGCAGGTGACCACTTCACATTGACTTATAATAGTTTAATATTTTTTTATCGACTCAAGATAAAATCAGGAGGAAGTTGCTACCTGCAAATGACGTCTTTACTTCTTCATGTACTGTAGATTTTGTCGTAGATTCTCAAATATTCCCTAAGATGTTCCAGAACCCAAAATATTATTTGGGTTTCTTTTTTTCTCCAAAATAACTCAGTTAGCACTTTGTTTTAAAAGATAATGAAATGAAAATTTATTTGGTTAAAAAAATTGGTTGAATGAGAGTATTACTGAGAGGGGTGCACTGCTGCTGGGCTGGAAACGTAGATGCTTTTAGGGCTGACCAGCCAGAGGGACACCATAGTTACTGTATTTTTTAACTTTTGCTTAAAGGCGTCAAAACTATTTTAATTAAAAGTCAAGTTTCCAAAAGGAAAAAAAAAAAGTTACTTGTATGCCAATGTGGTCTCAACCTCTCACCCACCCTCTCTAGTTTTTCATGCATTTCAGCAGTATTAAGGTCAAATGTAAGATTTTATGTTAAGGGGCGAACTTAAAAAAATTTAAATGTGCGAATTTATAAAATTTTAGGGGTTGAAAATAGATTTTTAATAGAAAATACATAAAAAAATTTAAAAATCATTCTAAATCATATATGAATTTTAAATTTTTAGGGGGACAACTATCTCCTCTCGGTTCATCCCTAAGGAATAACCTTCCAAAAAAGTTTGATCAATAATAATTGCATACATATAGGTCCCTTAATTAATGTCTTGTGTTTCAATTGTGTATCGAACAAATAGGGTTGGAAGAATTTGTCTCCAATAATATTAGTCCTGATTCAACTTAAAACTTTTAAATATTTTAATTTGCACCACATATATCCAAACTAGGCATATTTAGGGAAATAATGCCCTTAAATTAAACATTCAGGAGAATGGGGTTCTTCCAACATTATTTAGGGGAATGGGGTGTTTACTACAGTAAAGCTAGGTGTTGTAATTTGCAGGTGGCTTCACCCATAATTTAAAATTTTTTAATTCTCAAATGTCATATGCAAATGACGTCATTATTATTTTATTTGTTTAGAAATCAGTTAACTGGAGATGTCTATTGTACCGTTAAAATTTAAAATTTAGGATGCCACTTGCAGGCAGCCTCATCTAATTAACATTTACCAGTTCCAATGGTAATTAGCTGAATGGTCTCCAACTGGGCGCCACTTGTAGGTGGCGTCAGCCAGACTTTTATTATGGGTGCAGTGGAGTAGCTGGGCAGTGACATGTGTCTATTTAAATTTTAGGACGCCACCTGCACATTTAAATCTTACCGTCTTCCCTACACCGGCAGATGAAATTAGTTAAGATATTAAATAGGTAATAAATATATAATTAATGTTTGGCAGAAAACTGAATTAAATTTTTTTTATGTATTAGATGTGGTGATGTTTTGTATAGTAGGAAAATTTTGGTATTTATTTTGTAGCGAAAAAATTCGGGAGTTTCTTTTGTAGAGACTCAAAGCTTTGTGGGTTCTATTTATTTGGAGAAAAAAAATGTGAGAGTTTGGTTCAATATATTCGAGACTAAATGTAAGTAATTTTTGCATAATTTCTTACTTTGTATTACTTTATTTTTTTTATTTTTTAAGATTATATTAAGATAATATTATTATTTCACTTTTGCAGAAAAAAATTGTTGTGGGATACTCTGTTTCAAAGGAATATTTCTTGGAATTTTATTCGTCGAAATCATTTTCCTCCAAGTAAGTGCTACGTTATTAATTTCATAGAAATATCTGCTAAATAGTTTTATTAGTAGAATGAAAAAATAGAAATTTAGAACATATAAAAAACAATAGTTTTATTAGTTATTTCGGAAATAGTAGTAAATACTTTGTATAGTATATAAAAATAAGAGGTGGAAATATATTTTGGTAGTGGACTGAAAAAAATAGAAATTTATGACTGAAAATAGAAATATGTTTTGGTAGTAGACTGAAAATAATACTAAATACTTCGTAATTAGTTAAGGGGAAAATTTGAAAATATATAGCCCTTGTTTGGCAATTAGCGGATATCTGATAGTTGATTACATTAGTCGATAGTTGATAGCTGATTGCATTAGTTGATTTGACTAGCGAATTGTATTAACTGATTGTATAAAAGTGTTTGGTAAATTTACGTAATAGCTAATAGTTGTTTGATTATTTAAACAAGCAAAATGATATATAAGGACATGGTTATATTTGATACTTGTATAATTAATTTGATTATGAAAAATAGTTTTTTAATATAACATTACTAAGCATATTTGAATGATCTATATATTAATTTATTATTTATATATTTTTAATACAATTTAATTAATTATTAAATTTAAATACAAATATAAATGTGTGAGAATAAAAAAAAAGTATTAGTTTACAAATGTCAAAATGTAAATACGTGAGGGTGAAGAATTAAAATAGAAAAAGGTTAAAATTTAGGCTTTTTAGAGATTTTTTATAATTATTAAAGGTAAAATGATCTTTATTACTCTTATGTCAAAACCATTAATTTCAAAAAAAACTCATATTAGCAGTTTTTTCAAAATTAGAGGTTTCACCCCAATCCGCTATTCACTAAACATCTGAATTAGTAGATTTGACATGTCAAACCTCTGATTTTGGCTCAACCCGCTATTTACCAAACAAGGGCATAGAAAATAAGAGGTAGAAACATGTGGTAAAATAATTTGTAAAAAAATAATATTATTATATTTTTAATATAATAATAATAATAATAAAATTTTAAAAGTATTGTACAATAATTTTTAATTGAGAGAATGGTGAGAAATAGGGAGGCTCCTACACCAAAGTTGGGTGCTGCAACGAGGCAAGAAAAAGGGAAAGCCAAAGTGGGGACTGCTACTGAAGACCTTCCACAAAACAATAAAGTATGGCTGAAGGTTTTAGGAATTGAGGACAAAATTGATGTTGTCACAAGCACAATGGGAAAAGTTGCTGCCACTATGAAAAGTTTAGACCTCACATAGAACTTGTTCTATTCGTATGTCAAGACGTGGCATAAGTCTGCTCTCGCTGCAATGAGTAGAGTTGTTCCAGTCACTCTCCCTAATTTTTCAGAATTTTCACCTATAATCTGCTGCTACGATTTTTCTTCAAATGCAACAAGAAAAGAAGCCCCAAGGACATTTGTCAACTCTCCTGAGGATGTAAGTATTGCTAGGGACACACAGAAGGAGGAAGCCTCGAGCAAAATCATCATAGACCACTTTTTCGATCTGAACACTACAATTAATGTAGACGCAATCCATATCGTTCCTGACAAAGAAGAAGTTATTGTAGAAGATGTCGATGAAGATAAAGATGAGAGTACACAAGCTGAGAAGCCTACTTGTAACGCCCTGGTTTTGGGCCTAGCAGTTTAAGGGCTTGTTAGACGGTCCAGTGGACCGGGTGAGGGATTCGAGTAGTTCGAGAATAAATATTTTTGAGTAAGATAAAAATATGGAAAATGGTTAAAAATCATATTTAAATATATGGAAAATATTGGTGAAATAAATTTTGGAAAATGTGATTTGGAAGGGTGACATTTGGTTAATGACTAAAATGTAATTTTTGAAAATTATTTTTAAAGGTAACTAAATTGTAAAGGATCAAATTCTTAGAATCCTTAAGGAGCTATTTTACCAATCTTTTGCTGGTGGTTTCTCCCTTCAATTAAGACTTTTTAACATGTGTTTTTATAAAGTAATTAAAAGGGGATTTTGATAATAAAAGTTAGTTATTGGTTTTAAAGAAATTTGACGTAAACTTTTCTCTCCACTTCTTTTCTGCCAAACACTCTTGTTTTCATCAAAATCAAGAGGTGGGAGATCTTTTTACTTGGATTCTTTATTTGTAATTGCTTCTTTACCTTTGATTTAAAAACCCCATTGAAATCTTGTGTTTTTCTAGCTTTAATCAATCGAGGGAGAAATCACACAATAGAGGTAAGGTTCGTTCTTCTCCTATATTGATGGTTCTTTATTCATATTCCCAAGTATTTGATCCTTGATTTATGATTTATAATCTGATTTTATGTATTTACAATGATTAATTGATTTAATTGGGTTTAATTGATAAAATTGTGGAAGATTCGTATTGGATCTGTTTCCCAGTATTGAGGATTGATTTTAATCATATATTGGATGATTTGTAATGTTGATAAGTTGTTTGTAACATTGGAATCCCGAAACTCCTTGAATCCTTGATTATTAGGTTGTTAGATTTGTGTTTTTGTGGAGTTGTGGTGGCTGTGTAGTTGCTAGAAGTATATGAATGAAATAATCCTATTTTTAGATGTTATTAGATGTTGATTGAAGTGCTAGATTGATAGATTGTGGCTGGGTTGTGCTTGGAAGGAGTTAAATGATGTTTTCGATTGTTGTTGTTGTTGGATAATTGTGAAAGGATTGTGAGGTTTTGCAAGGAATTGTTGTTGTAGTGTTTTGAATGCATTAAGATGCATTAATCCTCTGTTGTGATGTGGTTAAAATAGGGAAGGCTGATCCAGAAGTGATCGATGAAGCTTTGGAGGCTTCGAACGCTTGATTTCGCATCGACAAATTGAGGTTTCGCGTATCGGTGAGTGAGAATGTGGATTTCAACTTTGAAATGATTTAAATATGGTTTAAGGGAGTTTAAACTGAGCTTGAAATGCTGATTTAAACTCAGAAGTAAGTATGATGTGGTTTTCTCTCTCGGTCGTGCTTTTATGAAATGGCTTTATACATTTGTTATGATTTACATTGTACCTACTGTTTAAGCATGTTTTAATGTATGTGAGATACTATTTTTGATCATCATATAATGGTGGATGCACATGGTAAGTGATCCATGTAAGTATATGGTTTATAATTGAGTTTTAAGCATGTGTTGTTGCTTGGAAAATGGTTTGGTTTAATGCTTGTAAAAACGGTGGGGTAAATGGTGAATTATATTGGCAAGTGATGTGGTTTTAAAAATTGTTATCGGATATAGTTAGCCGGCCATAGGATTGATAGTGCACTATAATAAGTCACCTTGGATGTTGAGGGGTTTTGATTTGGTGTGCCGAAAACTCCATCCAAGTACCCTAACGGTCGAGGGGTTATATAGTACCGAAAACTTCCATTAGTGGATTAAGCATCTAACCGATGATTGGGGTTGTTGTCCCCGTAAGTTGTAAATTGTACTCGGTTGGTAATGTATCGCGATTGTGATTGTATCGCTATTCCGATTGAGATGGCTTGAAGTGTTATGAGGATAGTTGTTGAATCTGTGTATCCAAAGAACTATTTTTGGTACAGGAACTTGGTTAATTATCACTTGTAAGCCAATATAATTGTTGATGTACCATGAACGGTTTATGATGTATATGTGATTTATACATGTATACTCTTTAAGCTTTGCATATGGTTTGTTATGCATGGGAAGCTTAAATTGAGGTTAAGCAATGAGATTTGTCGGTTGTTAATGGTACATGTTGCATATGGTTTAATATGTTGGTTTTAAAAGTGTTAAGTGCATGGTTTTCAAGGCATGATAATGTTTTAAAAGATGATTGAAATGAGATTTCAGTGTGTTGTTTTTGAGCACTCCTTACTAAGCTTAGTGTGCTTAGCTCTCTTTGTCCATCAATGCAGAGAATTAAAGGTTTGGAAGGCAGAGGAAGCAAAGGATCACAAAAAACTTGGCATCAAAAGTATATTTTTGATTTAGACTATAAATAATAAGGGCAATGGGGGTTCCGTTGTTGTTTTGGGAGGTGTTTTTCTAAACTCCATGTTTGAGCAAGTTTGAGTTGTTGCTCTGGGTTTGTAAAAGGCCATTTTGGATTGTTTGTGGTGATGGTTTGAGATTTCATGTTTTGCTTGCTTTGGTTTTTAGGAAGCATGCCTCTAGATTTATATTTGAACCATGTTGCCATGAATTGATGTTGAAACTAGGTTGTTTTGATGTGGCTTGACCCTGGAATATGTTGGATACATGTTAGAAGCATGCTAGGGTATTTTGGTATGTTTGAAAGCATGATAAACCAGCAAAAGTGGACATTGCAGGTCCAGGCGTACTGGTACGAGTGTCCTTATTTCGGTACGAGTAAGCCATTTTAGGCTTAGCGTGCCGGTACGCAGGCAAGCGTTTCGGTACGGGCTTAAGCAAATTTGGCCAGCGTTTCGGTACGCGATGAGATGTTTTGATACGTTATAATGTTTTTATGAAGAGCGTTTCGATACGCGTAGGCGTACCAGAATGAGTTTATACTACTTGGATTTTGGAGTATGAATAAGTGAAGGGGTATTGATACACCCCCTTGCCTGTATCAATACGGTGACAGTTAAATTAATTATTTGGAATATTCTGAAGTTCTGGGTTCTTACGTTTTAGTCCCTGAATGTTGTGGATGCAATCGAATGAGTATGGACAACCTTTTTGAGCTGATTTTCGACAGGTGTACATAAAACCTGATTAATGGTAACATAAAAATGGGTTAATCTTTGTAGTTTTTCTGAAATTACAATTTGGTCACTAAATTGCCATTATGTTCAATTGGATGTCAATTTGATGCCCGACTGAGTTAAGTTCTCACCTGTGATCAGTATGTACATGTAGGATAATAATTGTGCATCTAGATAAGATAAAAGAAAAAATGGGCATGTTTTGGGTTTCATCTTCATGGTTTACTTCGGTAAACCTAATGTAGCTCGCTCGGTTTGGTCTTGTGACTAGGCCGGGTCGAAGGGGTTACATTTAGTGGTATCAGAGCCATGTTTGCGATAATCGGGAGTTAGTACGGTGGTTGTAATGTTGTTATGATTTGTAATCCGTTGTTTGTGATGCACGGTGATTGTAATATGCATGGTGGTTGCTTTATGCTATGTTGGGGGGGGAATTTAAGAAACTCATTGCCTTATTATAATAGTCTGAAATGTTATGATTTTGAAATGGAAGTCTTGGATCCTTGCTTGGAGCTGCATAACTATTTTTTGTTTTTGAATGATTATCATGCCTTAGATATATTTTAGCACGATAAGACCGATGAGAGAGTTGTGATATGGTACGATTGTTGCTACCGTTAGGCAGGAAAGTGAGAGGAAGATGTTGTACCTCCTGGGGGTTTGCCACCCCAAAGTATGTATCACCTACACTAGTCGGGCCAATGTTGAGGAATACGGTGCCTTGAAATAGGTGATGTTCGGAGCGTTTTAAGTTGTTGTTGCAGGAGTGCATGTGTCTGCGCCAGATGTTAGATAAACAGGGTTGCTGTTGGAATTTCTTCATGGTTTAGGAGGAGTTGGGTATCGTGGGTTGTCACCTGAGGCATCCAAGGTGTGGATGGTCAGTTTTGCTCAGATTTTTGGATCAAGTGGGGTGTAATGGCACCCGTAAATTGGGATGTTTTGTATCCTTGTTGCACGGTGATGTTTATTGTTAGTGAACAACTGTATCTGTGGGCATGGAACCTAATAACGTGGATTAGGAGTTTTTTTTCAAGCTGCCTTTAAGTAGAAGTATTTGGAGTTAGATACTAGGATGAAAAGAAACGAGGGTGCGTGGCTTGGGTTCAGGGCAGTATGTATGTAGCCGAGTTTGGGGTACAATTTGTTTGATTGAGACAGTATGCTCCAGAACTGGTACCGGTTGATAAGTACCACTGTGACCGATTATGTTATGAATTGGCTCAGAATGTTAAGTTTTACGTGTTGGCTCTGGTAAAAGAGTGGCAGATTCTAGTTTTGGCAGTAGTTAGGCCAAGAGACACCGTGATAGGTGGTTTCACCCTGAGCAGAGGCGTGGTGGAGGTACTGTTGGGCTTGTGGATCACGTGATCATTTGAGACGAGATTGCCCACGGTTGGCTAGATAGGGTCAGGCACTTGCAGCTGTTGTGGCCAATGCCTGTTGGAGTTGTGGGTCTAGTGACCATCTGAGACGTGATTGTCCTTTGTTAGCCAGAGGTGGGCAAGGTACTATGCCTGTTGTTGCTCTGCAAAAAGGTCATGGTCGTGGCCGTAGGCCGTTTCAGCATAGAAATGGTGGGTAAAGAACTGTGGCTCTTACCGTTGCTATCCATCCTAAGGGAGGTGGACCAGCTAGGGTGTATGCACACCGTAAGGGTCGTAATGACGTCGGTGTGATTGCAGGTACTTTCACTTTACATTATTTGCCAGTGTAATCTTTGGTTGATTCTGGTTCTACCCATTCATACATCTTGAGTGAGCATGCACAGTTCTTGATATACCTGTTGAAATTCTTAATGTGGGTGTTAGAGTGACTAGTTCTCTTGGGGAGACAGTCATGGTTAGGAAGTTGTATCGTAGATGTCCGTTGATGGTTCAGGGACATATGGTTGCCGTAGATTTGATGGAGTTGCCATTCCATGGTTTTGATGTGATCTTAGGGATGGATTGGTTGATCGAGCATACGGCTGTGGTGGATTTTGAGACCAAACGGATACCCTTGAGGTTATCAGATGATTTTGAGGTGGTGGTTGTAGGTGAGAATGCTAAGTTATTTTCTAATGCTGTTTCGACTTTGGAAGCGAGACTATTGTTGGTTTTTGAATGTCAGGCTTTCTTGGCCTATGTTATGAAGTTTGGTTCGAAGGAGTTGAGGGTGCAGGATATTGGCATGGTATACAAATTTTTGGGTATTTTTTAGAAGAGTTGACGGGGTTGCCACCGGATCGAGAGGTGGAGTTCGACATTGAGGTTTATGCGGATACAACACCAGTGTCAATTGCTCTGTATCGCATGGCCCCGAAAGAGTTGAAGGATTTGAAATGCAAATGCAGGAGTTGCTTGATCAAGGTTTCATTATACCTAGCATTTTACCGTGGGGTGCACCGGTGTTGTTTGTGAAGAAGAATGATGGTACATTGTAGATGTGTATAGATAATTGGCAACTGAACGAGTTGACGATAAAGAATAAGTATCATTTGCCACAGATTGATGATTTGTTTGATCAGTTTAGGGGTGCATCGATGTTGTCTAAGATAGATTTGAGGTCTGGGTATTATCAGTTAAAGGTGAAATATGATGTGCCCTAGATAGCTTTTCATACGAGGTATGGGCATTATGAAATTTTTTAGACCTTTTTGTGGTTATGTTTATCGATGATATCCTAGTGTACCCTCGTACCGAGAAGGATCATGATAGACATTTGTGGATTATGCTTTAGACGTTGTTGGCGAATCAGTTATATGCCAAGTTAAGTAAGTGTGAGTTTTGGGTTAAGGAGGCTATTTTCCTTGGGCATGTGGTATCAGCCGAGGGGATTTGTGTTGATCCGTACAAGATTGAGGCCGTGATGAGTTGGAAGATGCCTAAATCTGTGACAGAAGTTCAGAGTTTTCTTGGTTTGGCTGGTTATTACCGTAGGTTTGTTAAAGGGTTTTCCAATATAGCTGTTCTATTGACCAAGTTGTTGCAAAAAATGTTCGTTTTGAGTGGTCGAAGGATAGGCAGCGGGCTTTTGGAAGGTTGAAGGAAGCTTTGACACGAGCTTCGACTTGATTCAACCAAAATCAGGGAAAGAGTTTGTTGTCTATAGTGATGCATCCTATGTTGGGCTTGGTTGTGTGCTGATGCAGAAGGATAAGGTAGTTGCCAATGCATCCAGGCAGTTGAAGCTGCATGAGTGTAATTACCCTACCCAGGACCTTGAGCTTGCCATAGTTTTTTACTTTGAAAATCTGGAGGCATTACCTTTATGGCGATAACTGTGTGATTTATATGGATCACAAGAGTTTGAAGTATCTAATGTCGCAGAAGGAGTTAAATCTTAGGGAGCGAAGGCGGTTGGAGTTGCTTAAAGATTATGATCTGTCTATCGAGTATCACCTGAGTAAAGCTGACGTTATAGCTTATGCTTTAAGTAGAAAAACTACTATGGAGTTGAGAGCTATGTTTGCTCAGTTGTGTGTGACTTGTGACGGTGGGTTGTTAGCTGAGTTGTAAGTGAAAACGTCCTTGTCGCAGCTAATCAGGGAGAAGCAACCGCATGATGAGAGTTTGGTACTACATGTGAAGGATATCATGGATGGAAATCCTATAGATTTTCATTTTAATGATGATGTGTTTTGTGTTTTAAAGGTCAGGTTGTGGTGCCCGAGGATGAGGAGTTGAGGCGTATCATTTTGGTTGAAGCGCATGCTAGTCCTTTTGCTATGCATCCCGGTAGTACTAAGATGTATCGAGGTTTGAAGGAAGAGTACTATTGAGTTGGCTTGAAGAAAGATATAACTGATTTTGTTGCTCGATGCATAGTATGTCAGCATGTGAAAGCTGAGCAACAGTTCTCTTTCGGGTTGTTGCAACCATTGAGGATACCAGAATGGAAATGGGAAAGAATCACCGTGGATTTTGTGTTTGGGTTGCCTTTGACACAGACCAAAAAGAATTCTATTTGGGTGATTGTTGATCGGTTAACGAAGTGTGCGCATTTTGTGCCAGTGCATACGACGTATACCTTAGATAGGTTGGTTGATTTGTACATCTCCGAGTTTTTGCGTTTGCACGGGGTGCCCAAGTTCATAGTTTCGGATAGAGATCCGTATTTTACAGCAAGGTTTTGGGTGTGCTTGCATCGTTCTCTGGGAACTCGGATGATTTTTAGTATTTTTGTCCATCCTCAGACAGATGGACAGTCGGATCATGAGATACATGTCTTGGAGGATATGTTGAGGTGCTATATCATTGAGTTCCAAGGAGCGTGGGAAAAGCAGTTGCCTTTGGTGGAGTTTGCTTATAATAACAGTTATCAGGCTAGTATACAGATGGCACCGTACGAGGCTTTGTATGGTATGAAATGCCATACACCATTGTGTTGGGCTAAAGTTAGGGAAAAACATGTTTTAATGCCTGATGTGTTGAAAGACACCAATGAAAAGGTGAAGTTGGTATGTGAGCGCTTGAAAACGGCTTCGGATCGTTAGAAATCCTACGCGAATTTGAAGCGTAGGGATGTAGAGTATGTTGTTGGTGATCAAGTGTTTTTGAAGGTGTCGCCTTGGAAGAAGTTGATGCATTTTGGGCGGAACGGAAAGCTTAGTCTAAGGTTTATTGGACCATACGAGGTGGTTGAGCGTGTGAGTCCTGTTGCTTATTATTTGAGGTTACCTCCTGAGTTGGAGAGGATTCATGATGTGTTTCATGTTTCGATGTTGCGGAGGTATCGGTCGTATCCATCGCATGTTATGCCGGTGGAAGATACTGAGTTAAGGCCAGATCTATCTTATGAGGAGGAACCGGTAGAGATTCTTGACACCAACAGTAAGGTTCTGCATGGTAAGATGGTTGAGCTTGTTGAGGTGTTGTGGAGGCACCGTGGAGTTGAGGAGGCCATGTAGGAACGCAAGACAGATATGTTGGAATAGTTTCCGCATTTGTTTCCTCCAGGTAAATGTTTTACCCTGGTTTCGGGCCTAGCGGTTTAAGGGTTTGTTAAACGGTCCGGTGTGTAATATCCCAAATTTTGGACTAGTGACCAAAAATGTAATTTTGAAAGTTTATGGGTTAAAGTGTGAACTTTGGAAAAGTTTAGGGATCAAAGCGTAGTTTTAAAAAGTTAAGTAATTTAACCCCGTAAATGGATAGTTTACCCCCCAAGAGTGGTATTTCTGTGTTACCCGGATTTTTTATACGAGGCTTATATTATTCGAATTTGAATCGAACTAAAAAGTTAAGCGTGCTCAAGCCAGAGTAGCATTAGGATGGGTGACCTTATGGGAAGGTCTCATGTCAATAGTTGAGACTGATAAAAAGGGGAATCAGTTCGAGTTGAATTTTTTATGGATATCTAATAAAGGATTATTAAGAGAAATTTATCCGATAAAGATTTTAGGTAAACTATCAGTATGTTGGACCTATTCAAAATTTCAAGATTTTGGTTTTTATAAAATTATGGAATATTTTGTATGTCAAAATATTTACATATGGAGATCAGAATTATGAGAATTTCAGATTTTACTAGATAGTTTGGAAATTGGAAAAAAATCGTAGAAAGTGAATATCGAGTAATCAGATCGAATTGAAATTTTAAAGAAAGTTCCAAGGATTATGGAAAATTCATAAAATATTATTATATGAATATTTTATTACATTTGGTTGGATTCTAACTAGATTTAGTTAGATGGTAATGGAATGTCAATTTTCAAGTTTTGTTAGTAAATAAAGTCTAATTGGAGGGAAAATTGGACATTTGCCATGGATGGCATTTTTGAAATATTTTGAAATGTTGAGGGCATTTTTAGAAGATGATAAACACATGGATTTAATATTGGCCCTTGGTTTATGATAAGATTAAATTTAGCCATTGGATTTGAAGGCTAAATTAGTAATTTCACTAATTAAATGAATTTAAAATTCATTTAATTATCACATGTAAATTAAAAGGAAAAAGATGAACAAAAATTGCTCATCTTTCTTGGAGAATTTCGAAAAGCAAGAGAAAAAAGGGAGAAATTTCCTTTGGCAAATTTCAAGGTTCTAAAGTTAGAATCAAGGTATGTTGCTTTGAAATAAATTGATCTATGCTTCATGCTCTTTTTTTATAGTAATTTTGCATGCTGATATGAAGAATAGTTCATGTTCTTGAAGAGAGAGAAATTGGAATTTCATGAACCATGTTAGAATTAAGGCTTGATTTAAGTAATTCAAGTGTTGTAAACATGAAAACAATCTTGAACTTTGTTTAATTCTATGTTCAAGGTTATAAACCCTAACCCTCAAATTTGGGGATTTGGTTAGGGAATTGAATAAAGGATGGAAGTGAATGATTTGTGATACTAGAAGCCCTAAATTGATGTTAGAATAAAAATTTTCCCTTAGGAAGAATAAAGGACCAATTCGGTTAGAATTGGAAATAATGGGTAAATTATTGTGAAAATTATTCTAGTATTAGAAATGATGAGATTATGATAAAATTATCTTGAATTGATAATTTAGGACCAAAATGGAAATATTGGAAAGTAAAGGACCATTTCGGTCAAGGAAGAGATAATAGAGGAAATTATGGAAAAATTTCCATAAGATTGGATATGATGAAATTATGATTTTACAAGCTTTAAAATGTCATTTGGACCATTTTAGAAGTTTGTAAAAACATAAGGATTAATTCAAAAATCTTGGAAAAATTAGGGACCAATTCGGCATTTTGGGGAAAATTAGGGATTAAAGTGAAAAAATTGTTTTCATGGAAGAATTATGCTTAAATTGTTATTAGAATAAAGTTTTGATCATTCTTTGATTAAAAGTTGAAGAGAATTCAAGGTATTAAAGGTATAATGACTTATGTCATGGATCTAAGATTGTACAATTATAGGAATAATGTAGGAAAACTGAGATCGAACTACCAATTGAAATGTATTGATGTGTTAGTATGATACTAACATATAATTTGAAATGTATTTATGGCATGTTGATGTACATATAGATCGTGATCAAAACTGAGATCGAACTACCAATTGGGGAAATGACATAGATCAAGCTGAAGCTTAGTGAGGCTAAGTACATATTGGCAACTTATAAAGTGTCAAGGTGAGTGCATTACATGCATGGAAAATATTATGTTTGATTTGAAAGACTTGTGACAAGTCTGTTATAATAATATGCCTGAAGATTATATTTACTTTGATATTTGACATAGTAGAAAATATAAAAGGTAGAACGATTACATGCATTGATCACAGGTAATTTGATTATGATTGCTTATGTGATATTTAGGGTATAAACTACCCAAGTATTCAATTATAATTGCCATGGATGAATTAATTACAAAAATTGAAAAGTATGCCCAAGTAAGTTATTGAGGTATAGAGTATAGTTGGCATGCCATAGAGTCTAGCGGTTTAGCACTTCGGTGCAGTTCTTTAGTACTTCGGTACAGTTTTTGACTCATGTACTCAAGTCCTCAAGTTAATTTGGGCTATAATTTACGTTATAATAAATGATATATTGGTTAGAGAGTAGATAAACTCTCAGGAAATGGCAAGTAAGTTAACAGGATTGTAAATCCAGATTATATTATGTTAATATGGATTAACATAAGGAAAATAAATTATTAGTGATCAAACTGCATGATTATCTCATTATTGTTATAATTTAAGCATATTGATTTATATTGAATATATATAATGCCTCACTAAGTATATACTTAGCGTGTGATGACTTTTCACGCGTGGGTAGGAAACCCGGGTCGGAGAAAGGAGTAAGGCATCACTATCAAAGAAGGATATATATACAGTATCGGTAACTACATCCTTGATGTATTTTGATATTTTCTAGTTGACATGTATAAATGAATATTAGCTCTTTTAAACTAGTCTAGATGTGCATTGTAAGATTAAAATCTAGATAAGTGGTTATTATATGATGTTGGATTTTGTTAGACTTGATGCTAGTTTAAAGAAATTACCAGTAATGAAAATCGGGTAATGTTATAAAATGAAATTTTAGAGTAATCAAAATGATTTTTATTTTAGGCAGTTTTGTTAATCGTAAAGTATAGTTATAAATTGCCAAGTTGCTGCCAAAAATCGGGGTCTATCTGATGGATTAAAAATTTGAAATAAATTTTATGCGATTAAAAAGGAAAAATTCAAAATCGTCATTTTTGACTTGTATGAATAGCATAAAACGCGGTTTAAACATCACGTGACACTCTATACTAGTATTAGGTAATAAATACTAGTAAAGGTGTTACATTTATTGGTATCATAGCTACAACTTTAGCCAGTTCTGGATAGGAAATTAGTCTCTATAAAGAGTTGGAATGAAATACATGCCACTAGGATGTCAAGAATTATAGATATTTGTATAGAGTTATGATGATGCATGTTATTTAAACATGTACTCCTTACTTATAATAGATGATCGTGACATAAACAGATGTCAGATTATCAAGAATCTCGTCAGGGAATCGAGTAGGATATGCCTGCTCAGAGTGGGAGTAATGAGGTGAATCAGAACTCGCCTCAGATTCAACAAAATGTAGAGCATCAAGCTTGGGAGCAAAGAAATATGATGGTACAAGATCAAGGCTTATTTCTGCAGTCTTTGGATGCAATCATAAACGGCGGGCACCAATATCAGTCCTAAAGGAATTAAGGAAAATTGGGGCACCAGAATTCTTAGGTGATATTGATGCAGATCCTATGGTTGCCGATTATTGATTAAATGATATCAAGATTATGTTAAGTAGAATTGTTTGTGATAATCAAGGAAAACTGGAAGGAGTAGGATCCCTTTTGATGGAACAAGCCAGCGTTTGGTGGAACGTGATAATTGCACAAGTACCCCCAGAACGGATTACTTGGGAATTCTTTCTACAAGAATTCAAGGAAAAATATATTGGAGACGTGTTTGTCGAGGAAATGAGACAGCAATTTTTACAGTTGAAACAATATGCCAGATCAGTTTATGAATATGAATGCGAATTCAATAGACTAAGCCGATTTGCAACAGAGTTTCTTCCAACAGAGAAGTCCAAAATAGACAGATTTATAGATGGGTTAGATTCTCAATATAAAAAGATTTTGGTCTCTCATAACTTCACTTCTTTTCAAGAAGTGGTGAATCGAGCCAAGTCCATGGAGAAAGTTGAACTTAAGGAAAAAAGTGAGAAGCAAATTTAGATCAGAAAAAGGTCTGGAGGTTTATTTGCTGCATCATCGTTTAAATGTAGTAAAGGAATGCTACAACAATATCCTGCAGCATCAGCCTCTTTAGTTAAGAAGGGGTATGCATGAGGAAAATTGAAGTAGTCCCAGATGGGTACTACGGGTACTCGAGGCTTTGGAATTCGCCCTATTACAGAATGCGAGCATTGTTGCAGAAGGCATCCTGGTCAGTGCTGGTTGACTGGGGCATGTTTCCATTGTGGGAAAGTAGGTCATTTCAAGAAGAATTGTCCAGAACTTCACCCAAATTAGCCTATTGTAGCACACCAGGCGGGAAAAGGAAATAAAGGTGGCAAACCAGGAACATCTGCATCTATACCTAATCGAGAGAGAAAGGCTACAGCTTGGGTATACAACCTCAAAACTGTTGAGGATCAAGATGATGAAGAGATTGTAGCAGGTATGATTGAACTCTTTGGCAGACCTATCTTTGCATTGATTGATCTAGGCTCTACTCATTCTTACATTAGATCTAAAATAGTACTTGAAAGAAATGTTCCGATAAAACTAATTTCAAGTGAAGTAGTTGCAGTCAATCCAATAGGTCAAAGTGCCAAAGCGAGTAGAATATGTAAGAAATGTCCTCTAAAGATTCAAATAGTAGAATTTCTTGCCGATCTTATGGAATTACCTTTCCAAGAATTGGAGATTATTCTTGGAATAGATCGGTTATCGGCATATGATGCTATTATTGAATGCCGATATAAAAGGGTTAATCTTAAAGAAGCCAGATGGCTCAAAGATGGTATTGGTAGGCGAAATACCGGATAATTTGAGCAATGTGATTAGTGCTCTAGAAACAAAAATAAATGTGGAAAATATACCAATGGTATAAGAATTTCTAGATGTTTTTCAGATGAATTACCGAGATTACCTCCCGATCGAGAGGTAGAATTCGGTATTGAGGTGCTTCTTAGAACAACACCAATATCGATAGCATCTTATAGAATAGCTCTTACAAAGCTTAGAGAGTTGAAAGGACCGAGGTTTTATACGGCCTAGTATAGCACCTTAGGGAGCCCCAGTCCCATTTGTAAAGAAGAAGGACATATTAATGAGATTATGTGTGGATTATCGTCAGCTTAATAAAGTGACGATAAAGAATAAGCATCCTTTGCCGAGGATTGATGCTCTTTTTAATCAATATAAGGGAGCAACAGTGTTCTCTAAGATTGATCTTCGATCGAGGTATCATCAATTAAAGATTAAGGAGGCGGATATACCTAAAATAGCTTTCAAAACTAGATATGGGCATTATGAGTTTGTAGCAATGCCCTTCAGATTTACAAATGCACCAGCAGCATTTATGGATTTAAAGAATCAAATTTTCCATGTTGTATTTGGATCAATTCGTGGTAGTATTTATTGATGATATATTGGTTTATTCTAAAACCAAGGAGAAGCATGATACTCATCTTCGAGTAGTTCTCTAAATTCTACAAGAAAAAAAATTGTATGCAAAATTGTCAAAATGTGAATTCTGATTATTGAAAGTAATTTTCCTTGGGCATATAGTTTCAGCCAAAGGAATTTGAGTTTATCTTAAGAAGGTTCAAGCAATCCTAGAATGGAAAGTCCCTAAGAATGTCTCTGAAGTAAGAAGTTTCTTAGGATTAGTTGGTTATTATCGGGGTTAATGAAAGATTTTTCAATGATTACCCCTCTGATAACCAAGCTATTAAGAAAAGATATGTCGATCATTTTGAACGGAAAGGTAAACTCAGTCCAAGGTTCATTGGCCCTTATGAATTTCTAAAGAGAGTTGGATTAGTGGCATATCAGTTAGCATTGCCACCCGAGATGAATAAGATCCATGACGTATTTCATGTATCCATGTTAAAGAGGTATAGATCACACATTTCACATGTCATTACACCAAAAGAAATCAAAATTCAACCGAAATTGACATACTAAGAAGAACCTGTGAGGATCTTAGCTATGGAAGAAAAGCAGTTAAGGAATAAAATGATTCTTCTAGTCAAAGTTTTATAGATAAATCACAAAATAGAGGAAGTTACTTGGGAAGCCGAGGAATCAATGAAAAAGCAACATTTGTATCTTTTTTAACCTAGTACATAAGGAAATTTTGAGGGCAAATTTTCTTAAGGGGGAGGAATTGTAATATCCCAATTTTTGGACTAGTGACCAAAATGTAATTTTTGAAAGTTTAGGGATTAAAGTGTGAACTTTGGAAAAGTTCAGAGACCAAAGTGTAATTTTAAAAAGTTAAGTAATTTAACCCCGTAAACAGATAGTTTGCCCCCAAGAGTGGTATTTCTATGTTACCTGAATTTTTCATACGAGGCTTATATTATTCGAATTTGGATCGAACTGAAAAGTTAAGTGTACTCAAGCCAGAGTAGCATTAGGATGGGTGACCTTATGGGAAGGTCTCATGTCAATAGTTGAGACTGATAAAAAGGGTAATCAGTTCGAGTTTAAATTTTTTTATGTATATTTGATAAAGGATTATTAAGAGAATTTTATCCGGTAAAGATTTTGGGTAAATTATCAGTATATTGGACCGAGTTAAAATTTCAAGATTTTGATTTTTACAAAACTATGGAACATTTTGTATGTCAAAAATATTTACATATGCATATCAAAATTATGAGAATTTCAGATTTTACTCGATAGTTTGGAAATTGGAAAAAAATCATAGAAAGTGAATATTGGGTAACCGGATCGAATTAAAATTTAAAGACAGTTCCAAGGATTATGGAAAATTCATAAAAGATTATTTTATTATATTTGGTTCGATTATAACTAGATTTAGTTAGATGGTGATGGAAAGGCAATTTTCAAGTCTTGTTAATAAATAAAGTCTAGTTGGAGGGTAAATTGGACATTTGCCATGGATGGCATTTTTGAAATATTTTGAAATGTTGAGGGCATTTTTAGAAGCTGATAAACACATGGATTTAATCTTGGCCCTTGGTTTATGATAAGATTAAATTTAGTCATTGGATTTGAAGGCTAAATTACTTCACTAATTAAATGAATTTAAAATTTATTTAATTATCACATGTGGATTAAAAGGAAAAAGATGAACAAAAATTGCTCATCTTTCTTGGATAATTTCGAAAAGCAAGAGAAAAAAGGGAGAAATTTTCTTTGGCTAATTTTAAGGTTCTAAAGTTAGAATCAAGGTATGTTGCTTTGAAATAAATTGATCTATGCTTCATGCTCTTTCTTTTGATAGTAATTTTGCATGGTGATATGAAGAATAGTTCATGTTCTTGAAGAGAGAGAAATTGCAATTGCATGAACCATGTTAGAATTAAAGCTTGATTTAAGTAATTCAAGTGTTGTAAACATAAAAACAATCTTGATCTTTGTTTAATTCTATGTTCAAGGTTATAAACCTTAACCCTAGAATTTGGGGATTTTTTTAGGGAATTGAATAAAGGATGGAAATGAATCATTTGTGATACTAGAAGCCCTAAATTGATGTTAGAATAAAAAATTTCCCTAAGGAAGAATAAGGGACCAATTCGGTTAGAATTGGAAATAAAGGGGAAATTATTGTGAAAATTATTCTAGTATTAGAAATGACGAGATTGTGATAAAATTAGCTTGAATTAATAATTTAGGACCAAAATGGAAATATTGGAAAGTAAATGACCATTTCGGTCAAGTAAGAGAAATTAGAGGAAATTATGGAAAATTTCCATAAGATTGGATATGATGAAATTATGATTTTACAAGCTTTAAAATGTCATTTGGACCATTTTAGAAGTTTGTAAAAACATAAGGATCAATTCAAAAATCTTGGAAAGATTAGGGACCAATTCGACATTTTGGGGAAAATTAGGGACTAAAGTGAAAAAATTGTTTTTATGGAAGCATTATGCTTAAATTGCTATTAGAATGAAGTTTTGATCATTCTTTGATTAAAATTTGAAGAGAATTCAAGGTATTAAAGGTATAATGACTTATGGATCTATGATTGGACAATTATAGGAATAATTGTAGGAAAATTATTCCTATTGTATTTATGTGTTAGTATGGTACTAACATATAGCTTGAAATGTATTTATGGCATGTTGATGTACATATAGATCGTGATCAAAACCGAGATGGAACTACCAATCGGGGAAAGAACATAGATCAAGCTGAAGCTTAGTGAGGCTAAATGCATATTGGCAACTTATAAAGTGTCAAGGTGAGTGCATTACATGCATGGAAAATATTATGTTTGATTTGAAAGACTTGTGACAAGTCTGTTATAACTATATGCCTGAAGATTATATTTACTTTGATATTTGACATAGTAGAAAATATCAAATATAGGAGGATTACATGCATTGATCACAAGTAATTTGATTATGATTGCTTATGTGATATTTAGGGTATAAACTACCCAAGTATTCAATTATAATTTCCATGGATGAATTAATTACAAAAATTGAAAAGTATGCCCAAGTAAGTTATTGAGGTTTAGAGTATAGTTGGCATGCCATAGAGTCCAGCGATTTAGCACTTCGGTGCAGTATATTAGCACATAGGTGCAGTTATTTAGCATGTAGGTGCAGTTATTTGGCATTTAAGTGCAGTTCTTTAGTACTTCAGTGCAGTTTTTAACTCGTGTACTCAAGTCCTCAAGTTAATTAGAGAGTAGATAAACTCTCAGGAAATGGCAAGTAAGTTAACAGGATTGTAAATCCGGATTATATTATGTTAATATGTGATTAACATAAGGAAAATAAATGATTACTGATCAAACTGCATGATTATCTCATTATTGTTATAATTTAAGCATATTGATTTATATTGAATATATATAATGCCTCACTAAGTATATACTTAGCGTGTGATGATTTTTCATGCGTAGGTAGGAAACCCGAGTCAAAGTAAGGAGTAAGGCATCACTATCAAAGAAGGATATATATACAGTATCGGTGACTACATCCTTGATGTATTTTATATTTTCTAGTTGGCATGTATAAATGAACATTAGCTCTTTTAAACTAGTCTAGATGTGGATTGTAAGATTAACATCTAGATAAGTGGTTAGTATATGAAGTTGGATTTTGTTAGACTTGATGCTAGTTTAAAGAAATTACTAGTAATGAAAATCGGGTAATGTTATAAAAGTGAAATTTTAGAGTAATCAAAATGATTTTTATGTTAGGCAGTTTTTAGGCAGTTTTGTTAATCGTAAAGTATAGTTATAAATTGCCAAGTTGCTGCCTGAAATCGAGGTCTATCTGATGGATTAAAAGTTGGAAATAAATTTTACGCGATTAAAAAGGAAAATTTCAAAATCGTCATTTTTGACTTGTATGAATAGCATAAAATGCGGTTTAAACATCATGTGACACTCTATACTAGTATTGGGTAATAAATACTAGTAAGGGTGTTACACGGTGGATAGGGTGAGGGATTCGAGTCGAGTTCGGGAATAAATATTTTTGAGTATGATAAAAATATGGTTGAATGTTTAAAAATCATATTTAAATATATGGAAAATATTGGTGAAATCAATTTTGGAAAATGTGATTTGGAAGGGTGACATTTTGGTTAGTGACTAAAATGTAATTTTTGAAAACTGTTTTTAAAGGTGACTAAATTGTAAAGGATCAAATTCTTAGAATCCTTAAGGACCTATTTTACCAAGCTTTTTCTGGTCGTTTCTCCATTCAATTAAGACTTTTTAACATGTGTTTTATAAAGTAATTGAAAGGTGATTTTGGTAATAAAAGTTAGTTATTGGTTTTAAAAAAATTTGACGTAAACTTTTCTCTCCACTTCTTTTCTGCCAAACACTCTTGTTTTCATCAAAATCCAGAGGTGAGAGATCTTTTTACTTGGATTCTTGATTTGTAATTGCTTCTTTACCTTTGATTTACAAAACCTCATTGAAATCTTGTGTTTTTCTAACTTTAATAAATTAATTGAGGGAGAAATCACACAATAGAGGTAAGGTTTGTTCTTCTCCTCTATTGATGGATCTTTATTGATATTTCCAAGTATTTGATCCTTGATTTATGATTTATAATCTAATTTTATGTATTTACAATGATTAATTAATTTAATTTGGTTTAATTGATGAAATTGTGGAAGATTCATATTGGATCTATTTTCCAGTATTGAGGATTGATTTTAAACATATATTGGATGATTTATAATGTTGATAAGTCATTTTTAACATTGGAATCCCGAAACTCCTTGAATCCTCGATTATTAGGTTGTTAGATTTGTGTTTTGTGGAGTTGTGGTGGCTGTGTAGTTTCTAGAAGTATATGGATGAAATAATCCTATTTTTAGATGTTATTAGATGTTCGATTGAAGTGCTAGATTGATAGATTGTGGCTGGGTTGTGCTTATAATTAGTTAAATGATGTTTTTGGTTATTGTGGTTGGATAATTGTGAGAGGATTGTGAGGTTTTGCAAGGAATTGTTGTTGCAGTGTTTTGAATGCATTGAAATGCATTAATCCTCTATTGTGATGTGGTTAAAAAGGGAGAGGTTGATCCGGAAGTGATCGGTGAAGCTTTAGAGGCTTCGAATGCTTGATTTCGCATTAGCGAATTGAGGTTTCGCGTATCGGTGAGTGAGAACATGGATTTCAACTTTGAAATGATTTAAAGGTAGTTTATGGGAGTTTAAACTGATCTTGAAATTTTGTTTTAAACTCGGAAGTAATTATGATGTGGTTTTCTCTCTCGATCGTGCTTTTATGAAATAGTTTTATGCACTTGTTATGATTTACGTTATACCTACTATTTAAGATTGTTTTAAAGTATGTGAGATACTATTTTTTATCAAGATATGATGGTGGATGCACCTGGTCAGTGATCCATGTAAGTATATGGTTTATACTTGAGTTTTATGCATGTGTTGTTGCTTGGAAAAAGGTTTGGTTCAATGCTTGTAAAAACAATGAGGTAAATGGAAAATGGTGAATTATATTGGCAAGCGATGTGGTTTTAAAAATTGTTATCGGATATAGTTGGCCGGCTATAGGATTGATAGTGCACTATAATAAGTTACCTTGGATGTTGAGGGGTTTTGATTTGGTGTACCAAAATCTCCATCCAAGTACCCTAACGGTCGAGGGGTTATATGGTACCAAAAATTCCCGTTAGTGAATTAAGCGTCAAACTGATGATTAGGGTTGGTGTCCCCGTGAGTTGTAAATTGTACTCGGTTGGTAAAGTACCGCGATTGTGATTGTATCGCTATTCCGGTTGAGATGGCTTGAAGTGTTGTGAGGACACTTGTTTAATCCTTGTATCCAATGAACTATTTTTGGTAAAGGAACTTGGTTAATGATCACTTGTAAGCCAATATAATTGTTGATGTACCATGAACGGTTTATGATGTATATGTGATTCATACATGTATACTCTTTAAGCTTTGCATATGGTTTGTTATGTATGGGAAGCTTAAATTGAGGTTGAGCAATGGGATTTGTTGGTTGTTAATGGTACATGTTGCATATGGTTTAATATGCTGGTTTTAAAAGTGTTAAGTGCATGGTTTTCAAGGCATGATAATTTTTTAAAAGATGTTTAAAAGATGATTGAAATGAGATTTCAGTGTGTTGTTGAAAAATGGTTTTAATGCATTGATGGTGTGTTGTTTTTGAGCACTCCTCACTAAGCCTAGTGTGCTTACTTTCTTTTTGTCCATCAATGCAGAGAATTAAAGGTTTGGAAGGCAGCGGGATGCAAAGGATCACAAAAGACTTGGTATCAAAAGTATGTTTTTGAGTTAGACTATAAATAATAATGGCAATGGGGGTTCCATTGTTGTTTTGGGAGGTGTTTTGCTAAACTCCCCGTTTGAACAAGTTTGAGTAGTTGCTCTGGGTTTGTAAAAGGCCATTTTGGATTGTTTGTGGTGATGGTTTGAGATTTCATGTTTTGCTTGCTTTGGTTTTTAGGAAGCATGCCTCTAGATTTACATTTGAAGCATGTTGCCATGAATTGATGTTGAAATTAGGTTGTTTTGATGTAGCTTGACCCTGGAATATGTTGGATACATGTTGGAAGCATGCTAGGGTATTTTTGTATGTTCAAAAGCATGATAAACCAGCAAAAGTGGATATTTCAGGCTTAGTGTACCGGTACACGGGCAAGCATTTTGGTATAGGCTTAGGCAAATTTGGCCAGTGTTTCAGTACACGAGGAGATGTTTCGATATAGCATAGTGCTTTTATGAAGGGCGTTTCGGTACGCGTAGGTGTACCGGAACGAGTTTATGCTTCTAGAATTTTGGAGTATGAATACCCCCTTGTCTGTACCGATACGGTGGCAGTTAAATTAGTTATTTGGAATATTTTGAAGCTCTGGGTTCTTACGTTTTAGTCCCTAAATGTTGTGGATGAAATTGAATGAGTATGGGTGACCTTTTTGAGCTGATTTTTGACAGGTGTACATGAAACCTGATTAATTTAAGGATGGTAACATAAAAATGGGTTAATCTTTGTAGTTTTTCTAAAATTATAATTTGGTCCCTAAATTGCCATTGTGTTCAATTGGATGTCAATTCGATGCCCGATTGAGTTGAGCTTTCAACTGTGATCAGCATGTACATGTAGGATAATAATTGTGCATCTAGATAAGATAAAAGAAAAAAATGGGCGGTTTTGGGTTTTATCTTCACAGTTTACTTCGGTAAACCTATTGTAGCTTGCTCGGTTCGGTCTTGCGACTAGGCCGGGTCGAGGGTGTTACACTATTGCTAAAGATGTTGTTGTAGAAGATATATCTGATGCATCCAATTCTGTGGATGCAACATCTGAAGGATCGAAGTTGGATCTAGATATAATGAGACCGGCGGAAGTTGTCCCTATAGTGGAAAAATAAGAGGACAATCCTCTTGCGATGGTTTTCTACAAAGTGCTAACTCAGTTCCTCCCTATCAGAAGGATGGTTGATGATGCTGAAAAAGAAAAACAACCTGAAGATGAATCAAATGTTGTTCCTCTAAAAAAGAGAAAAAGCATAAACGCTCTAAGTCAAAGGATAAACAAAGAAAGAAGTGCAAGGAGGAGAAGAGGGGAAAGAAGAAGAAGCGTCGTGCTACCTCCTCTGCTCAAGAGGCATGACTGAGTTAGTGTTTAGATTTTTGTATGCATGCATTTCATGTAGTGTAATTTTTTGTTGTTAAAATAAGTATTGTCATTATATTTGCATTATCATTGTAATTGCATTTATGATTATTGTATTTGCATTTATCTTTGTAACTGCATTCTACATTCTGTCATTGTATGTTGTTTTTGCATTGGAGACAATACAATCTTTAAGTTTGGGGGTATACACCTGGGATTTGAAATGCTCCCCCATTTCAAAAAAAAAAATTAAGCAAATGAAAGGTTCATTTTGTGTTATAAATATTTTGCTTACATTTGATGCTTCAATCTTGAATCATGTTAACTGTTTATGAGTTATTTGGATATATGTGATGGAATGTTGCATTAGAATTCTGCATGAATAAATTTTCTTGCTTTAGTAATGATACCTAGAACCATCTCTTTTATTTTAGATGAATTCTGCCTTTTTCAACTATTGTTATGTATGATAATAGATCTTATTATGTGTAAATAAAAGGCACTCCAATGTGGGTGTAATATGAGGGTATCTTATGGGGGAACACTCCTCTGCATGCGTTAGAAAAATGAATCTGGCCAAAGGCTATCGCTACATGAGTGTATGTCAAAGCAATAAAGTACTCCCTGGGGGTTCGTTGCACAACATCTTACTTCTCAGGATCTTAGGGTGCATTCATTCTTTGATATCCTTTGTTGCTTAAAAAATTACATGTAACACCCCGGTTTTGGGCCTAGGGTTTTAGGATGGTTTAGTCGGTCTGGTGGATTGGAATTAGAGATTCGAGTCAGATTCAGGATTTAAATTGGATTGAATATTTTTATAAGGGATAAAAATATGGGAAAATAGTATAAAATATTTATTAATTATATAAATGATTTTGGTGAAAACAATTTTGGAAAAAGAAATTTGAAAATCGGACATTTTGAGTTAGTGACTAAAACGCAAAGTTTGCAAAACTATTTTTAGTGACTATTTTGAAAATGGGTCAAAACTTTGAATCTTTAAGAAGCTAATAATCCAAAAGGGTTTCATCATATTTCTCTCTATAATTAACTATTTTCACTTAAGTTTTTAAGAGATATAAATAGTGGAGAGAATTAATTAAAAACAATTAAGCTTTTTAAAAGAATTTCACGTAACTAACTTTATAACTTCTTTCTCTCAAATTCTCTTCAGCCAAACACATTTCCAGCTTCAATTTCTTTAGGTAAAATTAGGATTTCAAAGAGTTTTTGATTTCTCATTGATTTCTAAAGCTTTTACATCAAATACTTATTGTTTCTACCTTGATTTTCATGGTTTATAAAGCAATTGAGGGGAGAAATCAGCATTGGAGGTAAGGATTCATTCTTCTCCTCTAATGAAAGGTTCTTTATTGAAATTTCTAAGTTCTTGATCCATTTTATATGATTTTCATTGGATTTTGATAAATTAAACTCGGATTTATGGTTTAATTGATGGTTTATGATGAAAATTTGAAGAAATTTGTAGTGATCTATTTTTGCTGAGTTAAGGATTGGTTTCTACCTTGATTTTGATGTTTAATATGATAATGAAGTGAGTTTTGATGATAGAATCCTGGAATCTATTGAATCTCTAGTTTGTTAGATTGGTAGTTAAGAGATTTTTAGGCGTTGAGGTTAATTATTGGTTGCTGGAGGTATAAGGTTGTTTTAGGTTGTTGTTTTGATGTTAATTGATATTATTTGAAGGTTGAGATTCGTAGTTATGGGCTGGGTTGAGGTTTTTGGTGAATCGAGGATGTTTTCGGTTTATAAGTTATGGTGTTGTGGGGGATTATAGTTAGATAACTGTTAATTGATGGTTGCTGTGAGTTTGGATGCATTATAATGCATTGGATCCTCTTTTTTGATGTGTTTGAAATAGGGGAAGATAATCCGGAAGTGAACCTTGCTGTTGAGGAGTTGCCGGAAGCTTAATTTGACATCAGCAAGAAAGGCGTTGCTTTTTCGATGAGTGAAACGGATAAGAATGGCTTTTCAAAGATTTGAAAAGGTTTAATGGGAGTCTAGACTAAGCTTGATACGCTGGTATAAGGCTCAGAAGTAAGTAAAGTGGTTTTCTCTCTCGATTTCGGTTGGCAAATGATTTATGAATGCACTTGCTAAATGATTGTTTACCTCATGTTTTATGCATGAAAAGAGCATGGTTTAATGCTAGGAATTGATATGAAATGATGTTAGATGCATTTGGAAAGTAATGCACGATTTTTAAAGAATGTTTATGAATATGGCTTATGCATGGTTTAGTGCACAATGAAATGATTTGAATAATGCATATGAAAATAGTGAGGAATGTTTATAAAAGTGGATTATATTGGCAAGTGATGAATCGAAAATGTTATCGGATATAATTGGCTGGCCATAGGATTTAAGTGCACTATAATAAGTCACTCGTGGTTGTAGAGGTAGTACGAGAGGTACTTACTCCGATCATGTGAACCCCAATGTTGTTGAGGTAACACTTAGATGGCTTTTACTTCAGCCATGAGCTGTAGAGGTTGATGCGTCGAGTGTGTGTACTCCAAGTTAGAGGATTAGCCTTGGTAGTGTAGAGGTGGTGCATGTGTTGCACAACTCCATGCCATTGAGCTGAAGAGATTGCAAGATCTCTTGGAAATCCGTGTATCCGATGTTAATGATGATTTATGGAAAAGATGTATATGGTAACAGATCACTTGAAAGGCAATATAATATTTTAAATTGTATCATGTTGATGGATTGGTTTGAGTGATGTGATTTATACGTGTTATACTCCTCAAGCTTTGCATATGGATGTTATGCTTGGGTAGGCTTAAGTGGAGGAAATTGTATATGGGAATATGCTGTGGAAATCCAAGATACATATTGCATATGGTTTAATATGCTGGTTTTGTAAAGATTAAGTGCATGTTTTGAAAGAATGGCATGATTGTTCTTAAATGGTTTGAAATTGCATTGGATAATGTTTTGTATTTTTAGCGCTTCTCACTAAGCAATGATTGCTTACGCTCTCTTTTATCATCAATGCAGATTGATTGAATGTAAGTGGCCTAGCAAGCAAGGAGAGAATTCCAAGACTTGATTTACCAAAGTATGTTTGGGTTTTAAAGTAGTAATAAAGACAATGTGGCTTAAATGTTGTTGGGAGGGTTTGAGTGGTTACTTCTCTGTTTGAGCAAGTTTATATTGTTGTTTTAGACTTGTGATAAGCTTGGTTTGTTGGATTTTGCTTATGGTTCATGCTTTGGTTGCTTGAGTATTAGGAAGCATGCCTATAGTTTACCTTTGAAGCATGATGATTGTTTCTTGATGTTTGGTTTGTGGTAGTTGATGGTAAATGACCAATGATGATGTTATTTGAGTGTTAGAAGCATGCTTAAGTGTTAGAATTCCAAGACGAGGCTAAAAACCAGCAAATTATGACATTACAGGTCATGGCGTATCGATAGGCATGTGCTCGTATCGATACAGGTAAGTGTTTCCAAGCACAGCATAGATGTACATAGGTACCCATATCGATACGAGTAAGCACACATCAAGCTTAGCGTATCGATACACGAGGGATTGTATCGATACGAGTCTACTATTTTAAGCATAGCATATCGATTCTCGAGAGGTATATCGATACGGTTTTGAGCTACTAGAATCCAGAGTTTTTGCGAATGCTCAGGTGTATTGATACACCTGCCCATGTATCGACACGGGCAGTGGTTAAGTTAGTTAAAAGTATGTTTTAAGGTTTCTGGTTTCTCTCGTTTTAGTCCCTGATTGTTTTACTTGTAACTGAATGATTTTGAATGATCATTTTGACCCGATATTTCACCAATATGCATGTAATTGGTTTAATTGAGGATTGGTAACTTTAAATGTGGAATTGGCCCTTCGAAATAATGGAATTTATAATTTGGTCCCTAGATGTTATGTATGCAAATGGATGAGTTCGGATGATCGTTTTAAGTTGAATTTTGGCATGTATGCTTGTAACGTGACTAATAGAAGATTGGTAAAGCAAATTACAAGTTAACCCTTATATATTTATAGATTTATGTTTTGGTCCTATCCTTGTAAAGTGACCGATTGGATATCAATTCGATGCCCGATTGAGTTGGGCTTCCTCTCGTTGTTTGTATGTACATGTAGGGTAATAACCAGCATCTAGATAAGATAAAGGAAAAATAAATGGTTGCGTTTTTCCAAGTTCACCTTTTCGTTTTACTTTGGTAAACCTTATGTAGCTCGCTAAGTTCGGTCTTGCGGCTAGGCCGGGTCGAGGGGGTTACATTTGGTGGTATCAGAGCTAGGTTATGATTGTTGGGAGTGGGTTATGGTTGGTTTATGCATGTTGGGAAGTTGTTTGATATGTATGTAGATTGAATTGAGTGATTACTATACACGGTGATTTATTGTGTGTTATATGCCATGTTGGGGTATGATTTGGGACACATTGCCTTATTACTACTAATATAAAGTATTTTTGATTTGGAAATGGAAGTCTTGGACCCTTGCTTGAAGATGGCCTAATCGTTTTTGTTTTGGTGTATTATCATTCCATAAATTCTTTGTTTACGATGCCACCGAGGAGAGAAATACTTTTTAATGCGAATGCGGGAAGGCAGGAGGGTGAGGATAATGTTATGCCTATTGAGGGGTTGCCACCTGCTCCACCGAAACCACCTGCGGGTGTGGAACAAGTACCACCTATGCTGGCTGGGCCAGCATTGGGTGATATGACGCCTTTGATACAAGCAATGACGGGAGCGTTCCAGGCCACGATGGCTGGAGTGCATGTGCCTGCACCAGCACCGTTTGCTGCTGCTAACTCAGGATTACCTTTAGAGCGTTTACGTGGCCTAGGAGTGGTCGAGTTTAGAGGGTTGATGCTTGAGGCTTCCGAGGAGTGGTTTGCCAGCATAGATCGTATATTAGATCAGATGTGTTGTTCTGATACCCGTAAGCTGGGATGTGCTGTATCTCTGCTGTAGGGAGATGGGTATAGCTGGTGGACTACGGTGATTGCGAGTATGGAGGCTGATAATGTGACATGAGAAACCTTCCAATTTGCCTTTAGGAAGAAGTATCTCGGAGCTAGAACCAAGATGAGAAGAAACGCGGGTTTATAGCTTTGGTATAGGGGGATATGTCGGTATCTGAGTATGTGATACAATTTGTGAGGCTGAGCCAGTATGCTTCTGAGTTGATGCCTGATGAGAGAAGCCGTTGCGACCGCTTCCGTTATGGATTGGCTCAAGAGGTTAAGACATATATGTTGGTTGCTGAGTATGTTGATTTTGATGTGTTGGTTTCGAGAGCTAAGGATATTGAGCAGAGTTTGGGCTTGACATCTCGTGCTGGAGGATCTGGCCATGGTAAGAGAGCCGCTGATTCTAATATTGGTGGTGGTCGGTATAAGAGGCATTGGGACCGGAGACATTGACCTGAGCTTGGGCGGAGAGGTCAGTTAGGGTAGAGTTCTGGAGGTGGAATACCTGAATGTGCTCTATGTGGAAAGAGATATTTTAGGGGTTTTTATAGGTTAGATAGGGTTTGCTGGGTTGTGGATCTCGAGACATTGTTAGACGTGATTGTCCACAGGCAAGACGAGTTGGTCCAGTTCATGCACCGGTTACAGCTAATGCTTGTTGGAGTTGTGGGTTGACTGATCATGTAAAGCGTGTTTGCCCTATGTTAGCTAGAGGTGCGCAGGCTCTTGCACTGCTGTGGTTGCCCCGAGAGGTTGAGGGCGTGGATGAGGACATTTCCAGCTGAGAGATGGTGGGCGTAGAACTATGGCACACACTATTGCTATCCAGCCAGAGGGTGGAGGTCCTGTGATGGTGTATGCGCATCATGAGGGACACAACGATATCGATGTGATTGCAGGTACCTTTACTTTGCAATCTTTGTCGTTGTTTTCATTGGTTGATTCTGGTTCCACTCATTCATATATTCTGAGTGAGCATGCACAGTTACTTGATATACCTGTTGAGATTTTGAATGTTGGTGTTTGAGTAACTAGTTCTTTTGGCGAAACGATTGTGGGTAGGAAGTTATATCGAATGTGTCCTTTAATGGTGCAGGATCATGTGTTTGCCATAGATTTGATGGAGGATTGGTTGTCCGAGCATAGGGCGGCGGTTGTGGATTTTGAAACCAAACAGATATCCTTGCATCTTGCAAATGATTATGAAGTTTTGGTGGTTGGCGAGAAAGCAAAGTTTTTTGGCCAATGTTGTTTCAGCTTTGGAAGCAAGTCGAATGTTGAAACTCGGATGTCAGGCGTTTTGGCCTATGTTATGAATCCTGGATCTAAGGATGTACGTGTGTAGGACATTCGTATAGTTTGTGATTTTTTGAAAGTTTTTCCTGAAGAATTACTAGGGTTGCCGCTAAATAGGGAGGTAAAGTGTAAAATCGAGACATATGTTGATATGGCTCCGGTGTCTATTGCGTCTCATCGAATGACACCTAAGAAATTGAAGAAGTTGAAGACGCAGTTGCAAGAGCTGCTTGATCGAGGTTTCATTAAACCTAGTGTCTCACCCTGGGGTGCACCGATGTTATTTGTGAAGAAGAAGGATGACACAATGAGGATGCGAATCGATTATCAGCAATTGAATAAGTTGACGGTTAAGAATAAATATCCCTTGTTGTGGATAAATGATTTTCTTGATCAATTTAGGGGTGCTTCGGTGTTCTTTAAGATAGATTTGAGGTCTCGGTACTATCAGTTGAAAGTGAAGGATGTGGATGTGCCAAAGACTGCCTCCTGTAAAAGGTATGGGCATTATGAGTTTCTGGTTATGCCTTTCGGTTTGACAAATACCCTGGTTGCATTTATAGAATGATGAATCGAGGGTTTCATGAGTACCTGACAATATTCTCGTGTACTCTCATACTGAGGAAGAGCATGATCGGTATTTGCGGATAGTGTTGCAAGTGCTGAAGGATAATTAGTTATATGCTAAGTTGAGTAGGTGCGAGTTTTGTCTTAAGGAGGTGATGTTCCTTGGTCATTTGGTTTTCGCAGAGGGTATTCGCGTTGATCCACAGAAAACTGAGGCTATTCTCAATTGGAAGTAACCTAAGTTTGTATCAGAGGTGCGTAGTTTTCTTGGGTTGGCTCGTTATTATCGTCGTTTTGTTGAGGGGTTCTCGAGTATTGCAGCACCGTTGACCTAGTTGTCGCAAAAGAATGTTCCTTTTGTGTGGATGGAGAAGCAACAACAGGTTTTGAAAAGTTGAAAGAGTTTTTGACACATGCTTCTGTGTTGATTCAGACTGAATCAGGGAAGGAGTTTGTGGCTTTTAGTGATGCGTCGCATGTTGGTTTGGGTTGTGTGCTGATGCAGGGCGGGAAGTGATAAGTGTTCAAAAGTACTATTTTTATTACCCTTTTTACTCATATTATTGTTAGACTTAGGCTCATATTAGTTGCATAATTAGTCATTCATGCATTAATTCATGTTTCTTTCCACCGTCGAGCTTGATTACATAACTTGGTGATTTTTGTGGAAAAAATGCTGCTTTGGTGTGTTTTTTTGTGTGTGTGCAGAATCACTTGCTAAAGCAACTAGTTGCTGAGGCGTGCGTAGAATCACTTTTAGTTACCGAGGCGTCAAGGGTTTTCAAGGCATGCGCATCTATAGTTGCCGAGGCAACTAAAAGTTGCTCATCCGGGAATGCATCGCATATCTCTAAATCCGCGTCCTCCTCCCTATTACGTTCTAAACGTGACAAGTGATCGGCCACTTGATATTCTATTCATTTCCTGTTCATTGGCCTAGGACTGCTCCTACCGCGAAATCACTTGCATCACACATGAGCTCAAAAGGTAGCGTCCAATCTGGTGGAACGACAATGGGTGCTGAGGTAAGATTTTCCTTTAGGGTTTCGAATGCTTGGGCGCAAGAATCATCAAAATTGAAGACTTTATCTTGGTGGGGGTAGTCTCTCGATCACGTCCACCTTGGCTTTGTCTACTTCAATTCCCTTGGATGAAATCTTGTGGGTGAACACTATTCCTTCATCTACCATAAAATGGAACTTCTCCCAATTAAGGACTAAATCAGTTTCTTCACATCTTGCCAACACCTTCTCTAAATTGCCGAGGCAACTGTCGAAGTCACTACCAAAAATGGAAAAATCATCCATGAAGATCTCAAGGAAGTCTTCGACCATGTCAGAAAAGAGTGCCATCATGCATCTTCTAATGTTACTGCATATCTGAGAAAACTTGAGGAGGGTCGTTTCCGATACTTCTTATAGTCCATCTGTACCCTCAATCGGGTGATAATATTGCCCAAAAAGAGTTGAGCCAATGTGCTCCCAGCTACTCCCTTTTGCATTACCATGGTGGATGTATCTTTCTTCCGTGTTCCCTTGTAGTCCATGCATGCCCTCCACCTTGCTACTATTCCTGAAGGCACAAATATTTTAATAGGAAAAGTTATATGCATTCCCAACCATTCACTTACCTCATTCTTGTCGACTTCTATCATGGTTGGATGTATCATTTGTTGTCGTGGAAATTGCTACTCAAGCCAATTGCCGTGCCAATCAATTGCCAAAATTTGCTGTAAGTCAAGGGAAGAACCAATTTTTTGAAAAGCTTTACGAATCCAAACAACATTTTCTTTTAGTCTCTCAAACACCTCCATCAGTAGAGATTTCGATGGCTTCAAATCTACCAACATCGATTCCTCAAGACATACCTGCAATGGACGAGGTGAGTTTTTAAAGAATTCAAAAGATTCAACCATTACCTGCTCATATTCCATTAGCAAAGTATTATCATCTTGTTGATCTTGCATGTGGTCGTGCAATTGCCATGGCAATTGTAGACGAGAGCAATCTACAGATTTCTGCTTCAACATTAAAGCTATAACCTTCTGGGCATTAGGTTCCTCAGAATTTACTGTAGTATTGTTGTGCTCAGTTTCAATGAGTGTTGTCGTGGAATTGCTCTGCTCAGGTTCCTCAATCATTGCCGAGGCAATTTGTTGCTCAGGCTCATCATGTGTTGGGCAGACTTTTTCATCAACATACTATCGAATTTGAGGTTTTAGTTGTTCCTCACACATCAAAGATCTTTCCTTGCATTGTTCCTTGTCCTCTTGCCTTGGGACTTCAGTATCCCTAGGAATGAATTGTTGGTGCATGTTATCCATGACATATGTGGATCTCCTCAATTGATCTTCTGAATCCCCCAAGGTTGCATCCCACTGAGCTATCCTCGTATCCATAGACTTTGATAGCTCTCGAATCTCTTTAATTGATCCGTCAAGTCAAGCCAAGGAAGCTAGCAACGTTTCCTCCAAGGAATTGGAATGCTATTGAAAATGACTACATTTCCATGGCATATCTGTTGCTGCGGCAAAATTGTTATGGTAAAAATAATTTTGAGCTTTTTGACCATACCATAAAGAATTTTGCTGCTGGTTCCCTCTATGGTCCTCTATGTTGTCATATGCACCGAAAATGTGAGGGTAATTTTCAAACACATGATGTTCTCCACAGTATAGGCTCTTTGGGCTTTTCTCGGTTGGTATAGGTAATCATCAAAGGGTGCAAGAAACTCTTGATTGGATTGATTCATATCTTCCAACATCAACTCTCGAATAGATCGGCTTTTATTTCCCGACATGTTGATGTCCCTTAACTTGTAGTGTGATAAGTGTTCAAAAGTACTATTTTTCTTACCCTTTTTACTCATATTATTGTTAGACTTAGGCTCATATTAGTTGCATAATTAGCCATTCATGCATTAATCCATGTTTCCTTCCATCGTTGAGCTTGATTACATAACTTGGTAGTTTTTGTGGAAAAGATGCTGCTTTGGTGTGCTTTGTGTGTGTATGTGCAGGATCACTTGCGAAAGCAATGCCGAGCTAGTTGCCAGGGCAATGCATGAAGGAGACGCCGAGCCAGTTGCCATGGCAATTGTCGACAAAGAGAAAATGCAATAGGGATGTCGAAATTAATGACTTTACAAGCCCAAGATGACATGGAGCAAGGCCCAAGCCCAAAGGAATTTGATTGCCATGCAAAGATTAAAGAAGAATTAAATTCCAAGAAGATAGGACAAGTTCTAATAGGAATAAAATTATAATAAAGAATTATATTCTTTAAAGATAATTTAATTCCAACTCAAACTCCTCCTCAAAGAAGGACTTTGGCCTAGCCCTATGTGGATCTCCTCAATTGATCTTCTGAATCCCCCAAGGTTGCATCCCACTGAGCTATCCTCGTATCCATAGACTTTGATAGCTCTCGAATCTCTTTAATTGATCCGTCAAGTCAAGCCAAGGAAGCTAGCAACGTTTCCTCCAAGGAATTGGAATGCTATTGAAAATGACTACATTTCCATGGCATATCTGTTGCTGCGGCAAAATTGTTATGGTAAAAATAATTTTGAGCTTTTTGACCATACCATAAAGAATTTTGCTGCTGGTTCCCTCTATGGTCCTCTATGTTGTCATATGCACCGAAAATGTGAGGGTAATTTTCAAACACATGATGTTCTCCACAGTATAGGCTCTTTGGGCTTTTCTCGGTTGGTATAGGTAATCATCAAAGGGTGCAAGAAACTCTTGATTGGATTGATTCATATCTTCCAACATCAACTCTTAGCAAGGAGATTTTGACAACTGGAGGGGAGAGCATTAGGGGAAATTTCGACAAGTCCAAGGGAGAAAGCAAGGGGAATTTTCGACAAGCATCTAGGGCAAGGGATTTTCGACAAGCTTCATCTTTTCTTCCTTGTTCGATTGGGTTCATGCTAGGGATTGTTTATCTTGTGTTTCTTTGGAACCTAGCCATGAACTAAATCTACTTGGCTATGGTTATTGTGTTTTGTGGTTGTGAGAAACTATTGGTTTTTGTTTAGGTAATAAGAGTTTGCACTTTTCTATTTCAAGGTTTATTCATTCTTGGTTCTTATTCTTGTTTGCGAGTGAATTGGGAGAGGATCTCGTGATTTCATCTATTTATCTAATATCGGGAGAGTTAGATTCAAGAAACGAATGAATATGATCTTTATTCAATCCAATGATGGTGAAGATTAATCCGGCTTAGGAATAAGTTAAGGATTTCAACGGCTAAGAGGAGCGCAAGATTGGTTGTTGTTCACCCTTGATTCACGCAGGGATATATTATCAAGGCATGCACAAGTAGCTAGAGTTTCGACTTAGGGATAAGAAGAAACCATTGAAGAACGCTCTGCCGAACCTTGAAGGTTGCTGCCCAGACGCCCAAGTAGTTGCCCAACTAGTTGCCCAACTAGTTGCCCAGGCAACCATCGATTAGTTGCCAAGGCAACCCGTTGTAGTAAGTTGCCACGGCAACCGAAAGTTGCCCGATGCACTCTTTTACCAAAATGATCCAATCGGCTATCACACCTCAACTCACGATAACCTGGCCTATCTCTCTCTCATTCGATCTCATCTTTTCATTTACTTAATTGCTTTCTAGTTTAGTTATTAGTTAAAACTTCTATAATCCTTTACTTGTGTTTTTACTTTTTACAGTGCAAGAGACTAGATTCTTGAAGTAGCACCAATCCCTGTGGAGACGATATCTTTTATACTATAACTTGCGGCGTGTATACTTGCACATTTATAGCACTTATTACGCGCAACAAGTTTTTTGGCGCCGTTGCGGGGATTGGCAATAGCGACTTTGTTTTTATTTTCTTGCACTTTCTTTTTATTTTTCTTGTTTAAAATTCAAAGGGCTAACAAACTTTGGTTTTGCATTGGTATATGACCGTATGAGACCGACTTCACCGAAATATCCCTTTGATTCAGAAATCGAACGAACCTTACAAAGACTTAGACGAAGGATAAGAGAAGTAATGGCAAATCAAGACGGCAATATGAATCAAGATAATCGAGCAGGAGGAGGAGTGATTCTTGCACGAAATAGAACTATTCGAGACTATCTTGAAGAAGATCTTGATGGACTTAACCCAGGAGTTGTCGCACCTGAAATTGAAGCCGACCACTTTGAGTTGAAACCGGTAATGTTTAATATGATCAACACAATAGGTCAATTTGGCGGCTCAAAGAATCAAGATGCACGGCAACATCTGAAATCTTTCCTCGAGATTTGCAACTCGTTCAAGATACACGGAGTCACCCCCGATGTCCTACGATTAAGATTATTCCCTTATTCACTGAGGGATAGGGCTAAAGCATGGTTGAATAGCATTCCTGCCGAATCCATAGCATCTTGGACTGATCTTTGTCGTGATTTCCTTGCTAGATTTAATCCTACAAATTTGACTGATAAGCTTCGTAACGACATTACTTACTTTTTTCGCGGCGGATGATGAATCCATGTACGAGGCTTGAGAGCGATATAGAGAACTTCTACACAAATGCCCCCTACACGGATTCCTGGTGTGGACTCAAGTAGCAATGTTTTACAACGCCGTGAATACACCAACAAGGATGATGCTAGATGCCTCGGCAAACGGCATACTCTTAGATAAGTCGCCGGAGGAAGCGATGAAAATTTTAAACAGGCTGGCCAAGAATGATTATCAATTCCCATCTACTAGAAGAGGAGGAGTTAGCCGCCAAGCCACAATACATGAACTAGGATCATCAGATTCAATTTCGACACAATTGGCCGCTTTAACCAAGATGGTCCAGAACATGCAAAAACCAAACAACACACATGAAGTCAAGGTAATGGATTCTTTTTGTGAGTTATGTGGTGATAACCATAATTCTTACGAATGTATGCGAGAATCCGGAATCCGACTTCTATGTGGGGAATTACAATCGAGCAATAATGTGATGTCAAATACATACAATCCAGCTTGGAAGAAGCACCCAAATTTTTCATGGAGTAATCCCAACAATGCTCTAAACCAGAACAATCGAATGCACAAGCATCGGGATTCCAGAAGAGAATATGCCACGAATGCGGATGCCGCGAAGACAACCGACAACATCTAGTTCTTTGGAAAATTCTCTAAATGCTTTTATGATGAAAACTAAATCTTATATGGCTGAGAATAGTAATTTCATAAAAAGAACTGATGCTTTTATTAACAGGACCGAGATGAGATTGCAAAACCAAGAGGCGGCAATCAAATCATTGGAAAATCAAGTCAGACAGTTTGCTCAAAATCTGAATACTAGACCACAAGGAGGTTTACCTAGCGATACTGAAGTCGCAAGAGGAACAGGCCATGAGCAATGTAAGGCAATCACCACCAGAAGTGGCCAACAACTTAGAGAGGCTCAAACTCGCTCATCAAACAAAACTCCACAAAAAGATCACGTCGAACCTAGCGGCAAAGCCTCAGATGCCGAACCAGGAATTGTCGCGGCAACCGGCAATAAGCATGCCTCGGCAACCGACGATAAAGACGCCTCGGCAACTTGCGATAAGCATGCCTCGGCAACCCCAGTTGATAATGCCTCGGCAACTCTAGATGTCCCGGCAATGCCGTCAATCAGGTTTCAAACCAATGAGAGGATCGAAGATATCCAACTTCCACCACCATTCCCACAAAGGTTGAAGCGACAAAAGCAAGAATACCAATTCAAGAAATTTCTTGATATCCTAAAGCAAGTCCACATCAACTTGCCATTGGTGGAAGCAATTGAACAAATGCCAAACTATGCCAAGTTTCTTAAAGACATTGTTTCCAAAAGAACAAGGCTAGGAGAGTTTGAAATAGTTTCCGCGACGGAGGGATGCATGGCAATGTTGCACAATCGTATGCCACCCAAGTTGAAGGATCCCGAAAGTTTCACAATACCCTGTTCCATTGGAAATCACTATGTCGGGAAAGCATTATGCGACCTTGGGGCTAGCATAAACTTAATGCCTAAATCGGTTTTCCAGAAACTAGGAATCGGGAAGGCAAGACCTACAACAGTTATGCTACAGCTAGCTGACAGATCCTATGTGCATCCAGAGGGAAAAATCGAGGACATACTGGTAAAAGTTGATAAATTTATTTTTCCCGCTGACTTTATTGTTTTGGATTGTGAAGAAGATGAGCATGCACCCATCATTCTCGGGAGACCATTCCTAGCAACAGGAAGAACCTTGATTGATGTTGGAAAGGGAGAACTCACAATGAGGGTGAATGACCAACAGGTCAAACTAAATGTGTTCCAAACACTAAGGCATGCCGATGATCCAGAAGAATGCCAACTACTTCATGCCACGGCAGAGTTTAACTTTGATGATGAATTTAGTTGCCTCAGGAACTACATTGCCAATCAAGAGGAACCTGAGGAGTATGAAGAACCGGTCGATGAGGAACAACCAGAAGAGGCAAATTGGCTAGTCAATCAACCAGGTACATACTTTGAACCACTGGACTACTCAGGTAAGGAAGGTAAGCTCGAAAAACCCTCTATTGAACATCCACCAATTCTTGAGTTGAAACAATTGCCAGAGCAACTAAAATATGTATACTTAGGGACCGATAATACATTATCTGTAATTATTTCTTCTAAGTTACAGCCTGAGCAGGAAAAGAAGCTGATCAAGATGTTGAAGCTACACAAAAAGGCAATAGGACAATTGTCGACTTGAAGGGAATTAGCCCGACGGTGTGCATGCACAAGATCTTGTTGGAAGATGATCACAAACCTTCAATTGAGGCCCAGAGGAGACTGAATCATGCCATTAAAGGGGTTGTAATGAAAGAAATCATCAAGTGGCTTGACGCCGGCATTATATACCCTATCTCCGACAGTACGTGGGTAAGTCCGGTACAATGTGTACCGAAAAAGGGAGGTATAACAGTGGTAAGCAATGAAAATAATGAACTTATCCCAACCAGGATTGTGATCGGTTGGAGGGTTTGTATGGACTATCGAAAGCTAAACAAAGCCACTAGGAAAGTTCACTTCCCATTACCCTTTATTTATCAAATGCTTGACCGTCTTGCAGGTAAACCCTTTTATTGTTTTCTTGATGGTTATTCAGGTTACAATCAGATTGCCATAGCACCAGAAGATCAAGAAAAGACAACTTTCACATGCCTATACGGTACATATGCCTTCCAAAGGATGCCGTTCGGATTGTGTAACGCCCCGATAACCTTCCAAAGATGCATGATGGCACTCTTTTCAGACATGGTCGAAGACTTCCTTGAGATCTTCTTGGATGATTTTTTGGTTTTTGGTAATGACTTCGACGGCTGCCTCGGCAATTTAGAGAGGGTGTTGACAAGATGCGAAGAAACGGATTTAGTCCTCAATTGGGAGAAATGCCACTTTATGGTAGATGAAGGAATAGTGCTCGGCCACAAGATTTCATCCAAGGGAATTGAAGTAGACAAAGCCAAGGTGGACGTGATCGAGAGATTACCCCCACCAAATTCGGTTAAAGGAATTCGAAGTTTTCTCGGACATGCAGGTTTTTACAGGATGTTCATTCATAATTTTTCTAAAATCACTAAACCCTTGTGTAATCTGCTTGAACAGGATAAAGTCTTCGATTTTGATAATTCTTGCACTCAAGCATTCGAAACCCTAAAGAAAAAGCTTGCCTCGGCACCCATTGTCGTTCCACCAGATTGGACGCTACCTTTTGAGCTCATATGTGATGCAAGTGATTTCGCGGTAGGAGCAGTCCTTGGCCAACGCAGAGGTAAGACCTTCCATGTGATATACTACGCTAGTAAAACTCTTAATGTTGCTCAAGTGAATTACACAACAACGGAGAAAGAGTTACTAGCTGTAGTTTTCGCATTTGACAAGTTCCGATCCTATTTAATTGGTACAAAGGTAATTGTTCATACGGACCATTCGGCAATCAAACACTTATTTGCTAAAAAGGATGCTAAACCTCGTTTGATTCGTTGGATATTACTTTTACAAGAATTTGATAATGAAATTAAGGACAGGAAAGGAACAGAAAATCAAGTGGCCGATCACTTATCACGTTTGGAACGCAATAGGGAGGAGGACGCGGATCTAGAGATATACGATGCATTCCCGGATGAACAAATTTTAGTTGCCTCGGCAACCCTCGACGCCTCGGCAACCCTAGATGCCTCGGCAACCATGGATGCACACGCCTCGGCAACTCTCGATGCCGCAGCAGCCTTTGACGCACACGCCTCGGCAATTCTGGGAGCAGTCGCCACGGCAGCACATGCCTCGGCAATACCCTGGTACGCGGATTTAGTTAATTTCCTTGTTTGTGGTATTTTACCTTATGGCATTACTCACCCAGGGAAGAAGGGGTTCCGCCATTATGCTAAGCATTACTTTTGGGACGAGCCTCTTTTGTTTAAACAATGTGCAGATCAGGTTATACGCCGATGTGTCCCTGAAGAATAGCAATGTAATGTACTCAAAAATGCCATTCTTCACCCTATGGAGGACATTTTTGGAGGAACTCGTACATGACCAAAGTGTTGCAATCCAGTTTGTATTGGCCAACATTGTACAAAGATGCCCAAGACTTTTACAAGCAATGTGATCGTTGCGGAGGGACGGGCAATATCTCTAGACGACATGAGATGCCACTCCAGAACATCATCGTGGTGGAACTGTTCGATGTATGGGGGATCGACTTTATGGGACCTTTCCCATCTTCATTCGGCAACCTCTACATTATACTTGTCGTCGACTACGTGTCTAAATGGGTTGAGGCAGCTGCGGTTCCCAACAACGATTCCAAGACCGCATAAACGATTCTTGCATAAAAACATATTTACGGTTTTTGGATGCCGAGAGCAATTATCAGCGACGAAGGCAAGCATTTTGACAATGTACTAATTGCCAAGATGTTGCAACGCTTGGCATATCACACAAGATCGCCACGGCATATCACCCACAAACCAACGGAAAGCAAAAATTTCAACCGGGAGTTGAAGGGAATACTCGAAAGTCATAAATCCCTCAAGGAAGGATTGGTCATTAAGACTAGATGACGCACTTTGGGCATATCACACTGCATTCAAAACACCCTTAGGTATGTCCCCCTTCCGACTTGTCTATGGCAAAACATGCCATCTACCGGTGGAAATCGAGCACAAGGCGTGCTGGGCAATCAAGACCGTGAATATGGACTGGGAAAGTGCCGGACAAAAGCGTTTGATGGATCTCAATGAGATAGAAGAATTCCGTGCACTCGCCTATAACAATGCACGAATCTACAAGGATAAAACAAAGCGATGTCATGACAAGAAACTATTGCCACGGCAATTCACGCCAGGGCAACTAGTTCTCCTATTCAATTCTCGGCTAAAACTTTTCCCGGGAAAGCTGAAATCAAGATGGTCGAAACCATTCAAATTCGTCAAACCATTCTCCCATGGTGCTGTGATAATCAAGTCCATCTCTGACAACCATGAATTCAAAGTTAATGGACAAAGATTGAAGCACTACAATGGTGCCCATGTGGAACGTAACAAAGAAGTGGTCAACTTAGGAGATGCATGAGCATGCTCTCCTTTCAATATTTTCTTTTTCTTTTTCTTTTTATTTTCATTTTTATTTTTAGGAGATATTTTATTTCATTATCTTTAGTTTTCAGGTTTTCTTTGTTTTCTTTTTCACAACAAGACTCACAACTACTATGCTAAGGAAATTTACTGCCGAGATCCTTGCCCCGGCAACCAATGAAGAAGATGTCGCGGCAACCTACATCGTGCCTACACAAGCTGATGCCACGGCAATCAACCCTGAAGATGTCACGACAACCAAAACTAAAGACATCCCGGCAACAAGAAAACAACCATCGCGTTCAAGCAAGAGAATCAAGATACCGACCAAAAGGAAACTAATCATCTACGATGATGAACTCTCAGAGTAAGTCCTCGTATGCATTTTTATTTTTATTTTTATTTTTATTTTTATTTTTATTTTTTTCGTTATTCTTATGCATGCATTGAGGACAATGCCTCACTCGATTGGGGGGATTGTTATTAGTAGTTACCATGTTTAGTTATATTCATCTTAAGGATACATAAATTGCTTGACATGCCTTTAATTGGAACAAGAATTGCTTAGATTTGATGAATATCCGATGATGACTTTGCCAATGCACTTAATTGATAGAATTTTTATTCTAGGATAACCATGGAAAAACTTAGAACTTTACTATAATACTAAATTTTGATGAAACACTGTTGTGGTTTGATTGATTTAAGGAATTCTAGTGAACTTAGGTTGATAATTAACAAATTGGGGGATTAGAATAAAAATTGGATGAATGCTAGAGGTGCCCGAAATTGGCTCTAACATGTGCTAAAAAAAATTGATCACTAGAGGTGCCCGAAACTGGCTCTAGGATGTGTTAAAAAAAATTTAACTAGAGGAGCCCGAAACCGACTCTAGTCGATTAAATTAACTTAATAAAACTAAAAATAAAACACTAGAGGTGCATAAAACTGGCTCTAGTTAAAACATGTTAAAAAGAACCCAATAAAGTAATTTGAAAACCTATTGTTTGCATAGAATCCGAAAAATCAACTTGCACACAACTCCGCACACACTCACAAGCATTATAGTTTGATTCCGAGTAACTCCTAAGTTTTTCGAAAAATAAAAAGCCAATCATACTTTGTGCCCCGGTTCAGAGAATTGAAATCAAGTTCAAAGCTAAGTTTGTGAAAAATGAAGTCTTGGCAGGTAATTATGAGTTTGCATTGCTTGAGGACAAGCAATAGTTTGAGTTTGGGGGTGTGATAAGTGTTCAAAAGTACTATTTTTCTTACCCTTTTTACTCATATTATTGTTAGACTTAGGCTCATATTAGTTGCATAATTAGCCATTCATGCATTAATCCATGTTTCCTTCCATCGTTGAGCTTGATTACATAACTTGGTAGTTTTTGTGGAAAAGATGCTTCTTTGGTGTGCTTTGTGTGTGTATGTGCAGGATCCCTTGCCAAAGCAATGCCGAGCTAGTTGCCAGGGCAATGCATGAAGGAGACGCCGAGCCAGTTGCCATGGCAATTTTCGACAAAGAGAAAATGCAATAGGGATGTCGAAATTAATGACTTTACAAGCCCAAGATGACATGGAGCAAGGCCCAAGCCCAAAGGAATTTGATTGCCATGCAGAGATTAAAGAAGAATTAAATTCCAAGAAGATAGGACAAGTTCTAATAGGAATAAAATTATAATAAAGAATTATATTCTTTAAAGATAATTTAATTCCAACTCAAACTCCTCCTTAAAGAAGGACTTTGGCCTAGCCCTATAAATAGCAAGGAGATTTCGACAACTGGAGGGGAGAGCATTAGGGGAAATTTCGACAAGTCCAAGGGAGAAAGCAAGGGGAATTTTCGACAAGCATCTAGGGCAAGGGATTTTCGACAAGCTTCATCTTTTCTTCCTTGTTCGATTGGGTTCATGCTAGGGATTGTTTATCTTGTGTTTCTTTGGAACCTAGCCATGAACTAAATCTACTTGGCTATGGTTATTGTGTTTTGTGGTTGTGAGAAACTATTGGTTTTTGTTTAGGTAATAAGAGTTTGCACTTTTCTATTTCAAGGTTTATTCATTCTTGGTTCTTATTCTTGTTTGCGAGTGAATTGGGAGATGATCTCGTGATTTCATCTATTTATCTAATATCGGGAGAGTTAGATTCAAGAAACGAATGAATATGATCTTTATTCAATCCAATGATGGTGAAGATTAATCTGGCTTAGGAATAAGTTAAGGATTTCAACGGCTAAGAGGAGCGCAAGATTGGTTGTTGTTCACCCTTGATTCACGCAGGGATGTATTATCAAGGCATGCACAAGTAGCTAGAGTTTCGACTTAGGGATAAGAAGAAACCATTGAAGAACGCTCTGCCGAACCTTGAAGGTTGCTGCCCAGACGCCCAAGTAGTTGCCCAAGTAGTTGCCCAGGCAACCATCGATTAGTTGCCAAGGCAACCCCGTTGTGCAAGTTGCCACGGCAACTGAGTTGCCCGTGCACTCTTTTACCAAAACGATCCAATCGGCGATCACACCTCAACTCACGATAACCTGGCCTATCTCTCTCTCATTTGATCTCATCTTTTCATTTACTTAATTGCTTTCTAGTTTAGTTATTAGTTAAAACTTCTATAATCCTTTACTTGTGTTTTTACTTTTTACAGTGCAAGAGACTAGATTCTTGAAGTAGCACCAATCCCTGTGGAGACGATATCTTTTATACTATAACTTGTGACGTGTATACTTGCACATTTGCGTAGCACTTATTACGCGCAACATAGTGCACCTAATTTTTTTTGATAAAACAAACAAAAAGAAAAGTTAGTAAAGCTAAGAAAAATTGCAATAACAAAAACAACTAACACCAATTGCCAATCCCCGGCAACGGCGCCAAAAACTTGTTGGCATAATAAGTGCTACGCAATTGTGCAAGTTGCCACGGCAACTGAGTTGCCCTTGCACTCTTTTACCAAGACGATCCAATTGGCTATCACACCTCAACTCACGATAACCTGGCATATTCTTTCTTTTGCTTTCATCTATTCTTTTAGTTTATTGCTTTTACTTTACTCATTAAAATCAACTCCTACTATCAACTGCGTTTTTACTTTAACAGTGCGATAACTAAAGCAAAGTGGCCCAAACCAATCCCTGTGGACACGATACTCGTATAACTTTATTACTTACAACGTGTATACTTGCACAATTGCGTAGCACTTATTATGAGCAACAGTAAGGTCGTGGTCTATGCATCGAGGTAGTTGAAAGATCATGAGCGCAATTATCCAACTCATGATTTGGAGCTTGCAGCTATGGTGTTCACTTTGAAAATTCGGTGGCATTACCTCTATGGTGAGAATTGTGTGGTTTTTACGGATCATATGAGCCTGAAATATCTGATGTCGCAGAAGGAGTTGAACCTTAGGTAGCAAAGATGGTTGGAGTTGCTTAAGGATTACGATTTGATCATTTAGTATCATCCGGGTAAAGCAAATATGGTGGCAGATGCTTTGAGTAGAAAATCTGTGGTTGAGTTGAGGGCTATGTTTGCTCGGTTGAATGTAACTCGTGACGGGGGCTTGTTAGCCAAGTTGCAAGTTAAGCCTACGTTATCACAGTTGATTAAAGCTAAGAAACCGTACGATGATTCTGTCAGATTTGATCATTCATTTGTTGGGCATGTTAAGGACATAGCGGATGGAAATCTGTCGAATTTTCATTTTGGTGATGGTGGAGTTTTGTGTTTCAAGGTTCGGATAGTGGTGCTGAATGATTCGGAGTTGAGGCACACTATCTTGGCGGAGGCACACTCTAGACCTTTTGTTATGCATCCTGGTAGTGTTAAGATGTATCATTATTTGAAGGAGGCATACTACTAGGTTGGGCTGAAAAAGGATGTGGCCGAGTTTGTTTCCAGGTGCATGGTATGTTAGAGGGTCAAGGCTGAACATCAATTTCCATTCGGGTTGTTGCAATCGCTGAAAATCTCGGAGTGGAAATGGGAGAGAATCACCATGGATTTTGTAATAGGTTTGCCGTTGACACCTGCTAAAAAGGATTCTGTTTGGGTGATTGTTGATCAGTTCACAAAGTGTGCACATTTCCTGCCAGTGCATACAACATATACCTTGGACAAGCTAGAGGATTTGTATATAGCTAAGATTGTGTGCTTGCATGGTGTACCCAAATCCATTGTTTCGGATAGGGATCTGAGGTTTACGTCAAGGTTTTGGAGGAGTCTGCACCAGGCTTTGGGTTCGAGGTTGAGTTTTAGCAGTGTATCATCCTTAGTCGGATGGGCAGTCTGAGCGGGTTATCCAGGTTTTGGAGGATATAGTGAGATGTTGCATTATTGAGTTCCAAGGAACCTGGGAGAAGTAATTGCCTTTAGTTGAGTTTGCCTACAATAACAGTTATCAGGCGTTATATGGCTGGAAGTGTCGTACGCCCTTATCCTGGGCTGAGGTGGGGGAAAAGCATGTTACCCTGCCGGATGTATTGAAAGATACAGATGAGAAGGTTAGGCTTGTATGCGATCGGTTGAAAGTGGTTGTGGACCGGTATAAATCTTACGTAGATCTGAAGTGTAAGGAAGTTGAATATACGGTGGGTGATCGCGTATTCTTGAAAGTGTCACCATGGAAAAAGGTGATGAGATTCGGACGTAAGGGTAAGCTTAGTCTGAGGTTTATTGGACCATACAAGGTTATTGAACGTGTGGGTCCTGTAGCATATCACTTGAGGTTGCTTCCTGAGTTGGAGAAAATTCATAATGTGTTCCATGTTTCGATGTTGAGGAGATATCGATCTGATCCATCGCACGTTATGCCGGTGGAGGATGTTGAGTTAAGGCCAGATTTGTCCTATGATGAGGAACTGGTAGAGATTCTTGATACCAACAGTAAGGTTCTACGTGGGAAGATGATAGAGCTTGTTAAGGTATTGAGGCAGCATCGGGGAGTTGAGGGGGCCACAAGGGAGATTCTTGATACCCAAATCCATTGTTTCGGATAGAGCTTGCCTCACTAAGCTCTACTCGATCCTTTCCTTCATAATACCTCTTCCCTTCTTTTGATTTAAATCAAACGTCATTGATCATATAAATACGAATAACATTTGTTAGATTCAAATCTAACAATACTTTAAACATGCTATCGAATCTAGTCATTCGAATATACAAAACATCCAAAAGTTTTTCTTCCTTCCTTATACTGTCCAAAACCCAATTTTGGTCCTTAATGACCATTTAGAACTTCCATTAACCCCTTTCAAGCTTAGTAATTAACCTTAGACACAAAATGCATCAATTCTCATTTTCTGACATACTGCACTACCTTCAAAGAAATATTTCTATAAAATATTCTAAAACTCGGAATTCAATTATGTTTGTTCTGAAAGAAACTAGATTCAATAAGCTTTTCAACCATATAAATTAATAGCACAAACTCAACTTGTACGATTTATGGCGAATTTTCAAAGCCAATTACAATGCTAGAATTCGGAACAGACTGGTGCTCTATTTTCCGACCTTTCGTCACTTAAAAATTCATATCTTTTGACTCGAAACTCGAAATCAGTTTCCGTTTGTTAGAGGCGAAACTAGACAACAAATCTTTACATCGGTATAAAATTCACCTTCTAACCATTTTCGTAGAATTTATGATGAATTTTTGTAAAATTCACCTTAATTTTCTTCTTGTCAATTTAGTCCTATCACTTGCTTCAAACCACTAATGTATCACTTTCTTCATCAAATAAATATTAAAAAATAATTCCCTTTAATTTTTCATTCTTTCTAAAATAGTCACTAAAAATGCAAAGATAAGGATTCAAACTTCTTAACTTTGCAAATTAGTCCTCAATCAACATTACTACTTGAATTCTATTATTTCAACTAAAAAATCAGATTTAATCCTTATCAAAAACCTCATCTCCGAATTGGTCACTTAACTTTGACAATTTGTCAAAATGGTCACTAACTCGATTTAACATCGTTTTTGCATTCTAACTTCAATTTCACATCTCCAACTTCAATAATAACATAAATACACTTCAAAATCATAAAAATTCAGATTAGTGTTTTAACTTTCAGAATTGTCGAAATGGTCTATATACCTTTAATTTAGGGTTTTGCTTCCAAATAACAAATTCAAACTTACTAGATCATTTCTCCAACATCACAAACCCTAAATCAAACTTCAATCCATAAACCCTAATCATCTTCATACAAACTAAAATATGTAAGGTTTAAATCCCAACTCAATATCATGATTTTAACATCACTCAAACTTGGTTTCAACTTGAATTTCATCATGAAATCATAAAATCTCAAAACCCCCAATTTAGTCCATAAACCCTAATTTCTTTCTCATGAAAGTTATCATCAATCAAGAATGTATTTTGTGAATTATTTACACCAAAAGATAGAGCTTGAAGAGTAGAACAACTTTGTAGTTGATGAGATTACCTGAAAATCGAGTTTCGGGGTTTGAATCAAACTTCGAAAATTTTTCTCCATTTTTCTTTCTTTATCCCCCTCATATTTCGAAATTTTAAGATTAAGAATGGACTTCATCTTTTATTTTTCATCCAATTTGGCCACATGTCTTGTATAAATGAATTTTAAATTACTTTAGATAGTGAAATTACTAAAATTCCCATTTAATCCAATGGTTGAGATTGGTCTTATCATCAATCAATGGCCAAGATTAAACCTCCCATTTCCTCTTTTCAAAATTTCCCTTACAACTTTTTAAATATTTCAAAATTGCCATTGGGGCCAAATGACCAATTTACCCTCCAATTAGTTTTTATTTACTAGTTTGCCATTCTTGTAAAATTTCAACTAAATCTAGTTGGAATCCAACCAATTATAATAAAATATTCATAAAATAGTATTTTATGACTTTTCCATGGCTTTTGGATCAGTCTCTGAAATTCCAGTTCAATCCGATTTTCCTGATATTCATAAAATACTTCTACTGTGATTTTACCTTTTACCGAGCTATTAAATTTATTCTGAAAATTCTATATTTCCATATTCGGGAAATAAACTCTATTTTCCTATAAAAACTTCCTTTTCCAATGACTTAGATTGAATTTTCTTAACTCAGTCTATTTTTCCTATACTTATCGAAAATCTTCACAGAATAAAATTCCTCTTAGAATTCATTTATCGATGATCTATACTAATTTTCTCTACTCTTACTGAGTCCAAAATATCGATCAGAAACACTTTAATGGGGACTTCCCAAATGTCACCCATCCTTGTATTTCTCTGGCATGAGCACGCTTAACAATCTTATTCGATCCAAATTCGGTACCTTTTTCTGCATCTTAATTCTTAAAACCGGTATCAAGATACCTATTTTAATCCGATTTACTCTTATAATGAATAAAATTACTTGTTGGGGAAATTTATACTTTAGTCCCCAAACTTTTTCAAAGTTTATACTTTAACCCCAAAACTTTTAAAATTTACATTTTGGTCACTAGCCAAAATTTGGGATATTACACATTTCCAGCTTCAAATTCTTCAGGCAAAATTAGGATTTCAAGGAGTTTTGATTTCCAATTGATTTCTAAAGCTTTTACATCAAATACTTATTGTTTCTACCTTGATTTTCATGGTTTATAAAGCAATTGAGGGGAGAAATCAGCATTGGAGATAAGGATTCGTTCTTCTCCTCTAATGAAAGGTTCTTTATTGAAATTCCTAAGTTCTTGATCCATTTTATATGATTTTCATTGGGTTTTGACAAATCAAACTCGAATTTATGGTTTAATTGATGGTTTATGATGAAAAATTGAAGAAATTCATAGTGATCTATTTTTACTGAGTTAAGGATTGGTTTATACCTTGATTTTGATGTTTAATATGATAATGAAGTGAGTTTTGATGATAGAATCCCGAAATCTATTAAATCTCTAGTTTGTTAGATTGGTAGTTAAGAGATTTTGAGGTGTTGAGGTTAATTATTGGTTGCTAGAGGTATAAGGTTGTTTTAGGTTGTTGTTTTGATGTTAATTGATATTATTTGAAGGTTGAGATTTGTAGTTGTGGACTGGGTTGAGGTTTTTGGTGAATCGAGGATGTTTTCGGTTTATAAGTTGTGGTGTTGTGGTGGATTATAGTTAGATAAATGTTAATTGATGGTTGCTGTGAGTTTGGATGCATTATAATGCATTGGATCCTCTTTTGTGATGTGTTTGAAACAAGGGAAGATAATCTGGAAGTGAACCTTGCTATTGAGGAGTTGCCGGAAGCTTAATTTGACATCGGCAAGGAAGGCGTTGCTTTGTCAGTGAGTGAAACGGATAAGAATGGATTTTCAAAGATTTGAAAAGGTTTAATAGGAGTCTAGACTAGGCTTGATACGCTGGTCTAAGGCTCGGAAGTAAGTAAAGTGGTTTTCTCTCTCGATTTCGGTTGGAAAATGATTTATGAATGCATTTGTTAAATGATTGTTTACCTCTTGTTTTATGCATGAAATGAGCATGGTCTAATGTTGAGAATTGATATGAAATGATGTTAGATGCATTTGGAAAGTAATGCATGATTTTTAAAGAATGTTTATGAACATGGCTTATGCATGGTTTAGTGCACAATGAAATGATTTGAATAATGCATATGAAAACAGTGAGGAATGTTTATAAAAGTGGATTATATTGGCAAGTGATGAATCAAAAATGTTATGGAAATGTTATCGGATATAATTGGTCGGCCATAGGATTTAAAGTGTAATATAATAAGTCTTATGTGGTTGTAGAGGTAGTACGAGAGGTACTTACTCCGATCATGTGAACCCCAATATTGTTGAGGTAACACTTACATGGCTTTTACTCCAGCCATCAGCTGTAGAGGTTGATGTGTCGAGTGTGTGTACTCCAAGTTGGAGAATTAGCCTTGGTAGTGTAGAGGTGGTGCATGTGTTGCACAACTCCATGCCATTGAGCTGAAGATATTGTGAGATCTCTTGGAAATACGTGTATCCGATGTAAATGATGATTTATGGAAAGGATGTATATGGTAACGGGCCACTTGGAAGCCAATACAATGTTTTAAATTGTATCATGTTGATGTATTGGTTTGAGTGATGTTATTTATACGTGTTATACTCCTTAAGCTTTGTATATGGGATGTTATGCTTGGGTAGGCTTAAGTGGAGGGAATTGCATATGGGAATATGCTATGGAAATCAATGATACATATTGCATATGGTTTAATATGCTGGTTTTGTAAAGATTAAGTGCATGTTTTGAAAGAATGGCATGATTATTCTTAAATGGTTTGAAATTGCATTGGATGATGCTTTGTATTTTGAGCGCTCCTCACTAAGTAATGATTGCTTACACTCTATTTTATCATCAATGCAGACTGATTGAATGCGAATGGCCTAGCAAGAAAGGAGAGAATTCCAAGACTTGATTTACCAAAGTATGTTTGGGTTTTAAAGTAGTAATAAAGGCAATGTGGCTTAAATGTTGTTGGGAGGGTTTGAGTGGTTACTTCTCCGTTTGAGCAGGTTTATATTGTTATTTTGGACTTGTGATAAGCTTGGTTTGTTGGATTTTGCTTATGGTTCATGCTTTGGGTGCTTGAGTATTAGGAAGCATGCCTATAGTTTACCTTTGAAGCATGATGATTGTTTCTTAATGTTTGGTTTATGGTAGTTGATGGTAAATGACCAATGACAATGTTATTTGAGTGTTAGAAGCATGCTTAAGTGTTAGAATTCCAAGACGAGGCTAAAAACTAGCAAATTATGACATTACAGGTCAGGGAGTATCGATACGCATGTGTCCGTATCGATACAGGTAAGTGGTTTTAGGCACAACGTATCGGTACACGGGTACCCGTATCGATACGGGTAAGCACACATCAGGCTTAGAGTCTCAATACACGAGGGACTGTATCGGTACGGGTCTATAGTTTTATGCATAGCGAATCGATACTCGAGGAGGTGTATCGATACGGTTTTGAGCTACTGGAATCTAGAGTTTTTGTGAATGCTCAAGCGTATCGATACACCTGCCCGCGTATCGATACGGGCATTGGTTAAGTTAGTTAAAAGTATGTTTTAAGGTTTCTGTTTTCTCTCGTTTTAGTCCCTGATTGTTTTACTTGCAATTGAATGAGTTTAAATGATCATTTTGACCTAAAATTTCACCAGTATGCATGTAATTGGTTTAATTGAGGATTGGTTACATTAAATGTGGAATTGACCTTTTGAAATAATGGAATTTACAATTTGGTCCCTGGATGTTATGCATGCCAATGGGTGAGTTCGGATGATCGTTTTAAGTTGAATTTTGGCATGTATGCTTGTAACCTGACTAATAAAAGATTGGTAAAGCAAATTACAAGTTAACCCTTATAGATTTACGGATTTACATTTTGGTCCTATTCTTGTAAAGTGATGATTGGATCTCAATTCGATGCCCGGTTGAGTTGGGTTTCCTCTCGTTGTTTGTATGTACACGTAGGGTAATAACCAACATCTAGATAAGATAAAGGAAAAATAAATGGTTGCGCTTTTCCAAGTTCACCTTTTCGGTTTACTTCGGTAAACCTAATGTAGCTCGCTCGGTTCGGTCTTGCGGCTAGGCCGGGTCGATGGGGTTACATTATATATATATGTCGCGACCATTTTTGAAATCAGATGTGAAAAATATCGTGACGATTGATCTTTTGGAAAATTAGGGTTTTTTGGCCATTTTTAGTTTAATTTTTGTAAACTTGGGGTTCTTCATATTAAATTGAATTTTCCTTTATTTATCTTTAAAAACATTTGGAGTCGCCACCGATCATTTCAAGGTAGACCAGACACCGGAAAAACAAACCAGAGATTCTGTCTTGAAAATTGTGTTCGGGAGTCAGTTACGTGTAGCTAGCACCCCTACGAACGCCCGTTATCAGTACCTTTAATTTTACGTGGCATTTTGGCATTTAGAATAATTATGTGAATTTAATTTATCCCATAATTATTAATTAAATTTAAATTCTGAATGCATATATCCTCTTATAAGGAAATTTATTTTGTTTGAATGAGAGATTAAAAGCACCCCGTTAGGTGGCACGCCTATTCATATTTAAAAATGAATTTCCAACATAAAAGGTGTTTATGAATGACCTTTTATTGTCTTGTCCATTTTAAGTACTAATCCTAAAAAGGCTCTAATTAATTAATTGTTTAAAACTATGATTATCAATTAATTTAATGACTTTTACAAGAAAATGCCAATTGCTTGAACGTCTTCCATATATGTAAAGCCCTTAAATTAATCATATTCCAAATTATTTAATCCTTCTAGTTAATTAAAGTTCTAGTCCTAATTAAGGCTCTAAAAATTTATTATTTTATTATAGGTGAAAATGTATATCGAATATACACCTTTATAACCAATGTTGAGATAACACCCCATTGTAAACAATGGAACACCATCCAAGTTTGAGCCTCAAAGATTCTATTCGATATACATTTAATTAACTAAAATGTATTAATTATTAATATCAATTAAAGAACTAATTTGATATCCAATTATAAGTGTAAATATATTAAATATATTCATTAAAATCCATATTGAGATAACACCACATTGTAAACAATGGAACACCATCCAAATTGAGATTTTAAAGTTTATATTTAATATATTTTTAATTACTACAATTATCCATCCTACTTAATTATTGAATCCTAATTAAAGAACCTAGGGTAAAGGCTCTAATTAATTAAATTAAGTGATTAGGCCATCTAACAAGTATTTCTATATGCATAATTTTAAAACTTGCAACATACAATTAAATTAATTACAAAACTATAAGCCTGAATTACAAATTGTATACTAAAATTGATTTTTATCAATATGGGGACCTAATTGAAACAATTACAAAACTATAAGCCCGAATTACAAAGCCTAAGTGACTAAAATAAAAGGAATTGTAAACTGGGGAGAACAAATTAGAAAATCATAGACTAAATTGGAAGGATTTCAAAACTTGGGCTAAAATTAAAGAAGAGAGTGAATAAATTGAGAAAAAGCAACATTTCGGCAAAAACCAAATGATATCCATATAAGAACACGCAAGTTAAACCCAACCCAAACAAAACTCGCAGGTCACTTTGACCCGTTGCGGAAACAGAACTGTTCTGACTCGGGCATAAATAGCCCAAAGCTGAGTCAAAATGGTCATTTTCCAAAATCCCTCTCTCCTTAAATCCGTTCTCTTTCCCTATCTCTAAATCCTCTAAACTTAAACTCCTAATACCTAGAAAAACACTCTTTATTTCGATCAAAACCCCCTGTTTTTCCTTGTTCATCACCAAAATCATCCAAAAACTCCTGTTTGATCCTTCCCAAACACCAAAAACCCTTAATTTCATGTTTTTCCTCGATCAATTCCCTAAAATCATCCAACGTTCTTCTCATGTTCATCCTAAAACCACTTTTGATCCACACAGACACTTAAACCTTCCTTAATACCTATTTTTTCTTGATCAAAAACCCTAAATCCATTCACAATTTTTCCCATATTCATCCCAAACTTCATATACCCTAGAACATCGGCCTAGCTCAGCCTTGTTCACCACACTTAGATCTAGGACCACTGCCACTCAAACTCTCTGGCATGTTTGCCAACCGCCGAAGGCGATGCTGACCACTTTCGGTCATCATCTCCAATCACCTCTATAACTCCGACCACCTTTGGTTTCTCTGGTCATCTCTAACCTAGTTTCGACCACCGTCCTCCTCTATGAGGCAATTTCTGGCCACCGTGCTAGAACCCTAAAATACCCCAAAACCATCATTTTTCTCGATTTTTTCACCTAAGCTACCCGATCTGACAGGATCTTCCATTTTCCCCTTAGATCTACCCAGAACCATCACGTATCTATCATTTTTGACTCCATCTGAGACCTAAACACTCTTCGGTGACCGCTTGAAACATCTCTGGTGAACTTAAGATAAGTTTGATGACCTTAGAAACTCTGGTAACTTTTATATTCCTTACTGTTTCGATGTTTTTTAGCCTAGATCTAACATGATTTTTATTTTTGCTTGAAGGAAATAAGAGATACAAAAGGTAAATTACCTTCTGATGAACTTCGATGGCGACACGTTGACTCCGATCGTCTTCTCCAGTGAGCACTTCGGCATCCAAACGTCTCTTTAACTTTCGGTATTTTTCTCTCTCTCTCTCAATTATTGCCGTATTTATTGTAGCAATTATTAACCTCATAATTACCTTCTCTCTCTATTTATAATAAGGGCGAAAGCTGACATCGGTGACTAATAGTCTGTGGATAGCTGGTTTCCAGCAGGGCTTGATACGGGTGAAACACAATAGGGTCAATGGCAATATGCCACGTGGCCATTTTTGGCGGGCAAAAGAAACACAACTGTGTTTCTTGGGCCACTTATCTGATAGTATGTATTTGGGCGGGAACTTATTGTAAACGGGCTTAACACATTTGTAATTTTGGGCTTTGGATATGTAATTTGGGTTTGAAGGTTTTTCGAAATGTAATGGATATGTAAAGTATGGACTGTGGACTTTATTTTTATTTGGGTTTTTTATAATATCGTATTTATCTATTTATTTATTATATTTATTTATTATTTAATAAGCCTGGTCAAAATTCAGGCATTACAGCTTCCCTTTTTTGCTCATTGTTGTGGAACAGGGATAAAGCAAATACTGAAAATATACGAATTTTCCTCGAACGCACATCCATCCTCTAATTAGCTGAAGTTTGAAGCTGTTCTTCTAATTATGAAATTCTTCATCCTCCAAAGTCTGGCACGGCTCATTGAAATCCTTTACTTTTTGAGGTTTGAAGCTGTTCTTCTTATTATGAAATTCTTCATTCCTCACTCTTTGCTGATCCACCTTTCTATAAGGAGTCAAATAAGCAAGCTCTTCTTATTAGGAACATCCTCGTTCTTAAAAAAACAAACTCTTCTCATTAGGAGCTCTCCTTTCTTCACTGTGCGAGTTCTTCTCATTAGGAACTCTTTGATGAACTCTTCTCATTAGGAGCTCTTCATTCTTTGCTAAGCGAATTTTTCTCATTAGGAATCCTGGAACGAACTCTTCTTATTAGGAGTTCTTCATTCTTTGCTGGGCGAGTTCTTCTCATTAGGAACTCTGGAACGAACTCTTCTCATTATGAGCTCTTCACTCTTGGTAAATGCCAAGCAAAACATATTAAAATGCTTTGATGAAGGTTAGTATGACCGTAATTTTTACATATGATGCATGAGCAATGATCCATCGAAAAGCAACTGCTTCCACTTTTGGGTAACCCATCGGACTCCATTTAATTGTGTTTCTTCACTGATTCTCGACCTGCTCTGACACTTCATCTCATACTCTAGACTAGCCGCCAAACCCCTTTCTGCGTTTATAGTCCTGCGCTCTAAAGCGCCCTCTTGGGTTTTCACTTTAGGTTGCTTTTCTCAAAGCGCCCTTTCGGGTTTTCACTTTGGCTTTTTTAAGGCGCCCTTTCGAGTTTTCACCTTATTTTTCTCTGGCTTCTTTTTCGTTTCTTTTCTTTTCTTTTCTTTTTTTCATTCTTTCTTTCTTGTTCTTTTTTTCTTTCTTTTTTTTTGAAGGCGCCCTTCGACTTTTCACATTTTTCTTTGTTTCATTTTTCTTTTTTTTTTGAAGACGCCCTTTTGGGTTTTTACCTTTTTCCTTTATTTCCTCTTGCTCTTTTTTTGTGATCCCTACTTATTCAGCTGTTGACTGATTCAAGCATTTCTCTATTTTCATCTCCATTTCTGCTAGCACAGCATTCCACTCAATCTTCTCTTCATACACTCCTCTTCAATAACCTAGAGTGCAAAAGTTCACATGCATTCTTCAAAATATAGTAATACCAAGAAATCAATTATTTTTAAATGAATTATGCTAATATACTTTCATGATGCTTTAGAAATAATAACAGAAAGCTCGGAGGTGAATTCATGAATTTTATTGAAGCTTATCAATTGAAATACAATGGATCTGAAAAAGTCACGGCAAACAGAAACAACAAAACAAGAAAAAAAGTTAGATCATCGGGTATCCATAGTATGAAGGATTCAGCCACCCTTTCAACCAATCGTAGCTTTGAACTTGAACCCTTGTCTAGCAGACTTCAATGTTGTTGAGATGTTTACAGATGTAAAATCCCTTCCAAAATATTGGGTATCCGAGAGGTCTTAATTGTCGGATGCCTAATCATAATCCATCTAAGCCGCCCTTTACGGGTTTTCAACTCAGATCCTCCTTTGGTTTCAAGATGCTCTTTGCGAGTTTTCATCTTGAACCCTCTTTTCTTTTTCTTTTTCTTATTCTTTTTCTTTTTTCTCTTTTTTTGAATCTTCGGCGCCCTTTCGAGTTTTCACCTAGGATTATTCATTTTGTGAAGCGCCCTTTTCGAGTTTTCACTTCACTTTTTTTGAATCTTTTTTTTATTCTTTAGACGTAATATTTCTTAACTGAATCAGAGTTCACTGGCTTATGCAACTCTTCAACATCAATTTCAGCTAAGATCAACGCTCATCCAGAGAAGGCCTTTTGACAATATACGGTCCTTCCCAGTTAGGCATCTATTTCCCACGAAAATCTTTGTGTATTGGCAAGATCTTTTTTAGCACTAGATCACCCTCTCGAAATTCTCTGGGCCGAACTTTTTTATCATAAGCCTGCATCATTCTCTTCTGGTACATTTGACTATGACATATGGCTCTCAACCTCTTTTCTTCGATAAGATTTAACTGGTCATACAGAGTCTGTACCTATTTTGTTTCATCCAATTTTACTTCAGACAAAACTCGAAGAGAAGGAACTTCAACCTCAATTGGTAGTACTGCCTCCATTTTGTATACTAGAGAACACGGCGTTGCCCAAGTAGAAATTCATACTGAAGTTCGGTATGCAAGTAATGCAAAGAGAAACTTTTCATGCCAATCTTTGTAAGTGTCTGTCGTCTTCGCTATGATTTTCTTAATGTTCTTATTTGTTGCCTCTACCGCACCATTCATCTTTAGACGGTAAGCTGCAGAATTTTAAGCTGCTCACATGCCTCTGTCACCACCTTATTATTGAAATTAGTGTTGTTATAAGTAATGATTCTCTCAGGTAATCCATAGCGACAAATGATCTCTTTATTCAAAAACTTGCAGACTGTTAATCTAATGATATTGGCATAGGAGGCTGCTTCTACCCACTTGGTAAAGTAATCAATGGCCACAAGAATAAAATGATGTCCATTAGAAGCTTTGGTATAAATCTGACCAATGACATACATGCCCCATACTGCAAAAGGCCATGGTAAATTCATTGTGTGTAGAGGTATTGGAGGAGAATTGATTTTGTCTGCATATATCTGGCACTTATGACATTTCTTAGCATACTCAATGCAGTCCCCTTACATAGTTGACCAATAATACCCATACCTAATGATTTTTGGGGCTATTGCAAAACCACTGGCATGTGTCCCACATATTCCATCATGCACTTCAGCTAAGATGCTTCTAGTTTCTCGAGCATCAACACATCTTAATAACACTTGATCTTTGCTTCTCTTATATATGATTTCACCGTTATGCACATATCCCACAGCCATTCTTCTTATTGTCCTTTTATCAACATCATTCACCCCGCTAGGATAAATCTGGAATTTGACATACTGCAATATGTCATAATACCATGGATTTCCATCTGCCTCTTCTTCTATGTTGTAACAATGAGCATAGGTCTCGTAGCTCTACATCTGAATTGAAATCATATCTCATGGTTTGTTTGCTAGAAATAGAGAAGCCATTGTAGCTAAGGCATCTGCCATTTGATTGTCTTCTCTAGGGAGATATATGAAAGTAAGTTCTTTAAACTTTTTCATCAACTCAAGGATCAATTTTTGATATTCAACCAACTTTGCATCCTTTGTTTCATATTCTCCATGAAGTTGATAAATCACCCATGCAGAGTCTCCATATAATTTCAAAATCTCTAACTTTCTTTCAATAGTAGCTCACAGACCCATGTCACAAGCTTCGTATTCTTCCATATTGTTAGTGCACGGAAATTCCAGTTTACTTGTGAAAGGATAATGTATATTATCTGGGGATATCAATACTACTCCAATCCCAAGTCCCAAGGAATTAACTGCTCCATCAAAATATAATTTCCAAACATCATTTTTTGTAATTTCCTTTTTTTGAAGAAATATTCATTCACATCTTCATCCAGTAAATCGAAACTCAAGGGCTCATAGTCTTCTGAAGCACGACTAGCCAAGAAATCTTCTATTGCACTTCCTTTTATTGCTTTTTGATTTATATACACAATATCAAATTTTGATAACAGCATTTTCCATCGAGCCAATCTTCCAGTCAAGGTTGGTGCTTCTATCAAGAACTTCAATGGATCAAGACGGGATATCAACCAAGTAGTGTGGTATAACATGTATTATTTAAGTCTACGAGTTACACATACCAAGGCACATCATAACTTTTAAATTGGCAGGTACCGTACATCACACTATGTGAACTTCTTGCTCAGGTAATAGATAGCTCTTTCTTTTCTTCATGTATCATCATGTTGCCCCAGCACACACCCCATCGAATTCTTGTGAACAGTTAAGTAGAGAATAAGCGATATGTCCGGAACCGGTGCTACCAAAATTGGAGCATTTACCAGATATTTCTTTATCCTGTCAAATGTTTCCTGACATTCTTCATCTCATTCACTTGGATTGTTCTTTCGAAGTAGCTTGAAAATTGGATCACATTTATCAGTCAATTGAGAAATGAACTGAGAAATGTAATCCAATCTCCCTAAGAATCCTCGAACTTCTTTCTGTGAACACAGAGGCGGTAAATTCTGAATCACCTTCACCTTGTCTGGATCAATTTCTATTCCTTTTATGCTAACCACAAAGCCTAGGAGTTTTCCAGATGTAACTCCAAAAGTGCACTTATTTGGATTGAGCTTTAACTGGTATTTTCTCAGTCTTTGAAACAATTTTCTCAATTTTTGAATGTGCTCCTCTTCAATTTGGGACTTGGAAATCATATCGTCTGCATACATTTCAATTTCCTAGTGTATCATGTCATGGAAAAGAGTCACCATGGCTCTTTGGTATGTTGCCCCAGCATTCTTTAGTCCAAAAGGCATTACCTTGTAACAATACGTGCCCCACAAGGTTATAAACGTCATTTTGTCCATGTCTTCTGGGTCCATCTTTATCTGATTATATCCCAAAAAACCATCCATGAAAGAATACCATGAATGACCTGATGTATTGTCCATCAGAATATCTATATGAGGCAGAGGGAAATTATCCTTTGGACTTGCTCTATTCAAATCTCTATAATCAACGCACATGCGTACTTTTGCATCTTTCTTTGGCACCGGGACTATATTAGCCACCCATTCCGGATATTGTGCCACTTTCAAAAAACCAGCATCAATTTGTTTATGTAACTCTTCTTTGATTTTTAGTACCATTTTCGGTCTCAATCTTCTAAGCTTCTATTGAACCGATTTACATTCTGCCCTTATTGGTAATTTATGCACCACGAAATTTGCATCCAATCCTGGATATCTTGATAAGACTAGGCAAAAAATCCTTGAATTCTTGCAACATATCTACCAACTTTTGTTTTATCTTTGATGAGAAGTCAGCACCAATCTTCACCTCTTTTTCAACTTCTTCTGCACCCAGATTCAGAATTTCTATCTCTTTCTTTACGGAGTAAGATCTGTTTATCCTCTTTTTCCACCAACCTCAGTAATTCATCAGGGATTTCACATTCGGTTTCATCTTCGACCTCATTAACTTCCATTGAACACTCTGGCCGCTCAAAATCTAGCTTGAGATCAGGTTCAAAATTATTCATACAATTAATAATTAAAGACCTGCAAGAAAAATATATATTTGGAAAGGATGTGAAAAAAACAAGAAACATGTTTGCCATTTGAGAATCACAATGAAAGCATCTTTATTGAAAGTAAACTTGCATAATAGCCCTTTACAGATAATCCCGCATACTCGCGGGCAAAAGTATGAGGTGGTTCTTGACATTTACTCTATTTTACTCTTAAAGACTAGAGGATGATCTTTGGAGGTCCAGTTGTTCAAGGTTTCACCAGGAAAGCATGGACGTATTCTCTCCAGAAATGTGCTAGGCTGGGATCCTTCAAATACACCATTGATGCAAAGCTTCCCCACGCTTTCACCGAAGATCTCCTCTTCCTGGAGCCTCAGTGTCTCCTGGTTGTCTTTCTCAAATTGCTTTTCTACGTTGACAAACCCACGTGACTTGAAGGTGCTTGTCAAGTTTGGAAACATCATAGGCTCCCAAGTTGCTTCAGTCCCCAAAAAATGGGCCCTTCTTCGGTCCTCATTTTTTAGATCTTGCTTTTTCTACTGAAGATTAGGCTTAAAACCAAGCCCAAAGTGATCTTTCTTCATCAAAACATGCTTAAGATACAGACATCCCTATAAATCCTTTCCAAGTCCTTTTCTAGTCCTTGCCCCTCGGCAAAGTGTTTCACGAACTGTCACTTTGGTGCAATTTGATAGCCTTGGGCAGGGCATTGGCTTTCCTTCAACAACAAAGGTCGCATTTATGAATTCAAAAGCTCAAAACGAACACTCTAAAACACTTCTATCAGTTTCAATATACGAAGCTTCAGTTGACACAAAGGCAATAATGTCCTCCTCGGCTCCAATACTCACTAGTTTTCCTTCAATCACGAACTTCAACTTTTGGTGCAAGGATGATGGCACTGCGCCAGCAGAATGGATCCAAGGCCATCCCAACAAGCAATTACAGGTTAGCTTTATATCCATGACGACAAAATCAATATTGTAGAGCACGGGCCCAATTAATAGTGGTACCTTGATCTTTCCCAGGACTTCTCGAGTTGTTCCATCAAAATCCCTTACCGTATTCTTATAGGACTTCATATGGGAATCATCAATTGGTAACCTTTGCAAAGTTGCCATGGGTAAAACATTCAAGGCTGACCCATTATCAACCAACACTCCGGTAAGAACATGCCCCTTACAATGAGTTGTAATATTCAGGGCCTTTACAGATCTCATCCATCCTTCCGGGATCTCATCATCACTAAAGGTAATGTAGTTATCAGTAGCTATATGATTCACAATCTTGTCTAGCTTGTGTACTGATGTGTCATTCGAAACAAAAGTCTTATTAAACACCTTAATCAAAACATTGTGGTGGCCTTCTAAGCTCAACAATAGCTCAAGGATGGAAATCCTAGCTTGATGTCTCTTTAACTGTTCAACAATGATATACTCACTGTGTTTCAGAAATTTCAAGAATTCCTGAGCTTGTTCCTCAGTAACAGGCTCATTTATTTTCGGGGCTGGTTCCCCTCCGAATATTCTCTCTGGTACTACTGGAGCCTTTGCTTTCTCTTTTTCTAGCTCTTTAGAAACCTCTAGAGAATAGCATCTCCTGCTTCTAGTGAAATGTCCAACTTTGTTCACCATCTCTCCATCAAACTTTTCCACTTTTTCTATCCCTTCTAGCACTTTTACTTCCTCTTGAGCCTTTGACTTTTTTGGTACTGTCACATTAGAGGCATAATTCCATGGGACCCTCCGAGTGTCTTTGAATGCAAACGGTGTTAGGGGAGAGATCACAACCTTAGGAGTTGCTACTGATTTTACATTATTGGAAACACTTCTAACTTTTGGCCTAGCAAAAATGATCAATGGTCTATTTACTCCATATTTGCCTCCAAAACTTTCAGAAGTACCCACTTCCACTTCTTTCCTCTCTCCCGTCTTCTCAAAGAACTCAATCTCCTTGTTATTCAACATTCTCTAGATCAAACATCTGAATTCTGCACAATGATGGATCTCATGACCATTCTCTTGATGATACTCACAGTAAATGTTTGACTCCACTTCTTCCTCAACTCTCATATCGATATGTATCATTCCAGCATTGTATAGCTTCTTAAATACCCATTTTAAAGGTGATTTGACTTTAGATATATCAGTCTTTAGCAGCTTGGCTTCATCATCCTCTTCTATTGCGTTCACCCCTCATCCTCCATGATTTGGAAAACGATTTGCTGCTATGTTAGGCTCGTCAAACTTCAACACACCAGTGTTTACCAAATTTTGAACCACCTTTTTGAATGCTATACAATTTTCAATTATATGCCCCGGGATCCCAGCGTGATATTCATAGTGTTCCTTCGGATCATACCATGAAGGGTATGGAGGTTGCAAGGGCATCAGATAATAAGGTCTTACCAAATTCGCATCAAATAACTACGGGTACAGCTCTGTATACGATATCGATAGAGGTGTAAAGTTCATCCGATCATTTCTCGAGCTTCGAGAATCCTTCCTGTTTGAATTATGTAAACTTTTCAACGCACCGTCCGATGAGATTGTGACATTTTTGGGGCCTCGTAAGCACTCGTATTGTTCACTTTATTGTCTTTCCTTTTAGAAGTCTTACGAGAACTCTCTCTGCTTTCCAACCTTCCACTCTTAATTGCTGCTTCAATTAATTAACCAGTCATCACCATGTCAGCAAAATTATGAGTGGCATTACCTATCAGATGTTCAAATAGTGGTCCCCTCAAAGTGTTTACAAAGATGTGGTTGACCTTATTTTCCAACAACGCCGGTTGCACCTATGCTGCCAGTTCCCTCCACCTCTGTGCATACTGGCAGAAACTCTCGGTTAAATTCTGCTCCATAGCTTGTAACATGACCCGGCTATGAACCATTTCAGATACATGTTTATCCTGCTCCTCAAAAGCACCAGAGAGATCTTTCTAAGATCTAATGTTAACCTGACTTAATTGTGCATACCAGCGCGCTACTGAGCCCGTTAAGCTATCCTGAAAATAATGAATCAACAATTTCTCATCTTCAAATAAGCAGCCATTTTGTGATAGTACATAGTGAGACGTGTTTTCGGACAGGTCGTCCCATCATATTTCTCAAAATTAGGTGCCTCGAATTTAGGTGGAAGAATCAAATCAGGAACCAAACTCCGATCAGCAGCGCTAGTCCCCTGATTATTCATTTTCTGCATCTCCAGCAACCTATCCTCCAAAGCCTTGTAGTATTCCTTATACTTCCTCTCAATCTCTACACGAATCCTCTCTACTTCATTAACCATATTCAGATCCGGGACTTCATCGCCACTTTCAAAATTTGCCCCAATGTGAACTAGGTGGCTAGCGGTTGCTCCGGCCAGATTAATTTGGACCTTCTTCATAGCAGGTGGTCCTTCAGCTGTTCCTTCATATGAGATATAGTGTATACCTGTTCATTCATGTTGTCTGCGGTAACCTCATGTACTTTGCCCTTGCCAAATTCTTTCGGTCCTAGCAAGGTAGTCAAGTGACTGATAATGCCCCTCTGTGTCTGAGCAAAGTGATCCCTCATGGATCACTCAATTCTTTCAAACTTATTTTGTACTTCAACACGATCGTTCTCGAGACTGGCAACTGTATCTTCAACAGCCATGGCCTTAGAGCGTAGACGTGTTCTGTATGAATGCAGAATGATTGTGGTTCAAAAACAAACTGTCATAGAATCTTTCTTTATTAAAACCTTTATTAATAAGAAAATAATGTTATGTGTTGCATGTATGAAATGGATGCATGAATGTATATATGCATGAATGCATTAGAGGTATTAAGCTCAAAAACAAATCTTTAGAAAACATCAATTTAACTAGGAAAAGTTGAATACATGAAATGGATAATCTCAACTACAGACAACTACTAGCTTTAACTCCTAGATTGACTATCTCGTTCAGCAGACGGACGACCCTCTCTTCAAGCTCTAAATCAATGTTGGGGCATTACAGTAAACTGGCAGCATCCTTCAACAGTATCTGAACATATTGAGCAATGCCTCTTACTCGTCCCTTAAAGATAACCAGTTTGTTGTTTTGTTCTTGAATTGTATGTTGAGTTGCCTCGTACTTCTACTTCCACGCTTTGCTTTCTTGATACAATGCACTTTTGAAGTTTGCAAGCTTTCATTTTAAGTCTTGAACTGTATTCTCTAACTCAACCACCTTTTCCTTCAACTCTTTCTTCTCTTCATCCGCAGCATCTCTTTCTTCGTTGTAATGCCCTATGAGCACTTGTTCCATTTGCGATATCTGAACTCTTAGACTCTCATTTTGTTCTTCCAGTTCTGTATTCTGAGCCAGCAACTCTGAATTTTGTATCTCTTTTTCTTCTAGCTTCTTTTTAGAATGATCATATGATTCCTTCAAGTCTTGGATCCTTTTCTTAGAGGATTTTGCATTATCCTTATACATTTTCTTATAACTGTTCCTCTCATTTGCAGCCTATCCAACAGTTCAAACAAATCATTGATCATCCTGCTTGTACTTCCCTTTTGAATCTTCTAACACTCTGAATGAGTTTCCTTTAAATCCTTCAATTCTTGACTAAGTTTCTGATTTTGTTCATAAAACTCCTTTTTCTTACCTTTTTGTACATCTACCTCTAACGATGCCAAGGATAGCTTCTGTTTTAGTTCTTCAATTCGCTTTTCATACCCCTTCAACTCTTTCTCATGATCATGTTTCAACTTATCTACTACTGAGGGTGCATCTCTCACACGTTCATTGATCAGACCAATATTACCGACTTCTTTTCGTTGAATGCCATCATAAACCCTTCGAGCCTTCCACTGCGCATAATTTTGCATAACCTCTAATCCATCCTGAAACTTTACTCTCATCGACGTTTCCCATGTTGTTACTATATCCATTATTTTTGTCTTGTAGCCTTCCGTCTTATGCATGTATTCAAATTCCTCCATGCCAGCAGTAACAAGAATAAACTGTCTCGATTTGAATTATCGAGACACCAACATCATGCAATATGATGTTCCTCCCTAAACTCCCAGAATCAAAACCCAATCGAATTTCCCGCATCGGTACAAATAACTTACCAAATTTAGCTAAGCGGCTTTCCAGACAATATCTGAATCTTTATGTTCAGAAAACATTCGTTCCACTTTTCTTTCGTCATTTTCTCAATCGAACATGCTGCAAGATGCTCCTCTAGCGGTGAATAATTAGTGCAAAATCTATGAGCCCTATAGGGTGCAACTCATTTGTGACCTCGAAACCATACCTCTAACAACTGAGCACAGCCCCAAAATCTTCCTTCTCCTATTCTTCTACAAGCAGTTAGGGTTCAATAGGTCTCTTCCAAAATGGCTGGCACCGGGTTTACCTTGTTCTTTAAGCGCTCAAACAGCCCAAGAGTTGATGGATCGATATAATTTGGAGTCCTTGGAAATAACACTAACCCGTAAATACACAAGGCGTACAGGCTTCTTTTCCTCTCTGGTTCATCGCTCATTAAAATTAACTCTTGAATTACCTCCCAGTGTATGCGTTCATTATCATTGATTACTTCATCGTTCCCTTTTTAACTTAACTTTTCGTTAAAAAAACTTTATTTTTCCCGGTAACCATTTTCAACTTTCTTCTGAAGGTTGAGTTGTTAGGAGGTCTCATGTAAATATTGTCTCTTTTAAGTCTCGGGCAATGCAACAAAGCCTCATATTCTTCCAATATCTGTGTCATATCCACTTCTCCAAATGTGAAGCGATTATATGCAGGGTTCCAATATTGTGTCATAGCCCTAATTAATCCTCGATCAACTAGAACATCCAACAACATTGCTATATCCCCAAACTCTAACTGAAAAGCTTGCTTCATAATTTCGTCCCATATCCTTTTGAGTTTCGGTAAACAATTGTTTTGCCCTGAATTCATTCTAGCAATCTTCTTAGTCTGTGATACATAATCTCCCTTGATATTATCTCCTTTGACGAACTGGGTTTCCTTATACCATGACCAGACTATGGTATTGTCCTTTCCCTGTCTATCGGACACTTCAGTTGAATGAGACATTTCCTATTCGATTAACTTCAAACTTAATACCCCTATGAGTATAATTATGATGCAAAAACATATAACAAAACACAAAAAACAAAACAAAATAAATTGTGTCAGTGTGGTGAAAATAAACTTGTAAACAAAAATAATTACTGTAAAATAAAACAATTTATATTGCATAAAATTAACCAGAGAATAGTTTATTTTGCACTCAAAAATAACTAGAGAAAAGAATTTAAATCTGCAACACCCTGTCCTAGGTCCTTGTCTCGCTCTAGTGGGGTAGGTTTCTATTACAGCATGTGGGTTTCGATCTAGACTTTGGGTACCTGAACTGTCGTTATTGGACTAGTAACACATCGATTCAGGAGTATACAGCCCCTTATAGCAGAGGCATAACCTCACGGTGTATAAGGTTGGTATACCGAAAGGAGGACAAAATCCGATCATGGAGCTGAATAATCCACGTAAGATCATGCCTCACTCTCACTTAAAGGTGAAAAGTCCGGGTAGAAGGCTTATGCATGAATGACAGCTTATATCACACAAGAAAAAGCTACATGCATTTTTCCAGAAAATTCATCCAATAATTATGGAAAAATTAAATTCAAATTACTTTCCTAAAATGCCAAAATACCACGTAAAGTTAATTAGGCCCGACTCTCTGTTTTTAAAAGTTCCCCAGCGAAGTCGCCAAGCTGTCGCGACCATTGTTGAAATCGGGTGTGAAAAATAGCCTGACGATTGATCTTTTGGAAAATTAGGTTTTCTGGCCATTTTTAGTTTAATTTTTGTAAATTTGGGGTTTTTCATATTAAATTGAACTTTCCTTTATTTATCTTTAAAAACATGGAGTCGCCACCAATCACTTCGAGGTAGACCGGACCCTAGAAAAATAAACCAAAGATTTTGTCTTGAAAATTAGGTTCGGGAGTCGGTTACTTGTAGGGAAGGGTTAGCACCCCTACGAACGTCCGTTATTGGTACCTTTAATTTTACATGGCATTTAGAATAATTATTTGAATTTAATTTATCCCATAATATTAATTGAATTTAAATTTCGAATGCAAATATCCTCTTATAAGGAAATTTATTTTGTTCGAATACGAGATTAAAAGCACCCCTATTCGTATTTAAAAATGAATTTCTAACATAAAAGGTTTTTATGAATGACCTTTTATTGTCTTCTCCATTTTAAGTACTAATCCTAAAAGTGCTCTAATTAATTAATTGTTTAAAACTATGAATATCAATTAATTTAATGACTTTTATGAGAAAATGCCAATTGCTTGAACACCTTCCATATATGTAAAGCCCGTAAATTAATCATATTCCCAATTATTTAATCCTTCTAGTTAATTAAAGTTCTAGTCCTAATTAAGGCTCTAACAATTTATTATTTAATTATAGGTGAAAATGTATATCGAATATACACCTTTATAACCAATGTTGAGATAACACCCCATTATAAAAATGGAACACCATCCAAGTTTGAGCCTCAAAGATTCTATTTGATATACATTTAATTAACTAAAATGTATTAATTATTAATATCAATTAAATAACTAATTTGATATCCAATTATAAGTATAAATATATTCATTAAAATCCATATTGAGATAACACCCTATTGTAAACAATGGAACACCATCCGAATTGGGATTTTAAAGTTTATATTTAATATATTTTTAATTACTACAATTATCTATCCTACTTAGTTATTGAATCCTAATTAAAGAACCTAGGGGAAAGGCTCTAATTAATTAATTAAATTAAGTGACTAGGCCATCTAATAAGTATTTTTATATGCATAGTTTTAAAACATGCAACATACAATTAAATTAATTGCATTTAATAAAATAATTAAATAAATAATAAAAATAGAACAAATTGTACACTAAAATTGATTTTTATTAATATGGGGACCTGATTGAAACAATTACAAAACTATAAGCCCGAATTACAAAGCCTAAGTGACTAAAATCAAAGGAATTGTAAACTGGGGAGAATAATTTAGGAAATCAGGGACTAAATTGGAAGGATTTCAAAACTTGAGGCTAAGATTAAATAGGAGAGTGACTAAATTGAGAAAAAGCTAACATTTGGGCAAAAACCAAATGATATCTATATAAGAACACGTGGGTTAAACCCAACCCAAACAAAACTCGCGGGTCACTTTGACCCGGTGCCAAAACGGCACCGTTCTAACTTGGGCGTAACTAGCCCAAAGCTGAGTAAAAATGGTCATTTTCCAAAATCTCTCTCTCCTCAAATTTGTTCTCTCTCCCTCTCTCTAAATCCTATCAACTTAAACTCCGAATACCAGAAAAATACACTATTTCGATCAAACCCCATGTTTTTCCTTGTTCATCACCAAAATCATCCAAAAACTCCTATTTGATCCTTCCCAAACACCAAAAACCCTTAGTTTCATGTTTTTCCTCGATCAAATCCCTAAAATCCGCCAATGTTCTTCTCATGTTCATCCTAAGACCTCTTTTAATCCACACAAACACTTAAACCTTCCCTAATACATGTTTTTTCTCGATCAAAAACCCTAAATCCGTTCACAGTTTTTCCCATATTCATCCCAAACTTCATATACCCTAGAACATCAGCCTAGCTCCGCCTTGTTCACCACCCTTAGATCTAGGACCACTGTCGCTCAAACTCTCTGGCATGTTTGCCGGTAGCCGGAGGCGATGTCAGCCACATTCGGTCATCGTCTCCAGTCACCTCTGTAACTCTGACCACCTCTGGTTTCTCCGGTCATCCTTAACCTAGTTTTGGCTGCTGTCCTTCACTATGCCAAACCCTAAAATACCCCAAAACCTTCATTTTTCTCAATTTTTTCACCTAAGCTACCCGATCGGACAGAATCTCCCATCTTCCCCCTAGATCTACCCAAAACCATCACGTATCTATCATTTTCAACTCCATCCGAGACCTAAACACTCTCTGGTGACCTCTTGAAACACCTCTGGTGAACTTAAGATAAGTTTGATGAACTTAAAAACTCCGGCAACTTTTATATTCCTTACTGTTTCTATGTTTTTTAGCCTAGATCAAACATGTTTTTTATTTTTGCTTGCATGAAATAAGAGATACGAAAGGTAAATTACCTTCTGATGAACTCTGGTGGTGACATGTTGACTTCGATCGTCTTCTTCGGTGAGCACTTCGGCTTCCAAACGTCTCTTCAGATTTCGGTATTTTTCTCTCTCTCTCAATTATTGCCGCATTTACTGTAGCAATTATTACCCTCATAATTACTTTCTCTCTCTCTATTTATAATAGGGGCAAAAGCTGACGTCGGTGAATAATAATCTGTGGACAGCTGGTTTCCAGCAGGGCTTGATTCGAGTGAAACACAAGAGGGCCAATGGCAATATGCCACAAAGCCATTTTGGCGGGCAAAAGAAACACACCTGTGTTTCTTGGGCCACTTATCTAATAGTATGTATTTGGCAGGAACTTATTGTAAACGGGCTTAACACATTTGTAATTTTGGGCTTTGGATATGTGATTTGGGTTTGAAGTTTTTTCGAAATGTAATGGATGTGTAAAGTATGGACAGATGGAAATGGCAACGGTATCGGTAAGATCTAATCTTATCACTTTGATATATGATGTTACATATGAAATTATTTATGTTTGTATACATAAAAGATGGTAATGTGATTATATGCATTATTAATCATTTAAATTGATATTTATGTCAATATTGCACTCTATTAAGAATTATTGTATCACTAAGTTTCATACTTAGCGTGTGATTGTTTCACACATAGGTTAAGTTGGAGCACTTGAAGAGGAGTCGAGCTTGCTGATCAAGCTTCAATTTGCACAACATCAGTAAGATAATCTAGTTTATGATAATTCTAGTGGGCATGTAATTATTTATCTGCTGGTAGTATATGATGCATTAAATTAGATTAGACGATAGATAATTGATCAGTTCTAAAGATGAATCATATATGGTAAAGCAAGATAAGGTATTAGTAATATGAAAGCATAAACTAAAGTAGAAAGGAAGCTTACTTTGTTAATATGAATAATCGATAAGCTTAAAAAGGTAGTAAAACGTGTTTAATCAGTTTAAATTTTATTTATCGGTAATCGCATAAAGATTTTAAAATCAAGAAATGGCCTAGGCAGTGAACCTATTTTCACCCCGAATTGCATTATCGTTTAATGACTGACTAATATGTTTTACAAACTAATTCAGGGTCAAAATTAGCCAATTACACATAAGTTATGATTTCAAGAAAATCGAGAAAAAAAGTTAAATTAATAAAGATAGGATTTATATGTATAAAAAAATTATTATAAGTCAGGATTTCTTTAATCGACTATGTAACATATTTAATATATATTCGGTCTACGGGTATACGTTAAAGGTGTTACAGCATATTTGAGTCATTGTTGAAAGGTTGGAAGAAAGTTAGTAACACAAGTTAATATTATCTGTAATTTAATCATCATATGAGTTTTCCTTGCAGCATTCGGTGATCTGCCGAGTTGAACCAAGGGGATGCAGTTTCCTTTCTGATAATTTGCCTCCTTTGATATTGCGTTTTTTATGGCTACCACATCAATCTTTAATACAAACCTTTTTATTTTCCCTTTACAGTCACAAGTACGCTCACAATACTTTTTTACTTTCAGAGTCGCTTGCATCGATATAAGATTACAACCAAATTCCTATCCTCGTGAGATCGATATCTAATAGGATCTGCCTGTAAACTATACTTTCATCGACAGTATACGCTTGCACTGTTGGGTTTTATAGGAAATTAACTGATCTAATCATGTATATAAACGCAGCGAAAAAAAACTATGAAGAATTTCCAGGATCTCATGCTATAATATTAATATACGAAGAGGAAATCAAACATTACTTTGATATTTGATTCAAGAATCCGGTTGAGTTGAGGCGCTGTCTTTCTGAAAGTCGACCGCCCTCTACAAGTATCGACACGCGAATGGACGACGAACGACTATTGGAATGCTAGTTCCAATCAAGATTTCGAAAATCTAGTTTTCTAGTTTGGTGGCTATTTCAAAAATCACTCTTAAAACCCCTTGGCATACATATATATATATATATGACTTGATTAGGGTTACATTGAGTTCACTTATTATAATTTAATTAAAACTATTTTCAATAAATTATAAAATAAATTCCTTTATCTGATAAGGAATTCAAGTTCAACCAAAATCTAGATGATATGATTTATTTAATAATATCATTTATTTAAAATAAATAAATAATATATTAAAGAACAGATTCCTTATCCAATAAGGAATTTAAATCCAATCAAATCTAGACAATGAGATTATTTAATATTATTTATTTAATATTATTTTTTTAAAAAAATAATAAAATAAATAAAATATTCTATCACAAGAATATGAATTTAACTTCTTTAAATTCAAATAAATAATTAATATCAATATAATTTAAAATAATCACATTATCTTAATTTTATTATTGGGAGTAATGTAAAATATCACGTCCATATAATAGGCATTAGGGCACTATCGCTAACAATCTCCCACTTGCACTAGGCCTATTCAAGAATGTATCTCATACTTATAGACCTAACATAACGATCATGTTTTACTTTTGGTAGTGCTTTGCTTTGAACTCTTCAGCAAACAACACCTCTATTTAAACAAAACATATATCCTGACTGCGATCGAAAATTATCTTTGTCAGTTTGGAAGCTTGCATCTATGATTTTACCTTCAAGTGGATCAGTCAAAGTCCATACTTCATGGCCACCAACCATTTCTTAGAGTCTGGATCTAAAATAGCCTCTTGATCGGTAGTGGGTTCATCCTAATCCACTAATAACGCGTCATGATTATCAGTGACAAGAAATCCATATTTCTCAGGTTCACGACATGCCCTATCAAATCTACGTAATTCTTGTGTTAATGGAGGTATGTCAACAACACTTTGCTGACATTGAGTATCCAAAGACAGTTCAATGTGATTTTGTGGTTCTTGAACTTCTTTAAGTTGTACTTTGCTCCCACTGGTTCCTTTAGAAATAAATTCCTTTTATAAGAAGACACCATCTCGGGCAACAAATATTTTGTTCTCGGTGGGATTATAAAAGTAGTATCTTTTTGTTTCCTTAGGATATCCAAAAAATACATTTGTCAGATTTTGGTTCAAGCTTATTAGAAACTAAATGTTTCACATAAGTCTCATAACCCTAAATTTTAAGAAAAGATGGACTAGGCTTTTTACCAGTCCATATCTCATATGGTGTCTTTTTAACTGCTTTGGAAGGAACTCGATTGAGTGTACAAGCAGTTGTTTCAAGTGTATAACCCCAAAAGGTAAGTGGAAGATCTATCATACTCATCATCGATCGAACTATATCTAATAAAGTATGATTCCTCCTTTCTGAAACCACATTCCATTGTGGTGTTCCAGAAGAAGTTAATTGTGAAACTATTCCATAATTTCTAAGATGATCATCAAACTCTTGACTCAAATATTCTCCTCCTCAATCAGATCGAAGAACTTTTATTGTTTTTCCAAGTTGATTTTGTACTTCATTTTGAAAAGATTTGAACACTTCAAATGATTCCGATTTGTTTCTCAATAAATAAATATAACCATATCTACTGTAGTAATCAGTAAACGTGATGAAGTACTTGTAACCTCCTCTAGCAATTGAAATTAAAGTTCCACGTACATATGTATGTATTAGGCCTAAAACCTCATTAACCCATTCACTGTGTCCATTAAAAGGACTCTTTGTCATCTTACCTAGTAAACAAGATTCGCAAGTATCATATGATTCAAAATCAAAAGAATTCAAAATTCCATCTTGATGAAGTTTTGAAATGTGTTTCTCATTTATGTGGCCAAGGCGACAATGCTAGAAATAGGTTGGGTTTAAATCATTAGATTTAAGTCTCTTATTTATGTTATATATCGAAGAGTTGTTCGAGTTTTGAAGTTTCAAAACATAAAGACCTTCCTGTAAATTAGCATTTGCATAGAACATGTCTTTATAATAAATGGAGCAATTAGTATTCTTAATAATAAAAGAAAAACCATCATTATCCAAACAAGAAACTGAAACAATATTTCTACTTATGCTAGGAACATAAAAGCAATTGTTCAAAACTAACAAAAGCCCACTAGGCAAAGTAAGTTCATAACTTCCTACATCTAAAGCTGCAACTCTTGCTCCATTTCCAACTCGTAGGTCCACCTCGCCCTTTTTCAGTTGTCTACTCCTTTTGAGTCCCTGCACATTCGTACAAATGTGAGATCCTCATCCAGTATATAATACTAGGAACTTGTAGGAGAAAGATTAACATGTATAACATAAATACCTGAAGAGTTGGTCTCACCAATGCTTTTCTTTTTCTTTAGATCTTCCAGATACAACTTGCAGTTTCTCTTCCAATGACCAGGCTCATTGCAAAAGAAACAAACACCCGCCTTAGGGGGCTTAACTGTGGGATTAGCTTTGGGTTTTGGTTTAGCGTTGGACTTTCCAGCCACTCTTTTCCCATTTCCCTTTTTCTTAAAATTCTTTCCCTTTTGAACTATCAGAATATGGCTAGGCTTGGATTTAATATTTTGTTCAACAGTTTTAAGCATCGTATGCAGCTCAAAAATTGATTTATCCATCTCATTCATGTTATAGTTCATAACGAATTGACTATAACTTTTAGGTAATGAATTCAAGATCAAGTCAGTCGCCAACTCTTGGCTCAATGGAAATCCAAGTCTCTCAAGGTGCTCAATATGACCTTTCATTTTTAGTACATGGGTGCTAACAGAGGCACCTTCAGCCATTTTGCAATAATGTAATGCCTTGGTAGTCTCATACATTTCTTGCCTTGCTTGCTGTTGGAACATTTCCTTAAGCTCGTGAATCATATCATAAGCGTCCATGTTTTCTAGATTCTTCTGAAGTTCAGAACTCATGGTAGCTAGCATCAAACATGCAACATCTAGAGAATCATTTTTATGCTTCTCATAAGCCTTTGTATCAGCTTTAGAGGCATCTTTCTCTGGTTCCTAAGGGTAAGGTTCATCTAGGACATCAATCTTCCTTTCTTGTTTAAGAACAATTCTTAAATTTCGATATCAGTCAAGGAAGTTAGTCCTGGTAAGTTTTTCCTTCTCAAGGACCGATCGCAGTGATAAAGTAGAATTATTGGTTGTCATCTACAACATAATGCAAAGTTCGATAAGATATTTTTGATTTAAGATTTCCACTATATTAACAACCCTAAAAATAATTAATATAGTGGGCTAAGATCCATATTTCTCTCTATCTTTAAGTCAACTTTAGCATGACACTTAAAAATAAGTTATTTAGGTAAGTAACTCTTACTAATTGCATCTTATGCAATTCTTAAAAATTTATGAGATTTTGACATCTTATGTCCCGGCATGCATAAATCCTATCTCATGCCATTAGGTCCAAAACTGTTTTGATAACCTAATTAAGCTACACCATTTTAAACATGTGAGCAGCACTATTACTCATCTTGTCTTACTAATGTAACCTAATGTACTCCTACTTTGGTAGAACCTACATTAAGGTGATAAAAGTCTTGACAAGTGTTTAAAATTGGATGGCATGTAAAACTTAAATTTTATGTGAGGGGTTCTTGTCGATTTTAATTACTAAGGCATCACATACACATAGCACCGCATTCATATAGCATCACATATATGTAAATAAATAAACATGACATAGTATGGCCTTATCCTAAAAATAAATAAACCTAAACGATAAACGACTTCATCGCCTTGGATCATCATCTAGCTTCTCCATCACCATGGTGGTAAGAATTATGTCTTGATTACAAAAATTTAAATGGCAATTACAATGAATAAAACGACATGCAGGCCATATTTAAAAAACTTTACAACCTTTGTAAAAATCTAAAAGGCCATACTACGCACCATGCCATACATCAAGCAAAACAATCAAGAAACAATCATCACATGAATATTTGACAAAGCGTACATTGTTACTAAGGCGTGTTACTTAATTCTTTTAATCTTATAAGGTGTTTCGCAGAGTTAAACCCTACGCAGACCTTTTTGGCGATTCTGCTAGCCAGTTAGCAGACGGGGCCGAGGGGAACCACCCTCGCGGGGGCCGGGGCAGCGAAAAAAAATCCTACGAAGAATTTCCAGGATCTCATGCTATCATATTAATGTACAAAGAGGAAATCAAACATTATATTGATATTTGATTCAGGAATCCGGTTGTGTTGAGACATTGCCTTTCTGAAAGACGACCACCCTCTACAAGTATCCACACGCGAATGGACGACGAACGACTATCGGAATGCTAGTTTCAATCAAGATTTTCGAAAATCTAGTTTTCTAGTTTGGTGGCTATTTTGAAAATCACTCTTAAAACTCCTTGGCATACATACATATATATATGACTTGATTAGGGTTAGATTGAGTTCACTTTTTATAATTTAATTAAAACTCTTTTAAATAAATTATAAAATAAATTCCTTTATCTGATAAGGAATTCAACTTCAACCAAAATCTAGATTGTGTGATTTATTTAATAAAATTATTTATTTAAAATAAATAAATAATATATTAAAGAAGAAATTCTTATCCAATAAGGAATTTAAATCCAATCAAATCTAGATAATGAGATTATTTAATATTATTTTTTTCAAAAAATAATAAAATAAATAAAATATTCTATCACAAGAAAACGAATTTAACTTCTTTAAATTAGAATAAATAATCTCTCTCAATATAATTTAAAATAATTACATTATCTTAATTTTATTATTGGGAGTAATAACCACAACCATTCTTATCCATTCTTAGTGTGCGACCCTATAGGTTCAATTAACGTTGGCAGTAGATAAAATCACATTTTATTCTACAAGTCATAAGCGGCCTCTAGCAAGACATTATGATTACCCAAGTTAAATGAAAAGCTCATAATCTGAGACAACCTTAATTCAGTTTATGTCATAATCCTTTTTTTCTCACGATATCTTGATAGAATATAAGGCATGGAAAATGTTAACCTTATATCGTTCCATCTTTAGTTTCTCGATGCCCAATTGAACTGATTAAACAAATGACATTGATCTCTATCAACTCATTTGAGCACGGCCATGCATTTCTCAGTCTCAATCATCAAGGGGCCCAAAGATACCTCTCTTATGTTAAGAGGGATAAATTCCATCTTAATTACTCACATCTCACTGCATGATTCCTTATTATGTTCAAGCATAACCTTTATAATCGTTCGATTAAAAACGATGTTTGACTATGTCAAAACATAATAGTTATCATGTTGAGAACCGTAGCAATTTCAGGTCTAAGCATTTAATGTCACAATTGTTTGAAGATTAATATATAACTTTAATCCATGTATTAATCTCAAGACGAGTCGATCCTAATATTTGTTCTCAACAAATATATACATGAATTTGATTTTAATCTCATTCACATATTCATCTTATGAATATCTATCAAACTTCATACTAATCTTATCTTATTATTGTTCTCACAATAATAACTGATTAGGGATATTTAGAATAATAATATTCAAGGATACAAAAGCATTCAAATTTATCATAACAATAAATTTAATAATCAAATTATCACGTCCATACAATAGGCCTTAGGGCACTATCGCTAACATGCACAAATCGTGTGACGTCATTTCACCGATCAGTAGTATGGGTGCATTGCATTACGATTTCATAAAACTATGTTTAAATGTGCTTTGTGTATTTTAAATATTTTTGTGAAAATTATTGTGAAACTTAGTTTGTGGTTGTCAGCACTTTAGAGACACATTGAGCCTTATAGCTTACTCCCCTATAGTTTTCTCTACAGATATCTTGGACTCTAGACGACTTGGTACCCGGAGGATCTCTTTATTATATTGATTATATTTTATCTTCAGTATGGACTGCATTATTTTTCAGACTTGTTTATTATTATTATTATTTTGAGAACTTTGGTGTATTTGGGATTTGAGACCATTTTGGGATTTGAGGTTATTTTCAATATGCATGGATAATTTTTACATTTAGATGTTTTATTTAAACTTCCGTACTATAATATTATTGTTGGATTTTAAAAACTATTGAGAAACCTTATATTAATTGAAATGATTTATTTTACGTTGCTTTAGTATAAATTATAGTATATTTATCTTTAAAGTGGTTTCCTTGAAGGTTATGTTTCAATTGTAACTTCCTAAATTTGGCCATTTCTTTTATTTAGGCCAGGCTTAGGGGTTACACGACTCTGGGAATGGAAAACCTCGTTGATTTGTGGTTTACGTTAGTGGTTTTTCTTTGTGAGTCTACTTCTAATTTATTATGATTTCTTGTCTCTTTTTATCTTGGAATATAAGGGGCTTGGGTTGATGAGAGAAGTGAGCGTCTCTTAGAAGATCGGTTTCTAAATCCAAGCCCCGAGTGATCTTCCTTCAAGAAATAAATCTCTCCTCTTTGGATGATAGAAAGCTCAAGCAATTTTTTGGTGCCTTGTCCAATTATACCATGTCTTTCTCATCGTCAACGGGTTCTACTGGGGGAATTTTGTCTGCTTGAGCCCTCTCTTTCTTCAATTTACTGTCCACGATTGTACATCGTAGTATTGTTCTTTTGATCAAAAATATTAATCCAGTCGATTTGAGGTGTGTTTTGATCAACATCCATGCTCCTAATGAGCCTTTAGAGAGGCAACTAGTTTTCAACGACCTGAGTTCGTTACTCTCGTCTTATAATGTCTCTATTTTGACTGATAGAGATTTCAACATTGTGAGGTGTGTGGAGGAAAAGTTGGGTGTCTCGTTAAATCATTCAGTAATGTTTTTGTTCTCATCGTTTATTGACAACTTGAATCTTGTCAATCTTCCTCTGAGTGGGGGCATGTATACTTTGTCAAATTTTAGAGATTCTCCTTCTTGCAATAGACTTGACAGATTTCTTCTGTCCATTGAATTCTTGTTTAAATGGCCTGACTTGGTATAAAATCATCTTCACAAAAAGTTTGTCGGGTTATAATCCTATTTCATTATTCCAAGTCGTGCTTAAATGGGACCCTAAACCTTTCAAGTGGTTTGATTATCGGGATGACGAGAAGGGTTTGAGAAGGTTATTCCTCAAGCTTGTGCTAAGGTCTTCGACAAAGGTATTGGTTCTTTATTTTGAAACTGCAAAGCAAAATCCAAACGTTGGCTTCAGTCTAGGAGACATAATGAGCTTGTTTCTATTTTGTCCCTTGAACGTAAATGTTCTATGCTGGAAACTATTGTTCAGAATGGTCAGTGTGACTCGAGGGTGGTGGCAGAACTTGCTTCTATTAGGACCCATTTGTGGGACAAATATAGAAGAGAGGAGTGTGAGTGGATACAAAAATCCAGATTGAAATAATTCAAAGTTGGAGATAGAAACTCGAAGTATTTATACATTATTGTTTCATCTCGACATTGAACTAATCACATTCCCTCTCTTAAAAATGGCAATAATTTTCTTAAGAAGCCGGAAGAGATCAAACTAGCTTTGGAGAATCATTTCAAGTTCGTGTACAATGATTCATATACTATCCTTGTCAAGAGACTTGATTGCAACATTAACTCTCTAGACTCGGCCTTGGCTTGTTGCCTCGAGCGTGAGTTTTCTATTGATGAAATCAAGTCTTCTTTGTTGTCCATAGATTGTTGTAATCACTATTTTTATCTAGGTCCGCTTTTATATTTTTTTTGTCTAATTAGGCTTTGGGCTTTGCTTATAAATATTACTAGTTAATTAACTATGTTAGTATATAATGCTTGTTCGTTTAATATTGTCTCATCTTTCTTATTTGAAAAGAAAACACAAAAGAATATGTTATTTGGTTTCATTTTTAATTTGTATATTAATATTGTATTTGTATTGTTGTCATGATAATACTATATTTGTTTTGTTAATATTTTTATATACTATTAATATATTTATCATATACATATTATTATTAAACTAAACAAAAACAAAACAAATTAAAAAAGGAAAAGCCCATAAGGTAAATAAATAAGAAAGCCCAAAGTTTATAATTTATTAAGAGTCCATTTACAAAACAAAAGCCCAAAAATAATAATAAATGTTATACGACCCGTTTTGAGCCCGACATTAAAACCCTAATCTGCAAAAGACCTAATTTTCTATCACTCTTATATGCAACCCATTGTCAACCGTCAGATTTGTTTTAGATCTGACGGTCCAGATGCAGTGGAGGAAAACCCTAATTAGGGTTGTGCTATCTGCCAAGCGTCGCGCCATCTCCACCGTTGTATCTGAGGTTTCAAATGGATAGTCCAGATAATCTCGGGAAGTTTCTAGAACCATCACGCGTTCACACGCGGCTTTCCTGCTCCTCCACACGCGCGTGAGCTCCACACCCCTAACGATTGGGCTGCCTCTAACGCCTGGGCTGCCGAAACCACGGCCTTTGGTGGTCCCCTCCTTCCCTCATGTGGCTACGTTTTCCAGGCAACTAAAAACAAAAACATTAGCAAGAAGATCAAGGGCAAACAGAAGCTAAAATAAGCAAAAATCAAGCAAACATCGGCTAATTTTAGATCATGTTATGGACGGTTTTTATTTCAATTTTCATGTAACAACACAGTTCGGTTATAAAAAACCGAATACATCAACCATTGTAACGAGAGTTTTTCGAATTGAAAGAAATACAAAAAAGACAACCTTTCAGAGGTACTTTCTCATCTCTACACTTGCATGCATGCCCCAAGTATCCAAAAACCTAGATCTAAAGAGGAGAGTCTTACCCTTAGAGCTTTGAGCGTTGTCTCTGGATCCACCCACAGGTAATAAGCCCTATGGCCACTGGCCGATAAGGGTGAACCGGATAGGGTAGGGCCTTTCATTTCCAGAAGTGTAAAGCCTAGATCTAGAGATATATGGAGTAGATCTTCAGGATCTGGTTTAGGTTTTGAGTTTTGGGAGGTGAGGAGAGTTTTTTTGTTGATGTCGTTTGAGTTTCCGGTGCCGACGTACGGCGGCCAGAAGGGTTCCAGGGTGGCTGATATCTGGTTTTTCGCATAGTGAACGGCGGCGTTCATCCGGGCTAGGAGAGAGGGCAGAGTGTTTTTGGTTTCTAGATTTGGCAAAGTTGGGGAGGATTTTAAAAATTGCCAAAGTTTGGTTTTTTTGCCAAATATAGCCTATTTATATTAGGCTTGCGTTTTAAAATTGGTTTTTTAACAACTTAAAACCTTATGTCTCTTTTTAATCTCTTTTAGCCATTTCTTTTTTTTTAATTACAACCCAAATCCTCCAAAATTTTTCAAATCTTGCAATTCCGTCCAAAAATCAAAATGGTTCAGTTCTTAAAAATGGGTTAATTTGGATATGGTCCTTCCGTGTTTCTGTTCAATCTTTTAAGGGTTTTCGTCCTTTAAAATGGCACCCTAGGTCCCTCTTGTTTTGATCCGCATTTAATTAGGCCCTAGATTTTAATGCAATTCGTTTTTTAAAGAGTTAATCACTCATTTGGTCCTTGTTTGTTTTAAATCTTTTAATTAAGCCCCCTAACAATGCTTAAAATTACTCTTGGACCCTCAGTTTCTTTTTAGTTTGATTTAAATCATGCATGCATATTTAAATTTACAGTTTTTGTTTATTTTGTACGTGTTTAATTTCTCTTTTTACATTGATGAGTATATCGGGATTGGCATATGTTTTGGAGCTTTAATTTGGTATGTAGTGCAATTCACATGTGTAGTATAATATGGTTTTTGCTTTATTTATATGTTTTGAAATATATGATAGTATATTTTTTGGTTCGTGTATATGTTTTTCTTACATGTTTGCTTTATTTATATGTTTTAAAATATATGGTTTTTCTTTATTTATATGTTTAAAATTTTAGTAAACATAAGAATAAAATAATGTAACACATAATTATCATGGTATGGTTAAGATATGATATTTAGTTTGTGTTTAATTTATTTGTTCATTTCCTTTGTGTTTTTTATTTCTATGCCTTGTCATGTAAGTGTTGTGTTTAGAATTGTAAATGTTGCATATCGGATATATTATGTTGTTAATGCAGGGTATTTTTTGGAGCTTAGTGAGGCATAATAATAAAGGGCTAAGGTGAGTGCATTTTTAAATGTTTGCATTATATTGAAAATGGCATTGCATTTCTCTATAATACATGATATGATACATTGCTCAACATGGCAAGCTTGATGGAATACCAGGTACGAATTATTGTTTGAATAAATGATGATGATCTATGTTTGCCATGACTATTTATGATCAAGCATGAAACATGAAATGTCTATTTATATGATTAATTATGATGTTGAGTTGATGATGAAAGAAATGCTCAAGTATTGTGTATGAGAGTCCATGTTATAGTTGGCATGCCATAGAGTCTTTAGCAGTTGTACCCTCATGTTCATGTTATCAAACAGATATTGTGACAAAATGATTGTGTCGCATGCACCCTGGGGATCCACACCCACTGTGCCTGAGTGCACTGTCGAGGTGCTTCATATTTATGGGGAGCAAAGAGCGTCCCCGAGTACATACTCATCTTCACGTTCACGTTAGACACTACGGTGCCATTTCAAGATGACTCGCGTACCTCGATCTCATATAATATACTTTGGGATATGTTCAAGAATATAATATGCAAATGATGGCATAAAGAAAGCATTACTATGTTCAAGTACATGATATGCAAATGATGGCATAATGAAACCATGAATATGTCAAGGTATATGTTATGTAAACGATTACATGATGAAAGCAAGAATATGTTAAAAGACATGTTATGCAAATGCTTACATGATAATAGAATGTTGAAAGCATGGTTATGATAAAGATTACATTATGTAAATGACTAATTGATGATCATAAAATATTGATTGCATGTTTCTATGACAAAACTGATAGAAGACATGAATTATGATTGAAAACATGTCTATGTTAAAGAATATGTTGTGCATATGATTACTTGATAAATATAGAATGTTGAAAATATGACTATGTTAAAGAATATGACATGCACATGAATACTTGATGATTATGGAATAATGATAGTATGATTCTATGTTAGGTAGATTAATGATATAAATTATGTTTTGACATGCTTGCCATTTTACAAAACATGTACTGCACTTTTCATATGATATACTGTAATACATTATTTCGTGTTTAGATAAATGAGATTAATTGTCTTGCTAAGTTCGTACTTAGCGTGTGTTTTATTTCACACGTAGGTTCTCCGAAAATAGACTAGCAAGGAGGAGCTGTTAATTGGGAAGATCAAGTTACTATCTGTAAGTACAGTACGCACATCTTTAACGTAATTTGATAGACTAGTGGGCATGTAATATTTTAAGTGGGTAAATTGTTTTGTAAGTCTAAGTTTATAACGTATTTATACATTGTCATGGAAGTATAGACTTAGAGAAATAGTTTGCTATTAATAACTATGAATTTTGACGTAGTTAAATGTTGTTTAACCATGATCGTGTAAAAATTTGAAATTCTAGAAAAGGTCTAGGTAGTGTACATAGTTTTCACCCTGAATTATATTTTTATTTCAACCATTCAATTATAAATTTTATAAATCAATTCAGGGTCAAAACTAGCTGCAATAGACTGACATAGTTTTTAATTTAAAACAATAAAAAGGTTAAACTGCAAGATGAATTTTGGTATAAAAAATTTTTACAAGTCAAGATTTCTTTCAATGACTCTGTAACATCTTTAATGTATATTCGGCTTACGAGTATACGTTAAGGGTGTTACACTAACTCAGGTGCATACCGGCTCAGCCTCACAAACTACACCTCATACTCAGAAACAGACATACTGCCCTGCACAAGAGCCATGAACACTCACTTTTTTTCGTCTTGATATTGGACTCCCAGATACTTTCTCCGAAAAGTGCCACAAAAGAACTCCCAGGTTACATCCCCGGGTACCATCCCAGCTATCGTGGTCATCCACCAACTATAAGCATCACATTGTAACAGGGATACAGCACAGCCCAGCTTACGGATATCAGAACAATCCATCAGGCCCAGTATCCTCTCTGTACTAGCCAACCAATCCTCGAAAGCCTAAGGTACCAAAACACGGAACTCAACTCCACCCAGACTGCAAATACGCTCTAGTGGAAAACCTTGTCCAACCACTGGTACCGACACATGAACACCCGCAACTGCTGCCTGAAACACACCAGTCATGGCCTGAATCAAAGGCGCCATGTCACCCATCTCTGGCCCAGCTGGCACAGGTGGTACTTGCTCCACATTCGCAGGTGGATTAGGTGGGGGCAGCGACAACCCCTCAGGAGGTACAACATCCCCTCGTCTCCATGCCCAACGGCGGTAGAAATCGTACCAGATCACAACTTTCTCCTCTATCTCATCGTGCTAAAAATATATCTAAGGCATGATAAACTTTTCAAAACAAATAGTTAGGCCAGATTTAAGCAAGGATCCAAGACTTCCATTTCAAAATCTTAACATTTTAGACTATAATAATAAGGCAATGGGTTTCCCAAATTTCCCCCCAACATGGCATAAAGCAATCAACGTGCATATTAATCAACATATTACAATCCACAACAACATTACAACAATCATACCAACTCCTAATTATCGCAAATCTAGCTCGGATACCACTAAATGTAACCCACTCGACCCAGCCTAATCGCAAGACCGAACTGAGTGAGCTACACTAGGTTTACCGAAGTAAACCAAGAAGATGAAACTCGAAACACGTCCATTTTTTATCTTCTCTAGATGTAAATTATTATCCTATATGTACATGCTAATCACAGGTGAAAATTCAACTCAATCGGGCACCGAATTAACATCTGATTGAACACAATTACAATTTAGGGACCCAATTGCAATTTTGGAAACTATAAGGACTTAGCTCATTTTTATGTTACCAACCTTAAATTAGTCCAATTTCATGCATACATGTCGAAGATCAGCTCAAAGCAATCATCCATACTCGTTTAATTGCATCCACAACATTTAGGGACTAAAATGTAAGAAATTAGAACTTCAGAATCTTCCAAATAACTAATTTAACTGCACCCGTATCGGTACAGGCAAGGAGTGTTTCGATACGCCTTCATTATTTCAACCTTCAGAATTCCAATAGCCAATTTTTGTTCTGACATGCCTATGCGTATCGAAACACCCTTCTAAAAGTCATTGTACCGTATCGAAACGCCTCTCGAGTACTGAAACACTGGCCAATTTTGCCTTGGCCCGTACCAAAACAGTTACCCACGTACCGGTATGCTAAGCCTAGATTGGCTTATTCATACCAAAACTGGAACACCCATACCGGTACGCCTGGACCTGTAATGTCCAATTTTGCTGGTTTAACATACCTTCGAACATATCAAAACACCCTAACATGCTTCTAGCATACATCCAATATATTCAAAGGGCAAACCACATCAAAACAACCTAGTTCCAACATCAATTCATGGCAACATGCTTCAAATGTAAATCTAGAGGCATGGTTCCTAAAAACCAAGGCAAGCAAAACATGAAATCTCAAACCATCACCACAACCAATCCAAAATGGCCTTTTAAAACCCAATAGCAGCAAAACAAACTTGCTCAAATAGGGAGTTTAGCAAAATACCTCCCAAAACAACAACGAAACCCCCATTTCCATATTACTTATAGTCTAATCCAAAAACATACTTTTGATACCAAGTCTTTTTGTGATCCTTTGCTTTTCGCTGTCTTCCAAGCCTTTAATTCTCTGCATTGATGGGCAAAGAGAGCATAAGCACACTAGGCTTAGTGAGGAGTGCTCCAAAACAACACACCATCAATGCATTAAAACCATTTCTCAACAACACATTGAAATCCAATCTCAATCATCTTTTAAACATCATTTAAAACATTATCATGACTTGAAAACCATGCACTTAACATCTTTAAAAACCATCATATTAAACCATATGCAACATGTATCATTAACCAACAGCAAATCCCATTGTTAAACCTCAATTTAAGCCTTCCCATGCATAACAACCATATGCAAAGCTTAAAGAGTAAACATGTATAAATCACATTATACAACATAAACCTTTCAATGATACATTAACAATTATATTGGCTTACAAGTGATCATAACCAAGTTCCTTTACCAAAATTGTTCATCGAATACACGGATTCAATAAGTGTCCTCTCAACACTTCAAGCCATCTCAACCGGAATAGCGACACAATCACAATCGTGGTACATTACAATCAGTTACACTTACAACCCACGGGGACACCAACCCCATTCCTCGGTTAGATGCTTAATCCACTAACGGGAGTTTACGGTACCCTATAACCCATCGACTGTTAGGGTACTTGGATAGAGTTTTCGGTACACCAAATCAAAACCCCTCAACATCCAAGGCGACTTATTATAGTGCACTATCAATCCTATAGCCAGCCAACTATATTCGATAACAATTTTTAAAACTACATCACTTGCCAATATAATTCACCATTTACTATTTACCTCATTGTTTTTACAAGCATTAAGCTAAACCATTTTCCAAGCAACAATACATGCTTAAAACTCAAGTATAAACCATATACTTACATGGATCACTAACCACATGCATCCATCATCATTTCATGATCAAAAACAGTATCTCACATACTTTAAAATATGTTTAAACAGTAGGTACAATGTAAATAAAAAAAGTGCATAAAATCATTTCTTCAAAGCACGACCGAGTGAGAAAACCACATCATACTTACTTATGAGTTTAAACCAGCATTTCAAGATCAGTTTAAACTCCCGTAAACCACCTTTAAATCATTTCAAAGCTGAAATCCACGATCTCACTCACCAATTCGCGAAACCTCAATTCGCCAACGCGAAATCAAGCGTCTGAAGCCTCCAAAACTTCACTGATCGCTTTTGTATTGACCTCCCCAATTTTAACAACGTTACAACAGAGGATTAATGCATCTCAATGCATTCAAATCACTGCAACAACAATTCCTCACAGACTTCTATAATCCTTTCACAATTACCCAACCACAACAACCGAAATCATCATTTAACTCTTTCCAAACATAACCCAGGCACAATCTATCAATCTAACACTTCAATCAACATCTAGTAACATCTAAAAACATGATTAATTCATCCAGCAACTACACAACCACCACAACTCCACAAAAACACAAATCTAACAACCTAATAATCAAGAATTCAAGGAGTTTCAGGATTCCAATGTTAAAAACAACTTATCAACATTATAAATCATCCAAAATATGTTTCAAATCAATCCTCAACACTGGAAAATAGATCCAATACGAATCTTCCATAATTTCACCAATTAAACCCAATTAAATCAATTATTCATTATAAAAACATAAAATCATATTATAAATCATAAATCAAGGATCAAATACTTAGTAATATCAATAAAGAACCATCAATAGAGTAGAATAATGAACCTTACCTCTATTGTGTGATTTCTCCCTCAATTGATTGATTAAAGCTAGAAAAACATAAGATTTCAATGAGGTTTTGTAAATCAAAGATAAAGAATCAATTATAAGTCAAGAATCCAAGTAAAAGGATCTCTCGCCTCTGGATTTTGATGAAAACAAGAGTGTTTGGCAGAAAAGAAGTTGAGAGAAAAGTTACGTCAAATTTCTTTAAAATGATAACTAACTTTAATATCCAAAATCCCTTTTAATTATCCTTTAAAACACATGTTAAAATAACTCAATTAAAGGCATAAATCACCAGCAAACACTTGATAAAATATCTCCTTAAGAATTTTAAGAATTTGACCCTTTTCAATCTACTTACCTTTAAAAATAGTTTTCAAAAATTACATTTTGGTCACTAACCAAAATGTCACCCTTCTAAATCTCATTTTTAAAAATTGATTTCACCAATATTAATAATATATTTAATTATGATTTTTAACCATTTTTCCATATTTTTATCTCGCCAAAAAATATTTACTCCCGAATCTTACTCGAATCCCTAACTTGGTCCACTGAACCGTCTAATAAACCTCAAAACATCTAGGCCCAAAACTAGGGTGTTACACTAAATGTGGTTGCTAATTAGTAATATAATACAAGAGGTGAATAAAACATACTCTCACCGTCCCACAAATCTTGTCTCCTGTTAACTTTTCATGCAGTTTTAGGAAGAAAAAGTTTGTGTAAGAGATGTGTTGTAAAATAATTAAAATGAAAATTTCATCATTGAAAAGTTATAGTTTGTTTTGTTGAAAAACCTAAAAAAGGTAGAAAAGGAAATGTGTAATAAAATTGGTTGAGTTTTTCAATGAGACAACTTAAGTTGGACAATTTTAAAACACAAAAGGGACAAATTTTATGGGACAAAGGGAGTACACATTTGAGCAAATTAAATTTGGGTTGCTTTGGGTCAAGTTGATTTTTTGTTTTGGTTGCTTTCAGTTTCAATTACATTTAGTTCTGGCTTATCTTTGGTTCAGCTAAAATTCAGTTCGATTTTGGTTCTGTTTGCTTCAGATTCGGGTCAAGTTTAAATCATCATGTTCCATATCGAGTCTTAAGTCGAATAAATCAATTTGGGGTCTCAATTCAAGTTTGCCAAGACTAGGTGATAGTGGCAGAACCAGGATTTTTGTATAGTGAGGTCAGTGTGAAGTATGAGGCGTGGAGAATTTCTATTCCACTACAATAAGTATTGTTAACCCCATACCCCAACAAATTAAATAGGGTCAAACTTAAATTTTTCTTATGAAAAATTCTATGTTAGGTCATTGAAAATCCATATCTCAACAAATCCAGTGGTGTCAATTGCACCCTTAATTTCTATAATACCTCCAGCCGTGCTATGTGATAAAACTAGTTCTATATTCCCGAATAATGTTTATTGTTGATTATATTACATCACTACCCAATAATGTTGATAATGTTACATTATCGCTACCCGATAATATTATAATTAAACAAGATAATCTCATTTTAAAATCTTTAGTTATTTAGCAAGCACATTTAAACGGTTGGTCAAGCTGCTCATCTTTATTTCCTCATATCTCCTTAGGTCATAGATTATAGACCCACCAAGAGCACCCTCTTCCTTCCCCCTAGAGTCTCTTATCCCTTCTAGGTAGGATTAGGATTTGTCAAAAAAAAATCTTAAGTTATTAATTATAACAAACTTTAAAAATCCCATATGACTTGAACCAAATGTCTCAAAATATACATAAAAGGACGTTTGGTTCACGAAAAAGATCATTATTAAGGGGAATAATCTTTTTCAAAATCACATATCCACATTTGGTTTGGGAACATTCCCTCCTAGGGTTAATATTACATCCACAACAGTAGCGTTTTTCCATTAAATGGTGGAAATATTTCTTATGTATTTGTCAATTCTTACCCATTTGGACCATATTGCCCCTAAGTTATTAAATTTTGTTCACATGGATCTTTTCTTGAATTTTTAATTAGAGGATTATATATTTATGGTTTAAATTAATTAAATATTTTTATTCAATATTAATCTAATATTTAAATTGTGTTACACGTATTTAAATATTTAATTTAATTTTATTAATATTATATTTATGATGCTTATAGTTCTATGTTGGGATTGCATATTGCTTGAGAATTAATAAGTTATGAGTTGATGTTTTCAATTTTATTCTTTGATTTATAAGATGTTGACCATCTTATAAAATATTTTAGTATGTTAAACTTATGATCTAAAATTCTTATCACTATTTTACTATTTTTAAATTTATTTTTATTATTTACTTTAATTTATTTGACAATCTGTATAAAAAATTTGAACATATTAAAGGTTTAACATTTAAAAATTCACAAAAATATTTTAGTAGAGAGTAATGAGGATATGCAAATATAATATATATACAGTTAAAAATATTTAATTTAATAATTATATTAATAATATGATAAATTTATAAAAAAAAATTGCAAATTTTAGATAGTGTAATAAAAATAATTTTATGTCTTTTGTGCTGATATTTTTAGTTTAATATTGAAAGTTTAATATGTTAAAAATAAAATATAACACAATAATAATTTGGTGGATTTTATTTTCAGATAATCTTATATTCTTGAAGCCAAACACATTAATTTTATATTCCTACCAAATAAACCAAGTAAAGTAACGTAACATTTCAATAATATGTCATGTAATGTTATAATTAAATAATCTTACTTAAAAATAATCTTATATTCTGTAAACCAAATACGTATAAAAATTTATTAACTTTACGCTAAAATAAAAAAAAATCATAAACCAACTTAATATAAATTTATCAAAATATTTATTTAATGAAAAAACTTTTATTTTAATCTTCAAATTTTGCAGTAACTCCTTGGAATCATAAAATATTTAAAAAAAGGATTTGGTTGACACTTGCCATTAGGGGTTAAGTGAGGAGGGTGAAGGGTCAAATCCTATCAACTCTGGACTTCACCGGAAAAGCAATAACCTCCCTACTAAAGTGAAAGTAAAGCTGTAAAAAAGGGTGTTTTCTTTTTGTTCGTAGGGCAGATAAAAGTGTCTCTCTACTTTTTCTTTCCTATCTTTTTATAGCAAATCAAATCCATTTTATTTTACCCACTATCTATAAAAACATAAATAAATGGCTAAATTCCTTTTTAACATTTTTTTATATAACCTAATTAAAATTATTCATATATATATATTTCATATGAAGTGGTACTGTTATAAAATCTTTAATTATTTAATGTAATTGGTTTTTTTGTAAAATTAATTAAAATCAAGATATATAAACTCAAAGATATTTATGTTTAATAAAAATAGTTTTTAAAATTATATATACTTAACCAATATAAAGGAAAATAACCTTTTTTGTTTTTTTATCATACACTCAATTTGTCAGTTCTAGTATTTTTTAATTGACTCTAGTTTCCTTTTGGCAAATAGGTCAACAAATATGGCACAATATCCTATGTGTAGTAGAATCTTTTATGTTTATTGGGTTTATTAAACTAATATTTATTTAAAATGATTTTATTAATTATTAATGATATCATCTTAATGAATCCCCGGCAATCAACCCTTTCTCGTGAGTATGTTGCAAAATATAATTTTTATATACATACATTGTCAGAAACATTGCAAAAAAAAAATGGAGAAAGAGTTTCAAGAGGAAAGTCCCATTTCCCCCTTTTAGGTTAAATTACATCAAAAAGTTAAAGAAAAGAAAGAAGAGAAAGTAGGACACTGTAAGAAGTTATTTTCAACTTTAGCACAATTATATCCACCGCCGGGAGGTTCTGCGATCAGGCGGTAAATTTAATATTAAAATGAGGTGATAAGCTTAGGGATCGATTCTATAGGTAACAGATTTATACATAAATTTTACAGTAAAAATAGTATATACACAAAATCTTACTACGTAAGAAAATGATATATACATAAATGCTAACCCGATAACATTAAAACGCACAAAACTCATAAGCATCAGCGTAGCTGCATAAATTGTTACAGAAAATACATAATTTGATGCGGACAATGTAAGGAAAAGTGTAAGTACACAAATTCTTACTCGAGATCGCCCAATCCAAAACGAGCTCAACTTATGGTAAGTATTTGTGTAGCCACACAAAATGATACAAGATAACTTTTTTTCTTACAAAAATAATGAGAATTTGATGAGCTACATAAATTATTACATAATATACATAATTTGTTATAAAAAAATGTAAGGAAAAGTGTAACTAAACAAATTCTTATCCGATATCACTCAATTCAAAACGAGCTCAACTTATGGTAAGCATTTGTGTAGCCACACAAAGGTCTACAAGATAACTTTTTTTTCTTAAAAAATTAATGAGATTTTGAGGAGCTACATAAATTATTATATAATATACATAATTTGTTATAAAAATGTAAAGAAAAGTGTAACTAAACAAATTCTTATCCGATATCACCCAATCCAAAACGAGCTCAACTTATGGTAAACATTTGTGTAGACACACAAAGGTCTACAAGATAACTTTTTTTCTTAAAAAACAATGAGATTTTGAGGAGCTACATAAATTATTACAGAATATACATAATTTGTTATAGAAAATGTAAGGAAAAGTGTAACTACACAAATTCTTACCCGATATCACCCAATCCAAAACTACCCCGACTTATGGTAAGCATTTGTATAGCCACACAAAGGGTTACAATATAACCTTTTTTCTTACAAAAAAAAATAAGAATTTGAGGAGCTACATAAATTATTACAGAATATACATAATTTGTTACAGAAAATGTAAGAAAAAATGTAACTACACAAATTCTTATTCGAGATCACCCAATCCAAAATAAGCTTAACTTATAGTAAGCATTTATGTAGTCACACAAAGGACTGCAAGATAACCGTTTTTCTTACAAAAAAATTATGAGAATTTAAGTAGCTACATAAAATATTAAAGGATATACATAATTGGTTACAGAAAACGTAAAGAAAACTGTAAGTACACAAATTCTTACTCGAGATCACCCAATCTAAAACGAGCTCAACTTATGGTAAGCACTTGTGTAGTCACGCAAAGGGCTACAAGATAATCTTTTTTCTTACAAAAATAATAATAATTTGCGTAACTACATAAAATGTTACATGATATACATAATATGTTACAGGAAATGTAAGGAAAGTGTAATCACCCAATCCAAAACTACCTCAACTTATGGTAAACATTTGTGTAGCCACACAATTAGTTACAATATAACTTTTTTTTAACAAAAATAACGAGAATTTGAAGAACTAAATAAATTATTACATAATATACATAATTGATTATAGAAAGCATAAAAAAAGTGTAAGTATATAATTTCTTATCTTATTTTTAAGGTAATCGATTAACTGGTTTAACTTTTATTCTTTTTTATTTTAGTATATACTCAAATACTTACCAATTTTTATAAAAATTTATGTACTTACATAAATCCTTATTAGTCTCTACATTAATTTTTACTATTTTTATAAATATTTATATAGCCCCTTATTTTAACCTCATTTTAAGAATAGGCTATCCAGCGCCCTATCAACATCTTTTAGCAAATACATTTCTGTGAGTTACGCTCTCTCACTTCACAGATTATATAGGAAACACTGAAAACAACCCAACCCAAAGCTCTTTCAGTCCCCCTCCAATGGCTACAGTCTGCAAGTGCACCTTTCTTCTCTCCCTCTGCTTCACATTCTTCATCTTCTCCTCGGCTTCAACTCACGAAGCTGATGCCCTTCTTAATTTCAAGTCTTTCATTGATGACCCTAAGAACTCTCTTTCCAGCTGGTCTAATACTTCGGGTGTTCATCACTGTAACTGGACTGGTGTTACCTGCATTCCAACTCCTTCTCTCTATGTGTCTTCCATTGATCTTCAAAGCTTGAATCTTTCTGGTGAAATACCATCTTCCATATGTGAACTGCCCTATTTGTCTCATCTTAACCTTGCTGATAACCTTTTTAATCAGCCTATTCCACTGCATCTGTCTCAGTGCAGTTCTCTGGAGACTTTGAATCTTAGTAACAATCTCATCTGGGGTACTATCCCAGATCAGATTTCTCAGTTTGATGCCTTGAAAGTTCTTGACTTGAGCAGAAATCATGTTGAAGGGAAGATTCCTGAGACTATTGGGTCATTGGTGCATCTTCAAGTGCTCAACTTGGGAAGCAACTTGCTTTCAGGTAGTGTCCCTTTCGTTTTTGCCAATTTTAGTGAGCTTTCTCTACTTGATTTGTCTCAAAATGCCTACTTGGCGAGTGAGATTCCTAGTGATGTTGGGAAGCTTGACAAGCTTGAGCAGCTCTTTTTGCAAAGATCTGGCTTTCTGGGTGAAATCCCTGAATCTTTTGTGGGTTTATATAATTTGATCACTCTGGACCTTTCCCAGAACAATCTGACTGGTAAGCTTCCACTAGCACTAGGCTTTTCTCTAAAGAAGTTGGTGTCTTTTGACATCTCGGAAAACAAGCTTTGGGGGTCATTTCCTGGTGCCATTTGTGATGGAAAACGCCTTAAATTCCTCAGTCTCCATACAAATTTCTTCAATGGTTCAATACCTGAGTCCATTTCTGAGTGCTTGAATCTCGAGATTTTTCAAGTTCAAAACAATGGATTTTCAGGTGGTTTCCCTAATGGATTGTGGTACATACCAAAGCTGATGCTGGTAAGAGCTGAAAACAATAAGTTGTCTGGGGAGTTGTCAGATTCGATATCAATGGCTGCTCAGTTGGAGCAAGTTCAAATGGACAACAACAGCTTTACTGGTAAAATACCTCAGGGCCTTGGCCTGGTAAAGAGCTTATACAGATTCTCTGCTTCTCTCAATGGTTTCTCTGGTGAAATACCTCCAAACTTCTGCGATTCACCTGTTATGAGTATAATTAATCTTTCTCATAACACCCTGTCAGGCCAGATTCCGGAGTTGAAGAAATGTAGGAAACTTGTTTCCTTATCTTTAGCAGATAACAGTCTTACTGGAGAAATCCCAGCTTCACTTGCTGAGCTACCAGTGCTAACCTACCTTGATCTCTCTCATAACCATCTCAGTGGTTCCCTTGCACCAGGGCTCCAGAACTTGAAGCTAGCTCTCTTCAATGTGTCCTTCAACCAACTCACTGGTAGGGTTCCATCATCTTTAATATCAGGCCTCCCAGCTTCATTTTTGGAAGGAAATCCCGGACTCTGCGGCCCCAAATTGCCAAATCCTTGCCCTGATGAACACCCAGAACGCCACTCTTCTGGTCTCACAACTTTGACATATGCCCTCATATCTATAGCATTTGCCATTGCAACTATGATTGTTGTTGCTGCTGTGTTTGTGTTTCATAGATATTCCAAGGCGAAGTCGCAAACAGGTGTTTGGAGGTCCGTTTTCTTCTACCCTCTTAGGCTCACCGAGCACGATTTGATGACGGGAATGGATGAGAAAAGTGCTCTAGGAAATGGTGGTCCTTTTGGTAGGGTTTATACGATAAGTTTACCGAGTGGTGAACAAGTTGCCATAAAGAAACTGGTGAATTTTGGAGCCCAACCTTCCAAAGCTTTGAAGGCAGAAGTCAAGACATTAGCCAAGATGAGGCATAAGAATTTTATTAAAATTCTTGGGTTTTGCCATTCAGATGTATCTGTCTTTCTTATTTATGAATTCTTAGAGAAGGGGAGTTTAGGGGATTTGATTTGCAGACCGGATTTTCAGTTGCAATGGAGTGCTAGATTGAGGATTGCTATCGGGGTCGCGCAAGGACTGGCATACCTTCACAAGGGTTATGTTCCGCATATGCTTCATAGAAATCTCAAGTCAACAAACATTCTTCTCGATGCGGATTATGAACCGAAGCTTACAGATTTCGCACTTGATAGGATAGTTGGAGATGCTGCGTTCCAATCAACCATTGCTTCGGAATTTGCACATTCCTGCTATAATGCGCCAGGTAAGGAATTCCACATTGATTTATTTTCTGTTGAAGATCATCCCAAATTGATGTTTTCATGCTTCCAACATGTTAATTTTTCACACTTATGTTGCTTGATTGCAGAATGTAAATACAGTAAGAAAGCAAGTGCACAGATGGATGTTTATGGGTATGGTGTGGTGTTGTTGGAGCTCATAACAGGCCGGCAAGCCGATGACATTGAATCGTCGGATTCTCTCGATATTGTAAAGTGGGTTCGAAGAAAAGTTAATATTACCAACGGAGCATTACAAGTAATCGACCCCAAGTTATCAAGTTCTTCCCAAACGGAAATACTGGGAGCTCTGGAAATCGCCCTGCGCTGCACCGCGGTTGTTCAAGAGAAAAGGCCATCGATGTTAGAAGTGGTTAGAACACTGGAGTCTCTGAAGGCAGGGGCTTGCGTTCCGAATCTGGAGCTCTCGACTTGGGACTCCGAGGAGCAAATGCAATCACCCAATACTTGAATAGCATGCAGTTTGGCTTTTGTATGTAAAGCATCTGTTTCTGAGTCGGAAAATCTGTAGCAGATAATGTTTGGGAAGTTGATCAATGAGGTATTACAACATTTTGCTCGTTATAAGGTGTTTCATGTTCATATACGTACAGATATATGCCCATCAGATAATACTCGCAGATTACATTCAACTGATTTTTCGGTTTTTGTTTTGAACATTTAACTGATTTTTATTTTGTATATTAAATATATATATCTTTTAAAAAGATTCTAGGTTTACATAAATCAGTTTAAATACCAAAGTAACCAACCTTAGTCCGTTGTGGGTCAAGGGTGTATATGAAAATTTTCAAATGCAAAGAAATGATGGGACTGTATTTGATTTGAATTAAAACGGGTGTGGAACCATAATGGGATGAGTACGAGTTATTTAGATTTTTTTAGATTTTAAGGGTTACAATTTTGTTACGTAGTAATTCCGAATCAACAATTTTATTTTTTTTAATTTCATCAATTTATTTCTTAAACTTATATACTGAATCAATCATGTCTTTTTATTGGCGTTGATTAACAGAACCGTTATTATCAGTCGTCTTTTGTCATGTCACACTGTCATTAAATAATTAACATATGTGCTAACAAGTCATTATGTCATTTTGTTTAATAAATTAATATTCTCTAATAAGATGATGACAAGTTAATTTTGATGACGTGGCGGTACATTTGATATGTAATTTTTTTTTAAAAATGTAATTTAAAATAATAAATTTTAAAACTCTTCATTTGTATTATAATGTCATCAAAATTAACTCGTTGTCGTCAACGTGACAAGACAGTTGGCGATAACGACTAACGTGGAAGCAGATAGCAATCACATGCACATAATTTAACAGTCTATCAGTCAATGATAGTCAAAGGGCGAGATTGATACAGTTCAGGAATTCGACGGCTAAATTGATAAAATTAAAAAGGAGAGTCAACATTGCTAATTTAGGACTATTACAAGGCAAAATTACCCATTAAGCTGATTTTTTAAGTAAAGTCAAAAGTCCGAATCTTAAAATTGTTGATGTAATAAATTGAATCGAGAGAATCGTCCCACAACAAATATTTATAATACTCAATTTAAATTAATTAATTAATAAATTAAATACGGTTGATTAGAAAAAAAAACTGGTGTGGAACCCACACCACACTTGAAATTTATGTGATGATTGCTGAATTTATTATACAACGCTATATATGGTTACTAAAATCTTATATTATTTATAATTGCCATTTTCACCCTCTAATTTAATTGACAGTTTTTTTTTTACCTTCTTTATCTCCTCTCTTCACCATATATAATGATGAACCATATTCTGGATTTTCATTTGGTTCCATTGAGATTAATATCAGGTCAGTTCAAATATTGGGTTTCTTGTTCTAATAGCAATTTAATTTACTATCCATATATTTCTTTCTTCTCTTTTTAATTTAACTTCAGTTCTACTTTTTGTTGTGTTATCAGTGAAATACATAGATTTGGCCATGCTTGCTTCTTACAATTCAAGCATACATTGATATTTCATGTTTTGTCAAAAGCTTAGATGAGTGTTGATTATATATATATATATATATTGTGTGATTTTATTTTGTAAGTTATATCATATAATTAGAGTGTTGTATTCTCGTATCAAGTTTTAAATATAATTGTCGAAATAAATAATTCAAAGAAAATAAAGAGTCTGTGATATCACCATATAAGTTGTAGTTCAATTTTCTTGCAAATTATAGGCTCTTTCTCTCTATTTTATGTTAATGGATTTAAGGATTTTATTTTAAAAAAACTAACATTAATATTGACCATGATATCTTAGGATGTTCACCACACCAAATGGTGTCTTTAGCATTTTGAATGCCTTAAATAATTGTGTATATATTTTTTTGATTTTTTAAGGTATCCATTAGAATGAGTCCCATGACTAGTCTTTCTCCTGTTGGCTCGTATAAGAGTAGATAAATCGTAAGTATTTGATTAAATTTTATATAGCGATATTTATCCAAAATTTATATATATATAGCGATGGCAACTGAATAGGTCAAAATATTAATAATAAAATAATATGTTCATCAATAAGTGCACTCGCAACAAAGGAAGAATATGGTGTAGATGTTTACAAAAATCCCATGAAATTAAATGAAAGATTAAGGTCCCATGTTAAATGAAAATAATAAAAAAATGTATAACGAATTCCACAAGAACTGTATGTATTCTCATTTGTTTTAATTTTGTAGGATCTATTAACATGACTTCACCAAACATTGATCCAATGTTGCCAAGTGATCCTCATTTTGAAGATTGTAATACAACATTCATGATTAATGCATGTGGTAATCCATTGCTGCTGGAGGGAATGAGGCCATCAAGGAAGCAAACACAAACAAAGTTAAGAGTCTATCACAACAAACTATTTATTCCATGAATCTAAGCATCTGCTGTTTGACTCAACAATTTTATTTGACAGTGATAATCGGAGCAATGAATTTAAAAGGAGGAGGCGTCAGCCACGCCGGGATTCGCTGCACATGTTCGGTGTGAGAAGCTCGAGTTACCGAGGAGTTAGCAGGTTGTGATGACCTATCCATCTTCATTTCAAGTTAATATTACTCCTACTATATATTTTACCATTGAAACTGAAAGATGCCATGGAATTCGATGCAGATACACCGGTCGATACGAGGCGTTTTTGTGGGACAACACTGATCCGACAGAAAAACCAAAGACCGGTCTTCTGTTTATCTGATTTCTGATATATACACATTTCCTGGTTATCATCATTATCTCATTCATAGCTAACTAACGATGTTGATGTTGTTGTTTTCTCCGTACTATGCAGTTTATATAGGTCAGTGATCTCATCCGATTCCAGTTCTAAATCACTAGTGTTACACCAGCATATTATCTGTAACTATATGAATTGGTTCCGCAGGCGGATACGATGATGAAGTATCGGCAGCAAGGGCTTATGATTTAGCTGCTCTCAAATTATGGGGCGAATCAGCGCCGCTGAATTTCCCAGTATGTTCTTTCTTTCACCATCTACATATTACAGGATTCCATCAATCAGTGCTTAATCAGCAGCTATGTTTGTTCATGCATCACTAGATTAGTAACTATGAGTCGGATTTGGTAGAGATGAAGCTGTGTACCAAACATGAATATTTTCGCAACATAAGACGGTAAAATCCTCAACCTACTTCCGATTTGCAGTATAGTCCTGCAACTGATTAAATTGTTCTTCTCCTTTTCCTTTTGTGCTCAATGATCCATTAATGCAAATGAACTGAAAATTTCAGAAAAAGTAGGGGCTTCGCAAAGGGTGCATCCATTTATCGTGGAGTTTCCAGGTAATACATGCATATAATCTCCTTTCCCTGCTTGTTCTCTACTTTTTTCTGCATTTTCAATCACGAGAGATTACTCGGCAGGAACTCGGATTTCAAGAAATGGCAAGCAAGGATTGGAAAAGGGAAAGAAATCAAAGGAATTTACCTAGGAACTTTTGGTAACTACTGACCCTAACTTATTGAGTTGATCAAAATGATGACAATTACCGTAATTGAAGATGACTTGAGATTCAAGTAATCCTTTATATGGTTCATATGAGTTCTTTTTGCAATGGTTTAAACAATCAGATACTGAAGAGAAAGCTGCTAGGGCTTACGACGTAGCTGCTATTAGGCTGAAAGGTGCAAATGCTATTACAAATTTCGATATAAATGAGTATGATCTGAAGGGCATTCTTCAAAGTTCGAAGCTACCAATTGGCAAGGGAGCTTCTAAGCTATTGCTCCAATCTTCGGTGGATGAAGTTATTAGAAAGAAAAGAAACGTCAGGTATGAAGAAGATGGTTCAGGCACCCTCGATCCGGCCATACTATCGATGTCATCTGAAGATCCTAACACTAACGTGCAGAATTTGTACCATTCCCACCCGGATACGAACCAAATAATTAGTTCGTCTCTTGTTTATGGATTCCCGAACCATGACGAGTTTCAGACTAATCCTACTCTAATGCAAGGGTTCAACAGTTTTGGAAGCAATACGAGCAACGGTGGAAATCCAAGCTTTAACTACAATGTGGGGTTTCCTTTTAATGTGAATTCGGAAGGGAACTTTACAGTTTCAGGGGCTGCTGGTGAAATGCAGCAAAATTCAAGTTTTCCCTTTATAGAGGGTTATCACCAAGACTCCACCTTTCCTGTTCATGGTTACCAAAACCCTGTTGCGCTTTCAGAAAATCTAGCCGGCACTGGCTACGGAAATTGTGTGGAGACATACAGAGGGTTTGCAGATAACTTTCAGAGCCTGTTAGCTCTACAAGCACAGGTTTCTCTCAAATTCCGGGACCAGATTAAAGATGTTACCACCCAGAACCTCCCTCAAAACACCATCAATTTCCGAACAAATCCTATAACGGTGTATCCGGTGAGCGGTCGCTACAGCTCAGGAGAATCATGTTATGGGATTTTCAAGGGAGTTCCAAGCATAAAGAGGACTGAGAATAAGTTGGGCAATGGAGCAATTATGGAGGTAAACACATTCCAGAAACCGCTGGAAATGGAATGAATTTTTTTTTAAGCCCGAACCAAACCTTTCCAGTTGTTTGCAACCATGGAATGAACTTGGACTCATGTTTCTAAGTGCGGCAAGGCTTTAAGATCGACCAAGAAAACAGAAAACAATGGGCTTTGATTTGATTTTGAAGTTATATTGTAAAACCAATAATGAACTTGAAATAACAGCTTTCATCTTAAGCAATTGCAGTGCATGTATGGCAGATGATCAAACTTGCTATGCTTACTAAAATATTAAATCTTGTTATGTTACTTTTTTGTTAATACTTTGTCGCGACCATTTTTGAAATCGGGTGTGCAAAAATAGCACGACGATCGATCTTTTAGAAAATTAGGGTTTTCTGGCCATTTTTAATTTAATCTTGAAAATTTAGGATTTTCATATTAAATCGGATTTTCCCTTATTTGTCCTTTAAAAAACATTTTAGAGTTATCGCCGATCACTTCGAGGTAGACCGGACACCGAAAAAATAAACCAGAGATTCTGTCTTAAAAATTGGTTCGGGAGTCGATTACGTGTAGGGAAGGATTAGCACCCCTACGAACGTCCGTTATCGGTACCTTTAATTTTACGTGGCATTTTGGCATTTCGAATAATAATTTGAATTTAATTCATCCCATAATTATTAATTGAATTTAAATTCTGAATGCATATATCCTTTTATAAGAAAATTCATTTTGTTCGAATATGAGATTAAAAGCACCCGTTAGGTGGCACCCCTATTCATATTTAAAAATGAATTTCCAACATAAAAGGTTTTTAATGAATGATCTTTTATTGTCTTGTTGATTTTAAGTATTAATCCTAAAAAGGCTCTAATTAATTAATTAATTACTTAAAACTATGAATATTAATTAATTTAATGGCTTTTATGAGAAATGTCAATTGCTTGAACACCTTCCATATATTTAAAACCCTTAAATTTATCATATTCCTAATTAATTAATTGATCTAATTAATTAAAGTACTAACCCTAATTAAGGCTCTAACAAATTATTTAGTCAATAAAATATGTGAAAATGTATATTAAATGTTCACCTTTAAAACCAATGTTGAGATAACACCCATATTGTAAACAATAGAACAACATCCAAATTTGGGTCCCAAAGGTTCAATTTAATATACATTTAATTATCTACAATGTATTTTAATTAATTATTTAATCTCAATTTAAAAACTAAGTTAATATTCAATTTTAAGTGAAATATAATTTATTAAAATCCATATTGTGATAACACCACATTGTAAACAATGGAACACCATCCAAATTTGGATTCCAAAATTATATTTAATATATATCTAATTATTACAATCATCTAACCTATTTAATTATTGAACCCTAATTAGAGAACCTAAACTAAAGGCTCTAATGATTAACTAAATCTAAATGTACTTAGATTATTTAACAAATAGTTCTACATGTTATTTAAAACAATGCATCATACATATAAATTAATTGTATTTAAATAAAAACAATTAAATAAATAATTAAATTGAAAACAAATGGAAACTAAAACTGAACTTATTGCTATAGGGACTAAAATGGAACAATTACAAAATTTAATGCCCAATTACAAAACCTAGAGTGACCAAATTGAACAATTCGAATTTAAAGGGTACAATTATGATAAAAATGGGGACTAAAATGAATAATATGCAAAACTAGGATGCCAAAATCATGAGAAACCTATAGTAGGGTGCGGACCCTTCCTAACCCGACCTGAATTCACTTCACAGATCACCCAACCTAGTGCTAAAACGACACCATTTTGGTTCGAGTATAAAACTCGAATACCGAGTTAAACTCAGTCATTATACATTTCCCCCCTCTCTCTCTTCATTCTCTCTCTCCCCTTTTCTCTCTGAACACAAACACCCTAATTACCCAGATTCGCCAAAAAAAGATCAAAACCTTAGGTTTTTGCTTAAATGTTCTTCGTGTTCGTCCATTTTCAGATGAACACTAAGTTGTCCAGACACAAAACCGCCACCATCTCCGCCTTTGAATCCATTCTGCCTCCACCAGCCAAACTCCGACATGTTTCTCAGCCATCGCCTACGGTCTCCGACCCTAAAAACCCAAAATCATCATTTTTTTCACCGAAAAACCTAGATCTATCCCAGTTCGACCGAACCACCCTTCTTCCATGTTCTAAATCTACCCAAACCACACTCAACCTCTTCAACTCTACCATGGAAACCAAACTTCGGCCACACTAAACCCAAAAAAATGATTTTCAATTTCCTCTTTTGTTTTTTTAATTCTGTTTTTATTTTGAAACTAATGTTTATTATTTTACAAGAATTAAAGAAACGGAGAAGGATATACCTCTGCAACAGCGGCCGTTGTGACTCTAGCGTCCGATGATCTTCCGGCGACGTCGAATTTTACAACAGTTAGGCTTTCGTACTGGTTCAGCTTCTAAAGACGGTAAATTTCCCAGATTGCCCTTTCTCTCTCTTCCATAATATTTATTATTATTATTTTAATGAAGTAATTATGGTTGTCATTGTTAATGCTGACACACTCTCTTATGCAGGTATTTATAGGAGGTTGATCGCTGAGGTCAGACTAATACAGATCGGTGTGAAACCATGATGAGCCAATCCGGGAACTCCACGTGGCATGATTTAGCCTGGAAAATTAGGCTTTTAATAAGTTTTGTGTTTCTTTGACCGAAAATAAGAAAAATGGGCGGGAATTATTTATAGTTTGGGCTTTTGGATTTATAAATGGGCTTTTGGATTTTTATCATGTAAATGGACATTTATTGGATATTTTGGACATTTATTTGGGATATTTATTTATTTATCTATTATTATTTATTTATATCTTTTTTGGCCTTATTTATTTAATACGGGTACCTCGGATAAAATACGAGTATTATAGTTGCCCCTCTTTGCTCATTGGTGTGGAACAAGAAGTGGGCAAAGACTGAAAACACACAAATTTTGTCCAAATCCACTGGCCATCTTCTAAACTATCGAAGCCTGAAGCTGTTCTTCTTATTTTGAAATTCTTCAAACTTCTGCCAAACTATAGAATCTGAAGTTGTTCTTCTTATTATGAAATTCTTCATCTTCCAAGGTCTGAAATTGCTCTTGACATTCTTCATCTTTCGAGGTTTGAAGTTGTTCTTCTTATTATGAAATTCTTCATCCCTCTATCGAATCATCCATCTTTCTGCAAGGGTATCGATTAAACGAGTTATTCTTATTAGGAGCTCTGGATTCTTTCCTGGGCAAATTCTTCACATTGCAAACTTCGTCTTTACCGAGCAAACTTTTCACATTAGGAGTTCTTCATTCTTTGCTGTGCGAACTCTTCCCGCTAGGAACTCTATCTTTGCTTAACGAACCCTTCCTATTAGGGGCCCTTCCTTCTTTGCTAGGAATGCTAATTAATCTCTTTTTCTGGGGAAAAAACTGAACCTGCAACTGGACAATATCATTAATTAATAAGGATGTATCCCCAATTTCTCACTTAAAGCACTGAGATCTTTGGTGACATTGCTTATTCTGCCTAAGATATAGAATCCCTTGTTTTCTCTTCCTCCGTTGATCAACCTTCTTCTATGCCTGCAAAAGTCAAATTTATCATTAATCTTCCGACATTGATTGTAAAAATGTACAATTTAGGTATATCATTAAGAAACGTCAAGTGCTTCAACAAAAGACACTGAAACTACGAATCTTCCTCATTTGAGCTTGAAGTTGGTTTTTCTTGCTTTCCAATTCGGCAACTTGAACCATTTCTGTCTTTTTTTCTCTTTTTCTTCTTCTTTTTTTTCTCTTTCCCTTATTTCTTTTTATTTTTTCTTCTTTTTTTTCTTTTTTTTTCCTTTTCTCTCTTTTTTTTCTATTTTTCTTCTTCCTTCTTCTTCTTTCTTTTTTCTTTTTGTTTTTCTTTCTTTTTTTCTTTTTCTCTCTTTTTTTGCTTTTTTCTATTTTTCCTCTATTTTTTGTTTTTTTTTACCGAAGGCCCAAAGGATTAATATTTCTGCTGATATCATGCCCCACTGTCTTATTGCAATAACATTCAGAAAGTTCTCATCATTTCCAAAGGTATCGACCCGAAGGACTTACTGATGACCCGAAGGATTTAGAATTGTAATGCATTTCCTTTCCTATGCAAACAATTACATCACTTCCGAAGGTGATGGCCCGAAGGACTTAACATCATGCCCGAAGGACTTACTGATGACCCGAAGGATTTAAAATTGTAATGCACTTCCTTTCATGTGCAAACAATTGCATCACTCCCGAAGGTGATGGCCTGAAGGATTTAACATCATGCCCAAAGGACTTACTAATGACCCGAAAGATTTAGAATTGTAATACACTTTCTTTCTTGTGCAAACAATTACATCACTCCCGAAGGTGATGGCCCGAAGGACTTAACATCATGCTCGAAGGACTTACTGACGACCCGAAGGATTTAACATCATGCCCGAAGGACTTACTGATGACTCGAAGGATTTAAAATTGTAATGCACTTCCTTTTCTGTGCAAACAATTAAAAAAACTTTGCTGAAATCTGTCTCTGCAAACAGATTGAAATCTTTGCTGAGATCCGCCTCTTCAAACGGATTAAAATCTTTATTGAGATCCGCCTCTTCAAACGGATTGAAATCTTTGCTGAGATCCGCCTCTTCAAATAGATTAAAATCTTTCTGAGATCTACCTCTTCAAATAGATTAAAATCTTTTTGAGATCCGCCTCTTCAAACGGATTAAAATATTTTATGATATCTGCCTCTTTAAGCGAGTTGAAATCTTTGCTGAGATCCACATCTATAAACGGATCAATATCTTTGCTTCAAGAAAATGTGATTGAAACTTTTACTAGTCTTTGCTAGTTCTACTTCTCCAATCTGAAGTTACAGATTGAAATCTTTGTTTGTTCTTTGTTGATTCTTGTAAATTCCTACAAAAATGTACAAAAATGCTTTGAATGCATGAACTAGTATGCTTCTATCTTATAGATGCCTAACTATATATGATGCATGAATTGTGTCAACTGAGGATCACTCAGATGAGCTCTAATCTTCTTTGCCTCTCCATTAAGCTTTTTGCTTAAGTTACAACAATAAGATTATTTTCCTTAAATCTTTCTTTGATTGGCCTTCTTTCTTGACTTGATCTTCTTGAGATTTATCTTGAGCTCTAATTGTCTTCACGCTCCAACAAAATTTGCCCTAGAATCTTTGTTGTTGAGCTCCTTTCCTTCCTGAGCCATTTTTGACCCTTTTTAGTGATCGAATTCTTTTAGACTCTGCACCCTCTCTTGTCTATTCTGATTTGAACTCTTATGCACCATGATGCCCCACTAATCTCTTTGTTTCTTGCCTCATTACATAGAATTTGCCCATCTTCTATCATTTGGGGCGAACAAGTGCCTCAAGTCCCTGAACTTTTCATTCTTGCCATTGTCATCTCCATGTCCCTTGATGGATGATTCCTCTTTCTTACCAGAAGATTATCGAACAGATAAGAGTCTCATACTCAATCATATATTTATCAAGAAAATCTGTCTGTTTGTAAAAATGTCAGCTTGCTTATAGGCATTTCAATGAAGGATACTTTACAAGGCCCGAAAAATTAGGGTATAAAGAAAAAAATAGAATAAGATGTTCTGGATATCAAGTGCAGGAGCGTGTTAGATTCAGCCTTCCTATGAGTAGAATAATTTGAATGTTGTGTCAATTTCTGAAGTTATAAAATTTCTTCCAAACCACCCGGTTCACACCCTATGATTAACGTGTTGCTCGATCCAGTTAAAAACAACTCATTCTCTGTTTTCCTCATTCCTTTCTATTCATAAATGTGTTCAAGCTTCTCGAACTTGTTTAACTAGTAGAGTGCAAAAATATCAATATAAGAATAAAATTCTATAAGTGCATGTGTGATTCTGATTGTTACTAATTATTATTATATTATTATTATAGACATGTCTTCAAAGATACATCTCCGACGCTTAGGTATTGGACAGGTGAAGCATAGCTTCTTATTAGATTTGTCGACATCCCCCACAGCTCCATCAGAGTGTTCCGAGACTTATTTATTCAAAAAGTTCATTATTTCTCACCTTTTTTTTCCTTTTCCTCTCATTTTCTTCTTTCTTCTTTTTTCACTTCTTTTTTTTTCCAACTTTTTCCCTTTTTTCTTTCCTCACTTTTTCTTTTTCCTTTTTTTCTTCTTTTTTGTTTTCTTTTGTCTTTTTTTTTCTCTCTTTTTCTTTTATCTCTTTTATTGTGTTTTTAAGGTATAGAAGACTACACTTAGAACTTCAATTTCAAGAAAACTCTACTTGGTTAAAATCATCTAGTCTACTTCACTGTTTATGAATTTCAAAGATTTATCATCGAACATCATCAAAGGCGTAGTGATCTGACCTTTTCTTGTCTTGCCGACCGGAGTAGACTGAGAAACAAATTTCACTTCATTGTCTTCACAACATCCAGATAGTTTTTGCATCAAAATCAGCATCGCATCTTGTAACTGATATCTAGGGGCCCACAAGGGTAAGAAAAGATACACATATATTTATTTATTTCAAAAAAATCCTTCCAACGAAAATCGACAAACATGAAATATAACCTTAGAAAAAGACTTCTACTACTTTCGGGCCAAGAGTATCAGACTTATTTTCCAGTATTATTGCAATGGTCCCTGTAGATTATAACCACATGATGCAACAATATGAGTAACACTGACTTCTTAGAATTCCAAACAATCTTGGAAGCACTCATCTTGACTCTCTAATTCCTTGACTGGTATAACGGCTTGCCCCACCCCTTTCCATTGTTGAACTAATTCTCGTGTCAAAATTCTATTACTGACTAACTTCTTGATTTCATTCATTGAAGGTCTGCACTTCTTGGTAGCATGTCCTGGTACTCCCATATGAAAGTCACAAACATTGCCTGGATCATAGCTATGGGCAAATGGACTTGGCACCACCTTCATTGGCCTAGGAGTGATATGTTGTCCTTCAATAAGGTGAGGTAATAGGTTTGAAATAGACACTCCAAAGATCTCCAGATTTGCACTTGCTCGAGGAATTTTTCGTGGTCGTTCTGATGAATTAGCTGACCTCTTTCTCTTGTGACTCTGAGAACTTTAAACATTACATTCACTCACCTCTTTCCCTTGTTCTACTTCTTGATCAGCACGGTCTTTAAATCTTGATCCAATTTTCCCTTGTCGGATCCTTATTTCTATTGCTTCTCCAATCACCATGAGGTCACTGAAACTGCACTTTTAATTTGCAAGCATTCTCTCAAAGAAATGAGATGGAAAAGTATGATGAAACGTACGAGATATTTCTTCCTCGGTCAAAGGAGGTTGAACTTGGGCTGCTAATCCTCGCCAACTCAATGCATAGTCTTTAAAACTTTCACTGACCTTCATACTCACGTTCTGCAGAAAATAGCGATCTAGGGCCAGGTCTATAACATACTTGTATCACCCCAAGAATGCCTTGGCCAAATCTACCCATGGTCAAACTTGCTCTCGACCTAATTTGTTGTACCACACTGCGGCAGGTCCAGCTAGACTATCATGAAAACAATGGATCAACAATTTATTGTCATAATATCCTTTCATTTTCCTACAAAACATTGCCAAGTGGACTTTAGGACAACTGGAAACATCATAGTTCTCAAAACTGAGGACTTTAAATTCAGGCAGAATAACTAGATCAGGAACTAAACAGAATTCTTTTGCATTAAATTTGGGATTATCATCGCCTTTTCTTTCCTTGATCTTTTTCTCAAGTTTTGCACAACTATTTTTCAACTGTTCGAGTCTTAATCCTTGGATGATAGGCTTTACAGAACATGTCTCTGTACCTGGGTTAGATGCCCCTGGATAAATTGTCAAACATGGTATAGCAGTATAGTTCTTCGCATTTTGTTGATACTTGATCATCCATTCTTGTAACCCTTTTTGAGTCTGTTCAATTCCTTCTATGCCTTCATCCATGATAACAGATTCCCAAACTTTCACTAATTCCAAGATTGCTCCTGTTAAAACTCCGACCGCTCTAGATCATAAATGTTAATGCCATGTTATTACATGATAATGTTATATTGATAAATATGCAATGCATGAATGTATGGATGCAGGAGGTGTTGATTCTAAAAGTGGCCATCATAGAACAACTTTCATTGAAGTAAAAGGATTCAATACATCAGATATTAGGTACTACAGATATTGGTGAGCTCTAACTCCCAACTTCCTAGCTTCCTCTAAGAGCCAAGTTAGCTTTCCTCCATGATCTAATGATGGATAAATATTCTGGCTCAGTGCTATTGCTACATCAGCTAGATCTTCCACTTGTTGAGCAACTTCTTTTTTCTTGAATAACAGCATCTTTCATGTCGTTATCCCTTTCTCGAATCTTCATTCTTGACTTCTGAAACTGGGCATATCGCCTTTCCTCACTTTCTTGACAATCTTTCTTAACATCGTCAACAAGAGCTTTGTACATCAGCGTAAGCTTGAGGCATTCGTCTACCTTCTTCTTTAGTGTTTCATTTTCAGCTTGACTGTCATTCAGCTTGATAGCATTATCCTCATACGTTTGCATATACATTTTTATCATCTCGCGTTTAGCTTCACTAACCCTTAGATCATCCATAAAAGTATTGCGTTGTAGCTCCATTGCCTGTAGATCACATGAAAGTGTATTGGCTCGACCTTCACTTGCCTCAAAACTTTTTTCCAATATTCGGCTTCATGTTTCAGCTATTTGACTCTTTCCTTCGACTGTTCCAGAGTTACACCCAAACCAGCATTTTTGAGCATCGAACAAAAATCTTGATGGTTGTACTGTAAGTTTCCCAGCTCCTCATTCAAATTATCTCTCTCTTGCTTTAATTTTCTTATTTGAGCCTCATATTCGAACTGAAGTCCTTCTTTCTGAGCATTGTCACCTTGAGCTTCATATTCGTCCATTGAATAAGGCTGGTTTTCTATTCCAAATTTCCACTTTCCAAACTCCAAGAGAGCTTGAACTCAACGTTTGAAGGTGAGACAATTTTTAATATAATATCCTTGGATTTCATCGTGAAATTCACAGTATGCATTGGTGTCATACCATTTTGGATACGGGGGTTGCAAATGTGCAAGAAAAAGTGGGGACACCAATCGAGCCTTTAACAATTAAGGATACAATTCTTTATACGAAATAGGGATTGGATCAAAATGATGTTTGTGATCTTCTGTCTTCTGATAATTGGTTGTGGGAACGCTAGAATTTGAACTTTGCCTTGGACCTTTACTTGATTCTGATGGGTGTGTACTTTCCTTCACTTTTGTATCTCCAGGTGTTCTATTAGTTGTCAGGCTTTTGGGAAATTTGGGTCTTCCGTCTTCAAAACTCAACATGCCTTCTCTAACAAGATTTTCAATCTTTTTCTTCAAAGCCTCGTAATTCTCAGTAGTATGATCTAAACTTCCTTGATGATAATCACATGATGTGCTAATACCATAACCCATGGGTGAAGAAGGCACTGTAAACTTGAACGGGGCTCAGGCCACAAGATTTTTCTCCCTCAGTATTGGAAGCAATTCTGCATACGTCATCGAAATTGAATTAAAAGATCTTTCATCCTTCTTTCTTTCTTGAATTTCTCTCTGGCATGTCATCACTTTCTTGAAATTTGATTCAATTACACCTCCAGTTACGAATTGTATCAGTGCGCCAACTCGACTGTTTATTCCTGTACTGTTTTTTGTTTACTTCTCCTTTCAGCTCAGTATGCCCTTTTTCCTTGGTCATGGCCATCATCAGAGTCCTCATCTCAGCCATTTGTCTTTTCAGTTCTTGCATCTCATTATTGTCAGCATCAACATTAACAAAACCTGATGTGTGACATCTGGATAAACTGCCCTTTATTCTTTATGTTATTTGTCCAGAACACTGCTTCATACTTGCACTTTCTTTTATCAGACTATGAATCCCCTTATCCATCATGATCGTCTTCTAATGACAACCACCTTTGAATCAATACCTCTATGCAATGAAAATGTGACGTAAAGGAATACAAAACAAAAACAAAGGAAATAAGTTAGTAACATGAAATAATCTCGAAGGCAACAAATAAATTAAATACATACAACAAGTCAAGTTATATTGAATAGAGAGAATGACCAGAAAAGCGTGTTCAAATTTGCAGCACCTGTCCTAGGTTTCTATTTTGCTCTAATGGGGTAGGCTTCTAAATTACAATGTGTAATGTTATGTAATATTTTAAACAAAAGGGCAATATAATATTTAAATGGTGTAATGCATGAATGCACGAGGTATCGATTTCAAGAACTAGTCATTACAACAACATTCATTTAAATGAAAGGTCGAATACAGAGAAAAGGCAATATGTCACTAGCTCCAGCTCTTTTGGTTGATCACTTTGTTCAGCCTCTAAGTCCTCATCTGTACTGGCTCGGTGTCAATATTAGAGTGTTATCGCAGGTTCATAACTTCATCGAATAAAATCTACACATGCCATGCAATCCCCACATTTGGTTCCTAAAGCTAATCATTTCCAACTCTATTTCTGGATAGCCTGGAGTACTGCCTCAGCTTGATTTTCGATGTTTTTTCCTTTATCATGGTATCTCTTCGAAGCTTTTCAAAACGTTGTACTGCGTTTCTTGATTCGATCATTTTCCTCAATTCTTCATATTCATTAGAGATCAGCATATTCCTTAATAATGGTATCATTTGGGAAACTTGGATATCGCCTTTAAGTTCAAAGCTTTCTATTCTTCCTTGGATTTTTTCCTGTCAACAACGGCCCTTGAATGCCCTCTTCAATTTACTCGTCCTGAATGCCCCCTTCAATTTATTTGTCCTCTATCCTTCTTCTGGTTATCACTGTTTTTCTAGATACTGCATTTTATTTATCTCTGTAACTGCCACTGACTGTAACTCAAATTGTTGTTAAGATTTGTATAACCTTGTTTTTTGATCACTGAAGTAGTGTAGCGAAGCATCTTATTTGTCTATTGTTGGTGTCACATGTATCCTCTCGACAAGCGAACAATTATATTGGGCTTCATAAACAGTCACGACCCTAAACCACTTTTGATCCATTAGACTGTCTAACAGCAATGCTATAATTCTAAAATCTTGTTGAAAATGACTTTTCATATTCCCGTCGTATAGTTCTCAATTTAAACTTGGCTTTGGCAAAACTTTATTATGTTCAGAAATTTATAGTACAACCCTACATTGATGACACCTAGCATCCACGATTATTGTCTTCGTTCTTGTAGTGAGTCTTCTCGAATCTAGTCCTTAGTGACATATTATCCCCCACTTGTCTATCGGACCCTTCAGCTCTTATGGCCACTGCCTACTCGACTAATTCTTGAACCGATACCTCTCATGAATTCAATGTGATGCAACATTTATCGAATAAAACACACCCACACAAAACAAAAGACAACAAAAATTGTGTCAATATGGTAACTTAAAATTGTAAGCAAAAATAATTGCTATAAAATAAAACAATTTATATTGCATAAAATTAACTAGAGAACAGTTTATCTTGCACTAAAAAATAACCAGAAAATTAAATTTAAATCAGCAACACCCTGTCCTAGGTCCCTGTTTGGCTCTAGCGGGGTAGGTTTCTATTACAGCATGTGGGTTTCGATCTAGACTCTGGGTACCCGAACTGTCGTTACTGGACTAGTAAGACATCGATTCGGGAGTATACAAAACCTTATAGCGGAGGCATAACCTCACGGTGTATAAGGTTGGTATACCGGAAGGAGGACAAAATTTCGATCACGGAGTTGGATTACTCACGTAAGATCATGCCTCGCTCCCACTTAAGGGTGAAAAGCCCGAGTAGAAGGCTTTATGCATTAATGAAAATTTATATCACACAAGAAAAAGCTACATGCATTCTTTCTAAAAATTCATCCAATAATTATGAAAAAATTAAATTCAAATTATTGTCCTAAAATGCCACGTAAAATTAATTAGGCCTAACTCTTGATTTTTTAAAATCCCCAGCGAAGTCGACAAGCTGTCACGACTATTTTTGAAATAGGGTGTGCAAAAATAGCCTGACGATCGATCTTTTAGAAAATTGGGATTTTCTGGCCATTTTTAATTTAATCTTGAAAATTTAAGGTTTTTCATATTAAATCGGATTTTCCCTTATTTGTCCTTTAAAAAACATTTTGGAGTCGCCACCGATCACTTAGAGGTAGACCGAACACCGAAAAAACAAACTAGAGATTCTATCTTAAAAATTAGGTTCGGGAGTCGGTTACGTGTAGGGAAGGATTAGCACCCCCTACGAACGCCCGTTATCGGTACCTTTAATTTTACGTGGCATTTTGGCATTTCGAATAATAATTTGAATTTAATTTATCCCATAATTATTAATTAAATTTAAATTCCGAATGCATATATCATTTTATAAGGAAATTCATTTTGTTCGAATATGAGATTAAAAGCACCTCGTTAGGTGGCACCCCTATTCATATTTAAAAATGAATTTCCAACATAAAAGGTTTTTAATGAATGCTCTTTTATTGTCTTGTTGATTTTAAGTATTAATCCTAAAAAGGCTCTAATTAATTAATTACTTAAAGCTGTGAATATTAATTAATTTAATGGCTTTATGAGGAAATGTCAATTGCTTGAACACCTTCCATATATTTAAAACCCTTAAATTGATCATATTCCTAATTAATTAACTGGTCTAATTAATTAATGTACTAGCCCTAATTAAGGCTCTAACAAATTATTTAGTCAATATTATAGGTGAAAATGTATATTAAATGTTCACCTTTAAAACCAATGTTGAAATAACACCTCATTGTAAACAATGGAACACCATCCAAATTTGGGTCCCAAAGGTTCAATTTAATATACATTTAATTATCTACAATGTATTTTAATTAATTATTTAATCCCAATTTAAAAACTAAGTTAATATTCAATTTTAAGTGAAATATAATTTATTAAAATCCATATTGTGATAACACTCCATTGTAAACAATAGAACACCATCCAAATTTGGATTCTAAAATTATATTTAATATATACCTAATTACTACAATCATCTAACCTATTTAATTATTGAACCCTAATTAGAGAACATAAACTAAAGGCTCTAATGATTAATTAAATCTAAATGTACTTAGATTATTTAACAAATAGTTCTACATGTTATTTAAAACAATGCATCATACATATAAATTAATTGCATTTAAATAAAACAAATAAATAAATAATTAAATTGAAAACAAATGAAAACTAAAACTGATCTTATTTTTATAGGGACTAAAATGGAACAATTACAAAATTTAATGCCCAATTACAAAACCTAGAGTGACCAAATTGAATAATTCAAATTTAAGGGGTACAATTATGAGAAAAGGGGGACTAAAATGAATAATATGCAAAATTAGGATGCCAAAATCATGAGAAACCCATAGTAGGTCGCGGACCCTTCCTAATCACTCAATCTGGTGCCAAAACGGCACCGTTTTGGTTTGAGTATAAAACTCGAATACCAAGTTAAATTCAGTCATTATACACTTCTTCCTCTCTATCTTCATTCTCTCTCTTCCCTTTTCTCTATGAACACAAACACCCTAATTACCCCGATTCCCCAAAAAAAGATCAAAACCTTGGGTTTTGCTTAAATGTTCTTCGTGTTCATCCATTTTCGGATGAACACTAAACTGTCCGGCCACAAAACCACCACCATCTCCGCCTTTGAATCCATTTTGCCTCCACCAGCCAAATTCTGACATGTTTCCCGACCACTGCCTACGGTCTTCGACCACCGCTACTCTTTCAGTCGGCCACCACGAGGCGATTTTTGGCCGCCTGCCGAAATTCCCTTCGAACCCTAAAAACCCAAAGTCATTATTTTTTTCATCGAAAAACCTAGATCTATCCCGGTTCGACTGAACTACCCTTCTTCCTCGTTCTAAATCTACCCAAACCACACTCAACCTCTTCAACTCCGCCATAGAAACCAAACTCCAGCCACACTAAACCCAAAAAAAATGATTTCTGATTTCCTCTTTTATTTTTTAATTCTGTTTTTATTTCGAAACTAATGTTTGTTATTTTGTAAGAATTAAAGAAACAGAGAGAGATATACCTCTGCAACAGCGACCGTTGTGACTTCGACGTCCGATGATCTTTCGGCGACGTCGAATTTCGCGGCAGTTTAGCTTCCGTACCGGTTCAGCTTTCAAAAACGATAAATTTCCTGGATTGCCCTTTCTCTCTCTTCCTTAATATTTATTATTATTATTACTTTAATGAAGTAATTATGGTTGTCATTATTAATGCCAACACTCTCTCTCATACAGGTATTTATAGGGGTTGATCGCTGACGTCAGACTAACACAGATCCGTGTAAAATCATGATGAGCCAATTCAGAAATACCACGTGGCATGTTTTAGGCGGGAAAATTAGACTTTTAATTAATTTTGTGTTTCTTTGACCGAAAATAAGAGAAATGTGCAGGAATTATTTATAATTTGGGCTTTTAGATTTATAAATGAGCTTTTAGATTTTTATTGTAAATGGACATTTATTAGATATTTTAGACATTTATTTGAGATATTTATTTATTTATCTATTATTATTTATTTATATATTTTTTGGCCTTATTTAATTAATACTGGTACTCAGACAAAATATAGGTATTACATACTTAACCATAAAACGATTTGTATCTTCAGGACAAAAGACGTCTAAATAAACAAAAGCTAGAGAGAGAGAAGAAATTATTCAATGTATACTGCAGTTTGATCTCTCAAGCTCTCCAATTCAACAAAAACAAAGCAAGTTCTTCCCACTGTACGGTCAAGCCATTACACAATGTTTGAGAATTTCCTATAATTTTAAACCATTTAAACTTTTCGCCTTATGTTTCTTCACCTTTACATTGCTACAAAACATGAGAGATGTACACAACGATCTAGCATAAGCAGTCAAGCGGACCATACCTCACGAAGGAGTTCGTATCTTGCATTTGCACCACCATAGCCTGCATGCTCATGGTTTCCGTTAACTGATCCATTGACAACAATTGTAGGTGACAATGGTAATTTATCAATTATCGTTGTAAGTGGAGAATTCAATTCCTCCAGTTCCTCATCACTGGTATATCCTTTCCTCTGTGCCACCAGTGCATTCCTAGACAGTGGTGACTTCTCTCCTGCCTCTGTAACTTTCTCCGCCACATCTGCTGAAGATGGAGGAGTATAGACAACGAGGGCAGCTGTATAAAGGAAAGTTCTAGCTGGCTCTCCTGATAATCTCCTCTCAACAATAGTCTAGTGGATGAAAGAACCATGAATCAGAAACAAAACTTTTATGCCTTTTTACTGGTTAAAGGCAAAATTGAGTCCATCGAAATATGAATCACAAATAGCATATGCACGTGGAGATTGTGCATTATGCTATGAGTTTTAAAAAGTTCGACAAACAAATGCGTAAAACAAGAGAACGCTGAACTAATCATACCTCAGCATTCAAGGCTTCCAATACAGCACCTGGAACATGATCGGGACAAAACTCGTCGGGTGTGAAGTTGCAGAGAATGCGTTTAACCAATGGAAGACCTATTGATGGGCACACCTAAAGCCATGAAAATGATTTAGTCAAAAAGAGTAGAGAGACCCAACATCAAAGAGATTAGAAAGATGCAGACTTTAATTAAAAATCCACCTCCTTTCTAACTGAACGGTCCAAAAGCATGTCCTTTGGAAGCATTAGAAGATCACTCAGGGAATTAAGAAAAGGGAAGGATTTAGGTTCCCCGTTTCCATTTTGTCTGAAGTCATCTTGCGTGCTACGTTGATCTTCATTCAAATCATCATCACTATCCATACCAAACATATCGGTCAACCATCTAGACCAATTACCAACCTGTAAAATAATTGTCCCTCATTAAGAACTTGCGAATAATATTTCCATGTAAAAAGGTAATTACAAATGGGTTTGACCAATTGGGAAAGGTGATGAAACCCCCAATTACTTATTCATCTCGAAGCAGATGGAAACCATTCCAATACTTATCATCACACAACAGAAAAGGTAAACAACGGCATCATAGATAGCATAAAATTGAGGACTTCCTATAAAGAACATGAGAATTCATGTCCTTTGCAGCATCTGAGATTTTTCCATTGGCAACATATTATTCCTTCTAATATATTTTCTCAGCATCTTAGATCATTCCATTTTTAATGCATTTTCCATATGATGTAAAGTTCAAAACTTAAACCAGCTAAATATCTACCTTAAATTCGGCATTTTCTATATCATATGTTTCCAGAGAATGAATCATGTTTTTATCACAAGAACCACTATTTGTAACCAAGAGCACTATCACAGGATCACCACCAAGACTGATATAAATTTCTAAGAGGCAGTGTTCCAACAAAACATAAGAACCATGGAATGGAGTAAATATAACAAGCATAGGAATTATTAAGATTCCAGCAGCAATTGCTTGTAGAGATATAGGTATGGTGCAAGGACTAGCCCCAACTAGATATACTACAGATATCAAGAAAAAATAAAAGTCAACTGATAAAATACATACAGCATTTTTGAGCTGTGCACCAGATCCAAAGCTAAGATCCCCGGCTGGAATAGGCAGAACCTTTGAATCTACAATAGGATCAGATACAGGATCTGTTGGGATCTCATTAGCAGACTCCCGCAAAATGGCATTGAACATTGCTACATCTAGCCTCGCAATGCACTGTGCCATAACCTAATAAAAAAGGGTACATAATTAGTTCACAAAGAGTAAATAGATGAGGACATAACAAAGATACATCGGACCGCTGCTTAATATTTACAAAGGGAGAACGCATATAAGTACATACCAATTTTCCAATAACAGGCAAGCAACCACACTCATGACCGCCTGCTCTAACAGGACAGAGTCGTTGAAAAGCATCTTGGAAAGCAGTTTTCCATAAGTTGATCGAGAAACTTCCTTGCTGTTGGTCGCCCAAGGCTGGCCCCAACAACTTTCCAATTGATCTGCTGACAGATGAACCCTCAAGAGGAGTTTGCATATATGGAGTAAGAGCCTGAAATAAGGACAACACATAAATTCTCTTATTTGTAATTTAGGGACTCAACTGTAATATCAATCAGATGACCTACATTTTTAAATAGCACTTTCCCTTGAATGTAAAAAATTTGACAACTATTTACCTGCCACCACACTGACTCAACTATTCGAGAGAATATCCAAGATTCCACTTTTTCTACTGCAGAGATGAAGGTTCCTGTCTCTTGCCAATCATCAACAAGCGGCCCAAAACTGTTTACTTGTTTACTACCAGCACCACCTTTCCATTTTAGAGTTGTAGACTTTACGTCACCCCTTTTGTTACTTCCATTCAACTCAGGAAGCCGGGAAAATGGGCATGAGTTGTGTGAAGTGCCAAATGATTGAGAAATGATCTCCCTCAGCAGTATAGTGTTTGACAACCAGAAGGTTAACCTTAAAATACAAAAGCAGAATATTATTCAGCTGTCAACAGTAAGTTGAGAAATTTTAAATCACTCAAGAAAATTATCTGCTTATAATGACCATACCTTGACACATCATTACCACAAGATTTTGCAATCAAAATAAGCCCAGACACTGTGTTTTTAGCAATTGTGGCTCGTTTGTTTTGAGCCCAATGCTTGCAAGCATGTATATAGAGTCTAGCAAGACGTCGAGCAGGTGTGTGCAGTTTATGTGCTGAGCTCCCATGCTCTGGAACAACAGAATAAAGAGCAATTTCCAGGGCAGCCACTTCTCTCAGCTCTGCTTCAAGTTTCTCGATTCTTGTTTCCATCTCTTTTATCTTTTCATTTAAAGTTGCCTCATGTTCAACTTGAAATTTGTCATCGGCAACAACAGGCTCATTGTCAGTTACAAAACTTTGAGTGCCATTTGATGTCTCATCCAAGACATCAACTTCTTTCATCTCTTCAACATGCTTGTCATTAGATCCTTCTGAAGACTCGGATGGTGTAGGAGAAAGTTTCAATGTTTTCTCTAAAGGACTCTTAGTAGCATTCTTAGGGGGGGCTCCATTAGATTTTGAAGATTTCTTAAGAGCATTATTCAATGCCTTTGAGTGTAATTTATTAGTTTCATGCTCGGGCCCCATTCTGGAACCATGGGAAGAGCCATCTGTGAGGTTGTTATCGAGAGCACCAATAGAAACACCGGAAATACTCTCTTCTCTCTCATCCTCAGCAGTCGAGGGATCACCCATAGAAGATACTGAATCTTTTATTGTCTCAGAATCTGATTCGTCTTCCTTCCCCTGAGTTGTTTCTCCCTCCATATCACTGGAGCAATCGTCTAAAACTTCATCTTTTTTAACTTTTGTGGCCATTTTATTACCTTTTGGATCAGGAGATGTTTCTTCAGGCCTGTTAACATCATCCACATAATGTATAATCACGTTTTTGTAAACTTCAGTAGCCTCAGAGCCCACATTTGAATCACTTACTTTAGAACTAGGGTCTGATCTAGCTCTTAAAGCTTTGGATTCAGTTTCTTTTGGCTTCAAAGTTTTGCCACCATTCCCTTGGTTTGGTTTATTGTTTCTCCTATCAGTTCTTCCGGGGTGCTTCGATTGAACATTAGCTGAATTTCTCCTCTTGTTGCCAGTGTCTTTCATATTTGAAGTCGATTCACTTTTTAACTACAATTAAGGAAGAAACTACAAGAAGAGAGAGAATAACAGATATCCCTACCAAACTTGCAGGTTCAATTTCAACACTGGATGCAAAATGGAACGTAGTTGCACCTACTTAGAAGAAACCACCTCACTTAACGACAGGGCAATCTTCTTCAGGCCCTTTTATCACTTCAGTGCTTCTGCACAAGAGAGAAGCCGGGATCATCAGTACAGAATTATCTATCGCTTGATATTAGCCAAATTCAGCTACACTTAACCGAGAACAAAATATCTACGAGCTCGGCGTGCGCGTAGAAAGCAACATATAATAGTACAATGAAGGAATATTAATTCAGATACAGCACCACATCCAATTAGAGCTTCAAGCTAAAAGCATAGGAAGTAAGAGCTGGGAGAAAATGAACAAGAGAAAGAAAAGATATAACAAAGAGCAGAAGCACGCAATGCATTCAACAAATCAAGGCCTTTATCAATAGGTTCTGTAAAATACAAACTAAGCAATAGTGGAAGATTACCAGTAATTTGAGGCAACAGATAATTTCAAATGAAAAAACCAGTAAAATTACAAGTTAAAAATTTATCAACCTGAAAGAACCAGAAATTCGTTTCTATCTCTTGTTTGAAAGATTTTAAGGCTGCCTAGGATGCAATTTTTGTTGATTAAATAGAGAGGTATTACATTCCCATACCAGGATTCGAACCATACAAGATGAGACAATATGATCATCCTTAGCCACTACGCCAATTAGTGGATGGATCTAGTTTAGAATGCAATTCTCATAACTGATATCAATGACAAAAACTTGCAGCTAGAAAATTAACGGTGAAATTCAACCATTGCATAAAAAATGTATAAATAACATTGTTCCATAATTCATAAAGTTGGGTTGAGTGTTGCACGATTCTAAAAATGTAATACCCCCTGCTCTGTAACTAAAACCTAATTAGATCAGTGTTTCTTCCACAACTAACATCTTACCATGTATGTATGGCATGAACTTCCAAACAAGAATCCTTGAATGGCAAACAACCAAAGCAATTACACACGGCATCAAACAAATTGAACATTTCAATTCAAAGTTAAGGTTGCACATTTCCATAATTCAATTTTTTTTTACTTCGATATTCACTTTCTATTCAAAGTTAATGTTGAACAAATTCCAAAACTCAGATCAAAGATGAAAAAGAAAAAAAAAAGACCAACAGATCTATTTCCAGTAGTACAAACATCAGGGTTGGGGATGACCTGAAAAGAATTCAGAAAGGTTAAATATAAATTAATTTAGACTAAAGTATATCTTTTCTATGTAGACATATATGTATAGACAAGTCAAGCATAGTAGGCAAATAAAATATGCAGCTGAGCAACTAAGCCAACTTTACTTTTTAGTCGCAATCTCGCTTTTGGCTTCCAAGTATTTCACCAGGAAAAATATCTTCTTCTTCTTTTGCAACCAATCAAATTTTATGATTAAAAACGACATAGTTTTCTCTTACTAGAGATCTTAATCATAAACAACCCAGACCACATGAGTTTTTGTTTGTTGAGTTTCAGCACCTCCCACTTTTTTCTTTTAATTTTTCCTTCGTTTGAAAATTCCAGGAAGTCCATCACAATTTGAAAAGGTTCAAATCATCTAAAGATCAATAATCATTTCAAGTACATACAAACCCGAAAGTAAAACTGAATCAGATCAAACAGAAAACCCATGGCAGAGCAGAGCAGATCAGTGATGAAGATTAACTGATGGGATAATAAAAAACAAAACAAACGAGAGAAAGACCAGATCAAAATAGAAAGTATTCAGACCATTTCTCGGGGGAATTTTGATGAATAATGCATCCCCAAATGATATTTAGGTATGTGTAGTGCGCTGGGTGAAAATTAGAAATCTACCACAAAAATTATAGTGCAGTGTGAGGTCGCCACCTGGGAAAGACGTGGTGACGACCTCACCTGCACTGTAATTTTTGCGGTAGATCCCAATTTTCACCAAAGAAATAAAAAAACAGAGAAAATACAGTTATTGTTTGAACTTAAAAAGCTAGTGACAAAACGAGAAACGTAGAAAGCTGTAATGCAAAAGGGAAAAAAGAAGAATAAAAGAGAAGAAAGCTGTAATGCAAAAGGGGAAAAAAAAAGAGAGAGAGAGAGAGAGAAGAAAGGTGAAAGGGAGATTTCATGGTTTGAACTTACCAAGCTTTGTATTGGGTTGTTCGAAGAATCCAGAGAGGATTGGGACAAGGGAAAACTCTGGGGATCCTAACCTTCTCTCTATGCTTTTTCTTTTGATTCTGGAGGCTTTGAGTTTCGTGCAACGGAGTTTCTTACTATTTTAGTGTGGGGAAGCAGAGGGGCGCATTTAAAAAGGAAGTGATGTCGTACAGTAGGAATAAGATGAAGAAGACGACGCGATTTGGGGGTTGTCGGTGGGGCGAGAGTCACCGAGTATCACCGGTTGACGGGTTTTTTTTTGAAGGATTTTGGTATCTTTTTTAGGACATGTTCTCGTTTTGGTCCCTCTACTATGCTCCAAATAGATATTCAATCCTTATACTTTAACTTGGTATAATTATCGTTTGCTTTTATAATGTAATTTGTTAGTCTAATTAGTTAACAATCTTAACTAATATTTTGTAGGAATTGGTTCAGGTTGTAAGTTTAGCCCTAGTTTCTTCTACTCTCAAACAAAGTCCTCCCTTTTTGTTATGCTCTACGGCGGCCAGTCGTTATGTAAACTTTGCGATATTTTTATCTATTATTTTGGTAAACAGTCGTCCGGGTCTGGTCACTGCGACCCCCTTTGTGAGGAGGCACTCTTTCTCCCGAAGTTACGGGGCTATTTTGCCTAGTTCCTTAGAGAGAGTTGTCTCGCGCCCTCTAACAGAGGGACAAATAGTCAATTTTGAAAGAATTTATTGTCAACCTCTTTCAGATATGAATCCATCTGATTCAGAAGAGAAGAACTTGCATTAGTATCTCAATTTCAATTCAAACATGGGTTTGATTCACACTCCATGTTCTGAGAAATATTTACCATCCGAAAAGCGGAAAAACGGAGTCTTTGTCTAAAGAAATGCGTTGAGAAATGGTTGGCCTTCTATTTTTTTGTCTGATTTATTTTTTTTATTTTTTATTTAAGCTTTTTTCTTGATCGTTATTGGCGTTCAGCCCCGTTCATTGGTCTACTCGTTTAAGACCTCTTCTTCTTTTTCGGGTCTTGCTTTGTTATTTTTTTTTGTGGGTTTGATGTTTACAAGGTTTCAGTTTTTTTTAACAAATTTACTCCTATGAAAGCTCGATGGCTTGATCGTCCTACAATTTTTTCTTTCTGTGTCTTTTACGGCGGTTCATTATTTTCCTAGTAGAGGATCTATCGATCGAAAGTTTTGCTCATTTTCACTGGCTTTCAATGCCTACTTTTGCCGTTCCAGTCAACCCAACCCCTCCGAATATCTGTCAGATTCATCTGACTGTCAAGGCCTTTCTAGTTGGTGGATCATTGTTTTTGGTTTGGATTCTCGACTCTCTTTTTTACTATCGTCGGCCTCCGTCACCGCCTGCTTTCATCTCTCCTACGTTAAGGTTTTAAGATTCCCTTGATCTTTGAATTTTTTTTTTTTTAGGCCAGTGTTGTCTTGTTCTGTTCTAGGCCTAAATTTGAGTATTTTGTGTGTTTTTTCAGCTTTGTTTCTTCCGTTATTATTTAATGAAATTCCTGATTTGGTAAAAAACAATCTTAACTATTTTTACTGAAATGTTATGGTGGATATTTTCAAAAATACCGTTTTTCAACACAAAAATATGTAATATGTTGAGTTGGAACTTGGAAGAGGTGCTTTTAAGAAAAAAAATCTCCACCAATATTTCTATTAAAATAATTAATGTTGTTTTTTTTTATTTAAATTAACTAATAATGTTATAAAAATCTAAAATATATAATGGCCGATTCTCAAATTTAATCATAATTTAATGTAATTTTTACTAAGTTTTTTAAGGTTTTTTTGGTAATAACAAAATTGCCATCATGGCCTAGACTCAGGATTCAGTGAATTTACTTCGATTTGTTGGAATTTTAGACGTGACCACAATATTTTTTTTTGGTAGAGAAAAGTATGATGTATAAATTACATATATGTATGCATATATTATTTTAACTAAATATTTTTTTGTTAAATAAAAATGGCTAAAGTTTATATTGACAAAGTAAAAGTACATATTTTTTTTGAACAAAGAAAAGTATATATTTGATTGTTTTATACTTGCGCTATGTTTGGATTGGAGTGACGGGAAGGGAAGGAGAATAGTTATGGGGAAAGATAATTCCTTTTTTGGATAAGGTTTAACATTTAAAAATTTGTCCAACCTATATTATTTTTTTAGTTTGGTGCCTAATATTTTTTTCGGGCCACTTTGGTGCCTATGTTTCATTTTGTAACTCAAATTAGGTTTTTCCGTGACAGACGTTAAAAAATTTTCGTTATCCAATAAAAACACAACATGTGATATATTTGTAACGACCCAAACTTCGGATTAGCGAATCAGGTCTTAGGTCTGGGTTATAGGGGCTTTATCTTGGAAGACTAGGTAAGGGCTTTTAAGTTGGGCCCATTATGTTGGTGGAAATAGGTTTGAATTTTAAAAGGATGGGAATAGGTAAAAAAAGGATGATGATATGATAGAAAGAGAGAAAAATAAAAATAAAAAAGAAAAGGGGAAAGTGAGAGAGAAAGTGTTGGGAGAGATTCAAACTCTGATCTACAAAAATTTGGCCGTCTATAGTAGACATCTCCGCCATCATTGTGTTCATCTCGTCGAGACAAGTTCACCGGTACCAGCGGCACCACCATTGAAGTCATCGTCGGAGGGAGTAAGAGAGAAAAAGTTTTGGATTGTTTAAATAAAGTGGTTCGAGTGCTCGAAACGCAAAACTGAGGCTGCCATCGTATTCACCGGCATTGAGGGAGTTGATCTAGGCATTCGTTGATGTAGTTCAGCCACCAGAAGCTGCCGCATGCGCGTGGGCAATGTTCGGCCGAGAGAGTAGCTTATCCAGCTGCTGGGTTGGGCTGGGCAGCTGTTGGGCCAAGCCGCATGCCAAGCCTACCCTAGCCAGACCACCAAGCCGGTCACCCGAGCTGAGCCAAGCCAACCGCCAGTCATCAGCCGTTGTCGTTAGCCATCATCGCCAGCCGCTGTCGTTAGCCATCATCGCCAGCCGCCATGCTGCCGTTGACCGCCGCTGCTGCCACTAACCGTTGACTGGCGTTGACTTTTTTAGGAGACCTTACCCCAGGGGTTTTTTAAACGTTCTGAGTCTGATAGCACAGTTCATTTCACCAAATTTGAACTCGATAAGCTGTTTTATGCGTTTGACCTTGTGAATTAAATAGGGGATGCATGATATTAATGTAGTTTCGTATTCGTTGTTATACGAGGATTATTTGGGATAGAATATCGGATCAAGTGGAATAATAGAGAAGCTTATATGAGGATTTATCGCTTTGGCTTAAGGTTAGTACACCTCGAACTTCTATTGCTTCATGAGCATCATAAATGTGATTGCTTTGCGTGTTAATATCTGCAAAATAGGTAGACAATGAATAAGCATGAGTAAATACTGGTATTATGAAATATGATATTTATGTGATTCATGATGATGTTGTGATTATGTTGAGACTTGTGGAGGCTTTAGAGACTGCGTAGAGTCGTTTGAGATGTTCGTATGATTATTCGATGATTGTTTGACTGATTGAAATAATTTTGATGCCTTGTATGCTTGTTCGAATAGATTGATGAGATTCGATAGAAATTGTGTGTAAGGGATAAATAATGGAATATTCGAATAAATGATCATAAAACCGGTAATTAATATTAATTGATTGAATGTGTTAGTAAACCAACCTTAATGACTTTCATAAGCTTTAGGGATCAAATATGCATTATAATATCTTAATATGAGGAAATGAAAATCACACATGTTAATATACACACATTTTTATAAAAGAATGCAATTTATTTGTGAAGAATATTCAAAAACTAAATACTATTTTATTATTATAATTATAAATAATAAATATAAACACATTTTTATAAAAGAATGCAATTTTATTAATGACGTTCGATAGTATAAAGAAATAAAAGATAGGTTGAATGTTAAGAGGATAACTAAGGGTAAAATAGATATTTTATTCAAAGCGAGATTTTAAAAACAAAAAGCCATGTTTTTCCCGCTTCTACTTTTGGTTTAATTTTAATCGAAAAAATAAGACGTTTGGGATTGCTTCTTGGTGCAAACGACGTTTTAGCTTAAACACACTTTTTTAAGCAATCAAAAACAGGGCCTAAGACCTTTATTATTGTGATTTTTCACTGAATTAAACTCATACAAAGATTCAGATTATTTGAAATTCGAATGACTATATTAAAACATTTTTAAATTGAAGTACTTAATTAATTCCAATTTTGTTAAGGAAATTTATGCGTTTCGTACAAATATTAACAAAAGATAATGCATAGCAAACAATATACTTAATTAAATTGAAGTACTTGAAATGGATGGTGACAATCAAATGAAGCAACTCAAAGGCCCCTCCAATTTGATTTACTATGTGTAGGCCATCCAATCCTACAGATCTAACTGCAATTTGTCAATGAAGCTAGGGGGGGGAAAAGCTTACATTTTAATTATGTGAGACACATTTGATATTGCCTGACCATAGCATATCAAAGTATACCCCACAAGGATAAGTTCTTACACTTCATTATTCAACAAAACATTGTATTTGATGCTAAAACATTCTAACAAACAAATAAATAAAATGTTTGAATTATTCCAAATTTTATGCTTAATTGTTTTTGAAGAGACAGATTTTGGTATAGTTTAAGTTCAAATAAGATATAATTTTAGTAAGATAATCCTCGTTAGATTGTTCATACACTTACTGGACCATACCAATAAATTCTCCAATCCTACCGATTATTTTATTCACTCAACAGATTTAAAGTTCGGATCTTAACATTAATAATTCTTTCTTTATTCTTAACAGGGAGGAATGTATTATTCCTTTCAAAATTATTGGTCTAATATTATTTTAGGTTCTTATCAATTTAAACTCGAGTCAGAATAGGCACTTGTTTTCCGAATTTTTAGATTGACGGAGAAATGGCGATTTTCAAGATGATGATATTCTTAAAGTGAGATTTTGATTCAAAAGAAACGAGACCCCTTTCATCTTTGGGTTAAAACACACAACAGCTCACTCAATTGTTAATTTGGTTATAGATGAATCAACACCATTAAGATTAAAATAGACGTTTAATGTGACTTGATATAATTAATAATGTTAATCTTCAAATTTTATACAATCGATTAATTTGGTGTTAATTTGAAATAATTAAATAATTTTAACATATTTAATTGTTTCTTGTGATATTGTCAAACCAAACGAGTCTACCAAGTCAAAGAAACTGAATAACTGCATTATATCATAAAGCAATAATAAGTTATTAATAAAAATAACAGTTAAATAATTACAGCATAAAAAGTAATATAAAATTAACACGTAATTAAGGATAAGATCAAAGTCTAATTTGATAGTATTTGTAAGGCTTAAACCAAAAAAATAGCCTTAAATTGTGCATTTTTTTTCCGTTTTTAGCCTTTAAACTATGATTTGGATAGAATAAGCCCTTAAACTATCATTTTTTGTCACTTTATGTCCCTAAACTATTCTTTGGTCAAAATAAGTACCTAAACTATGTCATTTTTCTTCTTTTAGTCCCCAAAACTATGATTTGGTCAAAAAATATTTGTGGTGTGTCAACATCTTATTAGTCGAAATAATTTTCTTTTGAATTAAATAACTATCGGACTTAAAATGACCATAAATAATAGTTCAGGGGCTTATTTTGATATATGATATTTTAAAATTTAAAAAGAACATAAATATTTAAGGCTTAAGGGTTCACTAGGCCCTTAAACTTTTGTAAAAAATCAAATAAGCCCCTAAACTTTTTTTGCACTTATTTAAGCCTTCAAACTCAAGAAAAAAAATCAATTTGGCCTTTTGACCAACGTTGACCGTTACCTTTAATGGTTTTTTCTTGATTTTTTTGCCACATGTCGTACTAGGATAATGCCACTTAATTTCTAGGAATTTTTAATTTTTAAAAAAATATATAAAATCAGAAAAATTCTAAAAAAAACTTAAAAATCTGGAAAAATCTAAAAATTATTTTAAAAATATATAAAAATATTTTTTAATTTCAAAATGTATTAGAAATAATAAATACTATTTTTTCAAATGATTAAAATATTTTAAAAAATAAAACATTAAAATTAGTCATAATATTTAAGAGGTAACCGTTGACCAGGCGTTGAATCGTTGATGACTTAATCTTTAACTTAAAAATATTTTTCAAATTTTATTTTTTTAAATATTCTTTTAGAAAATGGTAAATTATTTATATTTTAAAGAAACACAATTTGATCGATTTTGAAATAAGATCAATTGTACAAGTATCATGTAACATCTCTAACAGGCAATCCATGATGGATATGCAAACGTCACATACAACCTCAAAAATCGCTCCATCCCGATTGACTTAGCTAATGTTTACACTACACTATGATTTAATTTTTTAAATAAAACTAAATTGCATTTGTATCATGTTCAGCAATTTTCCTTTTATGTCTTGTCTTAATATGTTTTATTTTTATATTATATTCTATTATAAAATCTTAATATCATATGATTATATTATATTGTGTCCGTAATTAAGCCAAAAAGTTAACAAAATTAAACTAGAGATAGAAAGGAGTAGATCAATAAGAAACCATATAGCTTAAAAGGTAAAGCCATATTCAAATATGTTTTTCCTCCTTATTTAATTAATTAAATAAATAAAAGTCTAGTTGGTAAAAATAATTTCTGATTAAAATAAAAAGCAATCCCAGAAGATGTTAGAAAGATTTAAGCATTTGATTTAATAATATATGAAGTTTTTAACAAGAATAAAAGTTAAATTTCATTAAAAATAAGAAAATTTATAATAAATACAACACATCCAAATTATAAAAGAAATTTTAGGACCAAGTCCACAAAAATAAAAGCTCTTGAAGAAAAATAATTAAAATGTGCAAACTCAAAGGGTGCAAAGAAAAAATATTTAATCTTCCCTTACATCAATCATTCATCTTCTATAGAAAACTCAACAATTATCATGAACATCTTCATGTCTCTTCTAACAAGGCGATATATTGATGTATGAATAGAGATCAAGAAAATAATCGTACAAATTGCTCATCAAATAGTTCTGATTGCATCGTCAAATTACCATAAAATAGAATGTAACTATATTAGACCACCCACCTTCTCTGATCAGAGGGTACGTTGTGATGATCGCTACATGAACTTTAACCATAAAAATAGATAAAAACTGTGCTACAAAACATATAAAAATTGTGCCACAAAAACATACGAACAAACACGGCAAGATGTATAGAAAGAAATAATCCAAAACAAAAAAAAATCTATTTGAGATTAAAAAATAAGAAAATAAATAAATAAACGAAGGAAAAAATCGGACAACAATACATAGTTTTTTTTTAATAACAGAACGACACATGGACAACCATTAAAAAGTGATATTTTTATAGAAAAAATACCAAAAAAATCACTTTTAAAGAAAAAAAAACTAAAGAAAGACTATAAAGGAAAACCTCTAATAATAATGTTATTCATATTATTGGTCCCCTAATAGTTAACATCTTAGATCTAATTAGCTCTAAATGCATGCATTTTCCTTAAATCCTAGTATCATGTTGTACCAGGCTCTTCTATAATATAGAAAGAACAAATCAAACAACTCATCCTACTATATTTCATAATCAGACCTGTCGGAATTCATTTCTTTACTCAACTTTTGTTTCTGGAAGTTTCTTTCTCAATTTCTTGTTTTCCCAAAGATTAAAATCCAATTATTTTTATCAATAAATATTAAATGCGTGGCTGAGACATATTACACATTCAAAGAAAAGAATTCGAATTTAAATCTTTAATAAAACACTATTGAGAGTTTCATCTAAAAATTCTGAATATACACCGTAAAATGAAAATAAAATACAAAAATAAATAGAAAATGAGATTTGGAATGCCTCTAATGACTAAACCACATGCAAGGGATCAATATTTTTTTTTTCTGTTTAGGTATTATTTTATTAGTTAAATTCCACAAGGCTTAAATAACTATTGGACTTAAAATGACCAGAAATGATAGTTTAAAGGCTTATTTTGATATATGATATTTTAAAATTTAAAAAGAACATAAATATTTATATATGTTAGAAAAGCCTATAAAATGATATTTTTGTAACCATGGACTTAAAATGGTCAAAAATGATAGTTTAAGGGTTTATTTTGCCCAAATCATAATTTAGGGACTTAAAGTGACCAAAAATGATAGTTTAAGAGCTTATTTTGCTTAAATCATAGTTTAATGGCCAAAAAGCAAAAAAAAAGACATAGTTTGGGGCTGTTTTTTTTTTTATTTAAGCCGGCAAATAACTATAATAGGATTTAAGATCTCTTTCCATTAATTCTCAACCCATTAATCACCATTCACAAATATAATTTCCGTAATTCATCATTTGTTAAAAAGTTTATAGAAAAAGAAGTGGAAGGAGGAAAACAAAACAAATATATGATTTATACAGAGGTTGCTTGCATTGAATTTCATGCCCCATGCGGTCTGCCATGGCCAACTATTAAATGCAAGTTGTCTTACTGAAGTCATCGTATGTTTGGGATTGTTTAACAATTAATTTTAAATATATTTATTTATTTATGTATTAAATAAGAAGGTCCCAAGGTAGGTGAATGTGGGGGGATCTATTTTCTAATTATAAAAAAGAGATGGTCACAGTGTACATGTGAATTTGCTGGTTTTTGTAAGCTGCAAGTTATTCAAACCCACTCTCATTCCAAAATTATAAGATTTTGGTCATCATTTTGTCCAACCAACAGTTTGCATTGACAGCCAACAGCCAAACAAAGCATATGGATCTAATTTTATTTTGCCTAATTTAGATTTTAGACATATTTTAAGAATATGGTATTATTAATTCTTACTTTACAAGATTTTTCTTCTTCATTTTTAGTTGGAAATATTTTTTTTTGTTTAAAAGGGAAATTTTGAACCAATCAAAATTCACCATATATCATTATTGTTTATTTCCAATTTAAACTAAATTAATTAATACATTAATCAAGAAATTGTTTTTTCAACTCTATTATAAAAAAATATAAAATGTCTGAAGTACAGAAGAATATGGGTGTTTATGATTAAGCGTTGTAGTATTTTGATTAATCATAATTAGATGAACAATTATCTTTAGAATTATCATCTAATCACATTAAGAGCAAAACCTACAAGTTAACTACTGTAGTATGTTGATTAACCATAAAAACCCTACGAAAGAGGGTTGTTTTTATCGATTCAAATTTTGGAGTCAAATTTCGTATCTTGATCCTAACCGAGTTATTCCAAATAGTGGGCTCAAATGAGATTATTAGGCCAAGGATTAATTTAATCGAATGAAAATTGAGCTTAACTAGTATTAAAAGGGGGTTTGAGCTAGGCCTAAATGTAACCCATAAACACGGTTCAAAAGAAATAGGCTGAATCTAGGAAGTCACGTTTGAAAATTTGCCCCCTCAAGAAATCGATATTAGGTTTAATTATTTTAAAATACAAAATGAATACTAAAAGTAAATAAACCCAATGAAATCTCATTTATCATAAAATGCATTTGTATAGAAATTGCTCCAATTGTTTGAATAAATATCCAAAAATAACCTCATAAATGCATGCATCTAATAAATCCTTAATTATAAACAGTCTCAGTGTCTGAATTACATAAATATCCCAAAAATACTATCAAAACAATAGTCTGAAATAATTGAAAAAGAGTTCGTACTGAATGATAAAAAATCTGAATAAAAGCGAGATGCTCCAAGTATCAAGTCGCCTAAGAGCGTTTGATTATTTGAAAAAAGAACTATGAGGGTGTAAGCTAAAGAGCTTAGCGTGTCTCTAAAATGCAAGAAACTTTAAAGCAAAACAATATTTTATTTTCTGATAGTCTCTTGAAAACATATAAATTCGAATCATGATGAAATGATATCCAATTGTAATACCCGAATTTTGACCGGGCTAAATAAATAAATAGTATTATAATACCCCATGAATAAATATTAAACAGTCCATAAATAAATGCCCATTTTAAATGTCCAAATTACATAAAAAATACCCAAAGCCCAAATAAAACACACAAGGCCCAAGATACAGCTGGTTACACCGTCATCAGAAACAACACCGACCACCGTAACGGAGGTATATTCTCTCCGTCTTTTGGATTTCCTACAAAATAAATTAGAATATTAGGTCATTTATTCATATAAAAATCCGAAAGCAAAACTGGAAAATTTAGAGTGTATCGGAGAAAGTTTCATGATGGCCGGAGTATTTTTAAGGTTCGGTCGGAGTTGAAGAGGGCTCGGGTTGGGTAGATTCAGGTTTAGAACGGGGAAGGTTGGGTGTTTTTGATGAAACGAGTAAGTTTTTAGGGTTTAGGATCAAATTTTGAGTAGATTAAGGTTTCAAAACAGTGGTTGACGGTGGCCAAAAATTGCCTTACGGCAGCTGAAAATCGCCTTAAGGCGACCGACCGAAGTGAAGCGATGGCCGAAGTTCAGGAGGGTGGCCGACGAACGGCTGGTGGTTGTCGGGGTGTGGCGGCTTTGGATCAAACGGTGGCTTGAAGGGCGGAGGGTGGCCGAATATTTGGGTATCCATCGTGTTCTTCATGAACACGTATGAACACCGTGTGTAAACCAATAATTTTGATCCATTTTGGGCTAAAGATCTGGGAAATGAATGTTTGTATTCAGAGAGAACGGGGAGAGAGAGTGAGCTGGATAAAAATGAAAGAAAGAGAGAAAATTTGGGTTTATATGCCCTGACGAAACGTAGCGTTTTGGATCCCCGGGTCAGAGGGGGATCCGCGCATTTCATCCGAATCGAGCTTTGACCCGCATATCCTTATTCGGATAGCCTTTGGTTTTTGCCCAAAGTCATGTTTTCTCTTATTTTAGTCCCTAATTCCTTTAATTTGCCCCCTGGATTTTACAATTAATTCAATTTAGCCCCTAATCCCCTTAATTATACCCCCTTAATTTTACAATGTTCTAATTGGGTCACCATGAGCTTTGTAATCGGGTATTGAGCTTTGTAATTCTTTCAATTTAGCCCTATAGTAATAAAATTAGTTTAAATGTTCAATTTCTTTTAATTTAGCATTTTATTTAATTATATTTATTTAAATGCAATTAAATTATACGTTTGATGCATGTTTTAATCTAGCATATAGTATATTTTGTAGGACAATTAAATACATTTAGATATTAATTATTAGAGCCTTTAGTTTAGGCTCTCTAATTAGGATTTAATAATTGAATTAGGTAAGATAATTGTAGTAATTAAAAATATATTAAATATAAACTTTAAAATCCTAATTTGAATGGTTTTCCATTGTTTACAATTGGGTGTTATCTCAACATGGATTTTAATGAATATATTTAATATATTTACACTTATAATTGGATACCAAATTAGTTCTTTAATTGACATTAACAATTAATTCATTGTAGTTAATTAAATGTATATCGAATAGAATCTTTGAGGTTCAAATCTGGATGGTGTTCCATTGTTTACAATAGGGTGTTATCTCAGCCTTGGTCATAAAGGTGTATATTCGATATACATTTTCACTTATAATATTAATTTAATAAATTGTTAGAACCTTAATTATGACTAGAACTTTAATTAATTAAAAAGATTAATTAATTTGGAATATGATTAATTAAAGGTTTTAAATATATGGAAGGTGTTCAAGCAATTGGCATTTTCACATAAAAGCCATTAAATTAATTAATATTCATAGCATAACCAACTAATTAATTAGAGCCTTTTTGGATTAGTACTTAAAATGGACAAGAGAATAAAATATCATTCATTTAAAACCTTTTATGTTAGAAATTTATTTATAAATACGAATAGGGGTGCCACCTAACGGGGTGCTTTTAATCTCGTATTCGAACAAAATGAATTTCCTTATAAAAGGATATCTGCATTCGAAATTTAAACTCAATTAATAATTATGGATAAATTAAGTTCAAATTATTATTCGAAATGCCACGTAAAATTAAAGGTACCGATAACGGGCGTTCGTAGGGGGTGCTAATCCTTCCCTACACGTAACCGACTCTCGAACCCAATTTTTAAGACAAAATTTCTGGTTTGCTTTTCAGTGTCCGGTCTACCTCGAAGTGATCGGTGGCGACTCCAAAATGTTTTTAAGATAAATAAAGGAAAATTCGATTTAATATGAAAACCCTAAAATTTCAAGATTAAATTAAAATGGCCAAAAAACCCTCATTTTCCACAAGATCGATCGTCAGGCTATTTTTACACATCCCGATTTCAAAAATGGCCGCGACAGCTTGGCGACTCCGCTGGGGATTTTTAAAAACTGAGAGTTAGGCCTAATTAATTTTACGTGGCATTTTAGAACATTAATTTGAATTTAATTTTTTCCATAATTATTGGATAAATTTTCTGAAGAAATGCAGGTAGCTTTTTCTTGTGTGATGTAAATTGTCATTCATGCATAAGCCTTCTACCCGGGCTTTTCACCTTTAAGTGGGAGTGAGGCATGATCTTACATGAGTTATTCAGCTCTGTGATCGGATTTTCTCCTTTTTTCGGTATACCAACCTTATACACCGTGAGGTTACGCCTCCGCTATAAGGGGCCGTATACTCCCGAATCGATGTCTTACTAGTCTAGTAACGACAGTTCGGGTACCCAGAGTCTAGATCGAAACCCACATACTGTAATAGAAACCTACCCCGTTAGAGCCAGACAGGGACCTAGGACAGGGTGTTGCTGATTTAAATTCATTTCTATGGTTGTTCTTGTGTGCAAAATAAACTGTTCTCTGGTTAATTTTATGCAATATAAATTGTTTTTACAACAATTATTTTTGCTTACAATATTAATTCACCATACTGACACATGTTTTGTTTTTTCTTTTATTTTGTGTGGGTGTGTTTTATTCGATAAATGTTGCATCACATTGCATTCATGTGAGGTATCAGTTCGAGAATTAGTCGTGTAGGCAGTGGCCATAAGAGCTGAAGGGTCCGATAGACAAGTGGGGGATAATGTCACTGTGGATTGGGTTCGAGAAGACTCACTACAAGAACGAAGACAATGTACGTGGTGACCAGGTATCATTAATGCGAGGTTGTACCGAAATTTCTGAACATGATGAAGTTTTGCCGAAACCAGTTTAATTTAAGAACCATAGGATGAGGAGTACGAATAGTCATTTTTAATAAAATTTCTGAATTATAGCATTGCTGACAGACAGTCGAATGGATCAAGAGTTGTTTAGAGGCATGACCCATTTATGAAGCCGGTATAATTGTTCACTTTTTGGGAGGATATATGCGACCAACAATAGAGAAATACGAGGCTTTGCTACACTGCTCCAGTGGTCAAGAAGGACAGTTTATACAAGACTCAATAAAAGTTCAGGGTTCAAGATAGGGTCAGTGGCAGTTACAGAGATAAACAAGACGTGGTCTCTGGAAAAATTGTGATAACCAGAAAGAAGATAGATAACAGATAAATAAAAGGGGCATTCAAGACGAGTAATTTAAATGGGCATTCAGGGACTATTTCTAAACCCAAGGAAGAGTATAAAGCTGTAAACTCAAAGGCGAAACCCAGGTTTCAAAAATTATGAAATTCATCGAAGAATACAATAATTAAGGAAAATGCTGATAAAATAAGGAGCTTAAGAAAGTGGCAGAATTAGAAAGGTGCCGTATAACAATTGAAAGACTAGCTCGTGAGTTTCAAAGAGGTACTACAATGAAGGACAAAGTACTGAAGGTTAAGCTGGGGCAGTAATTCAAGCTATCCAGAAATAGAGTTATGAAGAGATAAACTTTAGGAATCAAGTGTGGGAGTCGCCTGACATGTGCAGATTTTGTTCGATGAAGTTGTGAACCTGCAACAACATTCTGATATCGACACCGAGCTAGGACAGATGTTGAATCAGAGGATGAACAAAGTGATCAACCAAAGGAGCTAGAGCTAGTGAACATATTGCCTTTTCTTTGTATTCGACCTTTAGTTAGATGGGCATTGTTCTAATGACTAGACCTTGAAATCGATACCTCGTGCATTCATGCATTACAACATTTAAACATTATGTAAAATAAATATTGAATTTTTGTTTAAAATATTGCATTTTGTTTAAAATATTGCAAAAAGTAACATTGCATTTTGAGAAGCATATGCAACAAATTTATTAAGGTTAAACAGTCACAAAGATTGTTGAGGATCATTTGGATTGAATGAAAAAGGCTGATCAGTCTGAGAACGAGAGGGAATACGAGCTATCACTTTGTTTGGGGAATCAAAAAGGCCAAGGAAGGAAAGATTCTGGAATGAAGTATCAACGTGGGTGATCAAGATAAAAACTCGTCTCACATAAGGGTTCAGTTTGAAAGGACTCTTCATGCAAAAAAAAGAGAGCAAAAAAAGTAAAAAAAAAGCAAAAAAAAGTCCAAAAAAGAGAGTCAAAGAAAAAGAGAAAAAAGAAGTCAAAAAGAGAGATGGAAATAAAAAGCCAAATAGAAAGGGTGAGCAAGCTCGGATCAATATAACTGGGGCATTTGTACAGAAACTGGAAGATCTGAATTTGGATTATGATGAGTGCAGTGGAATGCTTAACTTAGATGCACTGGTGGATATTGAAAATGCTAAAATGAAGGAAGCTCAGTGGACAGGCATAGAAAAAACTGAATGAATTTAAGTTTTGGAGTTTGGCTAAAAGCTTTGTCGGTCAATGGTTCAGTGACAGTCAGAAGACATAATGATCCTAATAGAGACGACGGGTCAAAAAGTCATTCTCTAAAGCGATGATTGTCAAGGTCAGTTGAAGATTGAAGTTTGTTCACAAAGGAATTGATTGCAAGAGGAGCAAAATACATATACAAGACAAAAAGACAGAAGATATCAGTAAAAAAAGAAGACAATCATTCCTATCCAATGTCAGGTTTAGATTTGCGGCTCCGCTCTATTCAAAATCACTTTCTGATAATAGCCCCACTGAAGTTTTTGGTCTCATCAGGATTGGGTATTTATGTTCTGAAAAAAAGAGTCCAATTCAATCGAAGACTAGCAGTTGCTAAAACAGTTGAGGTAAAAGGAAATGATAGAAGTTGTGACAAACTTTTGTGAATAGCTCATTGTAGTTTGGGGTTTATTAGAGTCAGAGCAATATTTTGATATTTTTTCTGCAATATTGGCTGTACTAAAGAATGCTCCAAGATCAGATGCTCCTGCAAGTGGAAAGTCCAAATCTAAAATGGATCTCATTTATGTTTTTATTGAGAGATACATTTCAAGTTGCTTGAAGCTTCGCAGTATCATGAAGAACTATCATAGCCCCATTAATTCAGTTGTTACAATATCAAGATTATTGTGAGTTATGATTGAGACATCGAAGATTGGTACACATAACCTGCAAATTCAAAGCTTTTTGAACCAAGAAATATTGAAAGTTGACACTGAAGATCAGCTATTAATAGGGGTAATTTAAAACTAGTTCTCTGATTGGAGAATATACAATTGGATTGCTTAGAAATCAAGTGTTGAAATGTCAAGTGAGAAGAAGGAAAGAAGTGAATGAATGCAATGATTAGACTCCCTAAGGTTATAAGAGGAAGAGGTCAGTTAACTCACTAGGTCTGTTATGGAAGATTCCTCGTACAAATAAAAATTTTGATATATTTGAAATGCTCATTTCAGACTTATCAGAGGTCAATATCTTTGCCCTAGGCCGGTGAAAAAGATGTGAAGCCCATCTTCCCATAGATATGATTCCGATAATATTTTCAAGTTTCACATGAGGCACCATAGTGTGCTACCAAGAAGTGTAGGCCCTTAACGGAGGAGATCAAGAAGCAGGTTAATCAGAGATCCAAAATGAATGCCTCTAAGATTGTCTGGAGTTTTGAAGTCTGTCTTGTTCATGTCTATGTATCAAGGGGGAATAGTTTGCATGGATTATCTCTGAGGTAGTATATGAAATCAATTCTGTTACTCCAAGCCCAATGATTCTCTTGTATCGCTTCAGAAATAATTTCAAGATATGAGGCTATGGTTGCAAACGTTTGATCATTCATGGGAAGGATATGACTAAGTGTGGAGCAATCATCTTCAATTGATATATCAATCAGTTCAAGGGCTTACCAAGTTTTCCCACGGAGTTCTGGTGGTTTTGTAAAATTAAAAATAAACTTGATGAAAGTTCAGGGACTTAAAATGTTCAAGGGCGTGGAGTATTTGTTCGTCCTAAATAATAGAAATGAAGCAAACTTAATATGGCAAGATACTAAAGGAGCGATATTGAAGAATTTGATCACTGGAGAATAAAAAATCTGTTCAAGAAGAATGAGAGCATCAGAGCATGAACAAGAATGGACATGTCTTTGTAATGGTGAAGAAAAAAATAAAGAACTGATGATAGAAGCAGAGTGACCAAAATCAGCTCAAGCCTTCCTTGATTAATGGTCAACAGTGAACCATAAGAGATCTGTCTACATTTTTAGGATCATTGCGAAGTAATACCCTAAATCATCCCAATCGCTTTTGCCCGTGAGCATTAGGGGTCCTTTGTAAGGGAGATTATTTCGACTTATTTGTTTATGATGATTGTTTCTTATATATTTTTGTCAAATGGCAAATATCTTGTATTCTTTGATTCTTTAATATTCATTCGTTCTTTTTTATGGGTTAGTTTTTGTTCTCCCATACATATATGTATATATCTTCACTAACATTTTCTCTCAGGTCACTGGATATTAATTGTAAGAGTGACCTTGAATCAAATTCAGAGATCAACTTCAAAAATGTGACTCTCTTCGACTTTATTTAGATCAATGGAAGAAATTAATGAGTGTTCAAGAATCACGAGAAAATCACAAATACAAATTTTGAGTGAATTACCTCTCAAGCATTGTTGGCTAATGTCTTTGAATGAAGTGATAACCCAAAATATCTTCCACTTGAAGACGACTTTTCTTCGAAGATATCCAAGTATGGGAGGACATTTGGCATTCCTTCATATCCCTTCACAAAGAAAGAAAATAAGAAAAATATCATTTGTTGTCCCTTTTGAGCCTGAAGATTTTCTTTTGATTCAACCCAAACCAAGGATCACCCCTACACTGGGGGCAAAAAGGCTGAAAGTTCGGTTTTGATAATAATGCTTTATGAATCAGGGGCAAAAGAAAAAAAGTGAATATATCAAGCACAAAAGTCGGAAAGGCATGATGAATGAAAAATAATACTCTGAATTCAGTCAAAAAATAGAAAAAAAGAAAGAAAAAAACAGTGGAAGTTTGTGTTCAAAAAGTTAACCGAATCAAGTTGAAGCAAAGAAAGCACTAAAGATAAAAAGTGCAAAAGTAAAGCAATATATTTATGTGAGATTTTCCATTCAAACAAGTCTCTATCTAAAAGAGCAGTGGAAGATTGTTTTCAAGAAAGGGAAATGAACTCTAGGGTGAAAACTCAAAAATGGGCAGTCTAGAGCGATCCAAAAAGAAAAGAAAAGAAAAGAGCATTTCATCCGAACATATTCAGATCCGTGCAAAAATGATATTTCACTTGGAAGAAATGATCATTGGTTTCATTACCCTTAAGTATTTATTTGAGTCTATATATCCTTTCTTTAGCAGCCGTGAACCATAGCCTACATTACAAGCCTTAAAAGACCATTTTAACCATATACGGGTATTGGAGTAAGATGAGATTGTCTTCAGAATATATCAGGGTTAACCTTTCTTCAAGGACTTCTAGACTTCTAATGCTTGATCGAGATTAGAAAAGAGGAAATGATTGAGCATGGTGAGTTAGTGAGGTAAAGAGTGCCACCTTAAATGGGATAGAATTAGGTATACGGGAAATGTTTCTCTCAGAAGTCTAATAATATGGAAGGGGTCACATTTGAATTGATCTTTGCAAATTGGTTCAAAGGCTCTGTTGCACTTGATATTTAGGGGCCTAATCTTGTTTTTTGTTGTTTGTCATGACTTATCAAATTATTCCAATTTCTCAAATCTAGTAAAATAATATTTTGAAACCCTAACCGATCCAAGCCTTAAAACCTTTCACCTTTTACCTTAGTTGCTTTATCAACAAGAACACCAAGAATCTTTTCTCTTTCTTTTGATAAAAATCCTTCAAGTTCTCCAACTTTTTTCCATGGCATCTTCTTTGACACCCTTCAAGATATTTTTAATGAAAAAATTCACAAGAAATATAAGGAAAACTTTACCGCACTAACATTTTTCTACGAGAAGATTTTCTAGTTCAAGAATGAACCCAACTTGGGTTATTCATCGGGGTTCATGAAGGTGGTCAAAAAGCACAATTAGGAGTTGTTTTGCCAACAAATGGGGGGAGTCTACTCCAATATTGTCCAAGAGTTTTATGCTTACATCAAGACTAAAGATTCGCCTTTCTTGCTCATACGAGGTACTTGTATCATATTTGATGAGGGGTATGTAATACTATGTTTAAATTGGATGGTGTAGGGGAGGAGCACTCTATGTTTATTGACTCGTTAGACGCTACCAAGAGGCAAAAGCTACTAAAGGATTTAAGTGAGCATGGCACCAAGTGGAGCGTGTCATCTAAGGGCCACCGCACGGTGAAGCGGCTGGCATTGAAGCCACGGTTAAAAGGGTAGAACCATTTTTTAAAGGTAAACCTGGTGCTAACAACTCATAATGAGACTGTCTCGGAGAAGAGGATGGCCTTATTACATTCGATCATCGTGGGCTGTAAGATCAACATCGGTCGTATCATTATCGATAAAACTTATAAATGCGCCAATAAGACCAATGAGAGTTTATTTTTCCCTCTGTTGATTTCTAATATTTATATAAAGCATAGTGTGCCAAAGACTGATTCGGAAAAGGTCTACGAGACTAAAGGAACAACAATTACGCTTGCCCTGTAGAGGTAACTCACTACTACCGAGTCCAAAAACAAGGGCAAGGGAAAGGCGACAAAGCCAATAACCAAAGCCAAGCTGCCCAAGGTAGAGCTTGACACTCCTATGCTAGATAGCTTAGTGACAATGCTTTCCCAAATTTTCCAACGCCAGGAAACCATTCTCCAAAAGCTAGAGAAATCAGAGGAGCAAAATGTCAAGCTTTGACGTTATACTAATGCTAAGGACTGTGCAATCAAAGAAACTCTTGAGAGGATGTCCCCAAGTGTTTTTCCAGCCTTCTCAGAGTTCCCTACTGACCTATTTGCCAGCACTGATATGCCATCCAGTCATTCTTCAGTCCATATTCCATCAGATGCCATTGTTCCAGTATCCCCTATTCAAGTTGAATCCGCTAGCACAACCACGCCATCTGACTCTAGAGAAGAAACAAAACCTTTCGCAACGCCTGTTGCACCTGCATATTCCACTGCCACTGATGTCCCGACTGTCTCTGAGCCGGTGAAGATTGTTGAAGGAGTTCTCCAAGACCGTAGAGCATCTATAGCCGCATCAAAACCCAGCCTAAAGCGCAAAAAATATATGGCTCCCAGTAGAGGGAGTTTCATCAAGAGGAAAACATGCGTTTCACGACCAGAACCTTCTGAAGGGGAGTCTTCCTCCTCTTAAAATCCTTGCATTTCATTTTATTTTCATTCACATGTTCATGCATTTTAAATCTCATTTGTATATATGTGTTGTTTTCATGCGTTGAGGACAATGCACACCTTAGGGGTATGTGTTGCCTCACATTTTATTGCCATGACATTATATTTAATTTTTAGTTTGCCATATAGAACAGTTTGCCATGTAGGATTTAAATTTGCATACCAAACCACTAAAAAAGATGCATCGGTCAATAAGTTCTTTTAATTGTCAACATTACTAGTTTAGTTGAATTTGTTCTAGATTATCTGTCCGATGAAGAAACTGAATTTTAGAACTTGTATGCGAGCAGGTTAGCATTGCCAAGTAGCTTGGCAATTGAACTCTAGTTTAGGGAACTTTAGTTTCACCCTTCACGTGATATGCATCTAGTTTGCAAGACAAACTTAGGTTCTCTTGAAACTGAACTCAGAATAAAAAACAATGCCAGGGTAAAAAGAATAAGGCAACAATGTTTTGCCAAAGGCTAAAATATTTTAGAACACTCCCCTACCTTAGGGAAAATAATTAACTTGGGTCTTCGTGGTTTGCCCCCTCTTAGTTCTCAAACCAACATAACTTTAGGGTATGAGTGTAATGGGTTAGTTTAGTGATGTAATCTGGATTAATGTGGGTATTCGTGGTTTGCTCCCTCTTATGTCTCACACCAAATAGTACATGACGTGACCCTAATTAATTGCCAGCATAAAAACACCCTTGGCAAACTAAAAAATAACCTAAGTTAAGTAGTAAAGTTAGCCAAGGGAGTTAAGTAAATTTGATGCATATTGCCTGCACTTCACGCACACTTAATGACCTTAGACTAGAGCTTTATTGCTACACTTAAATTTTTTATCTACTTGGCATTAGTATACTGATATCCAAGGACAAACCTAGAATCATGTTTTGCTAGTTAGCAGGTGTTGGTGACTATGACAATTTTTGCCGAGGCATCTTTTGTTTTTCTGTTTTATTTTTCATTGCATTATTTGAGGACAAGCAATGAGCTAGGTTTGGGGGTGTGCTAACTCCTCAAAAGTACTATTTTATGCTTATTTTACAATGCCTTTGCTTGCCCTTTTAGTACATTTAGTTGCATTTAGGTATTAAAATTATGCATTTGCCTAAGGAGTTTATGAGCTATTTTGTTTGCCAGTGTGAAGGGTTATTTTGCTATTTTTGACGCAAGACAAAGGTAGACAAGCTAGGCAGGCAAGCTTGGCAGAGAATGCAGGAAAAAAAGCTAGAGAATTGCTGAAGCGCAGTTGGCACAGAAAGACCAATCAATGCCAAGCCCGGCTGGCAAATGAGTAATGTTAGCCGACCGGTCAAATTCTCTGTTGGACTTTGTACAAATCAGCCCTAGGATTCAAATATAGATAAGATGTGCTATCATCTTATCCCTTGTGCATTCAAAATTTAAATTCAAAGGCCTTATCCTAGGGTTTCCCACGCAAGCCTATTTAAAGAGATCGATCAAGCATTTGAGAGTGGATTAGAGAGATCGAATTGAAAAGGCTGAACAGTGGTGAACCAAGATATAGTCCGACCAGCTGAAGACCGAGAGCTTGAAGCCATTGAAGGGCTGCATCGATGGACCCCTTCTTGCCCATTCTCTTCATTTTTATTTATTCTGTTTAAATGATAATGTGGGGATACGATAATATTTTTTGGATGGAAACCCCAAACATGAACTAAACTTTTACAACTGGTTGGGGGATGTTTCAGATGGATGCTGATTTCATGTTTAGTTTTTAATAATGAAAATGCCTTGACATTGTTTTCTATCTGGCATATACTTAATCTTTTTACAAATCCATTGCCACACGACAGTTGGCATTGAGTGCTTATTGCACCTTAATATCTTAACAGATTTGAGGGGCAACGATCTATTGCCAGGTACTAAGGCGAGAAGCTTCAATAGAAGATGTTCAAGTATATGAACTTACTTTGGAAGTATGTTACCCCTTAGGAGTAAAGATTGTCGCTTAATCAAGTTAATTCATGAAAAACATTCACTATAGACGTATAGGGGTTTTATCATAGTTAACTTAGGGTACTGCCATTAATAGAGGCAATACTACCTTTAATCTGCTCGGCAATAAACCAAGGCAGATCATTATTGAAGGCTGGCATAAGTAGCGTAAAATCCGGCATCCCCTTGCCAGCGATCATCATTCATTTTGAATAACTTATTGCCAGACTGCTTATTTTCACTACTTTATTTTGTTAACTTTTCAATCAAAATCCCAAAACATTTCGAACACTTTTATAACTTCTGAACAAGTAAACGTTGAGCAAATAAGTTCTTGGTCAATCCTTGTGATTCGATAATCAGCTTACTGATGTATTACTTGCTGACCGTGTATATTTGCACGCATAAGACTCACCTTGGCACTTCTCTTTGGCATACTTTTACACTAAAATTATACTCTTTTGCCAAGCGTTGGAAATAGTCGACAAGTAGCTCATGATCTGTCTCATCTCATTTACATCAACAACAACAACAACAATAATGATGATGATAATGATAATAACATACATTTTAGTTTACTTTAATTTTAAAAAATTTAGTATACTATATTTTTGAGTAGCTTGCAAGCTTTTCGAGTCAGATATACTTGAGTAGAGTTCAAGCTTGAGTTGATTCAAATCGAGCCGAGTGTTGACCGAGCTTTGACCAAGTTGTACTCAAGTAGCTCGCGATCTATCTTGTCTCATTTACATCTCTAGGTATAATAACAGTTTAAGTCTAAAAAATTTATACTCCCTCCTTCCCATTCAATATGTCCAGTATTGACTATTTTTGGTCAAATGTTTTGAACTTTGACTCATTATTACTTTAAATTTATTATTGATAAAATTGTGAAAAAATATATTTTAGAAACCTTCAATCAAGTAGTTTAAAAATATATTTTTTTATAAATTTATTTAATTAAAATAATTATGGTCAAAATTTAAAAAAATTGACCAAAATAAGTCAATATGGACATATTGAATAGGGCGTATATTCTATTAATTCAGGAATAATTTAATAAATTTAACCATTCATATTTAAAATTTTTTACCTACACCTTCCTGACACATCCTCTGACCACTTGTCGCATTTAGGGATGACAACGGGATGGGGTAGATTTTTACCTCTCCGACTAACCCGAAAATATAAGTTTCCACCAAACTCCGCCTCAACTTTTTCTGGTGTATATCCCGCTTTAAACTCACTCCTAATTTTAAGAAAAAAACGACCCCGCCCGATCCACCCGATTTCTTGACAACCAAAGATTTTTTCCCCAAATTTTCTCCCTAGCCAAACCAAAATTTTACTAACCAAAACATAAAAAATCAGCATCAAAATCATGAGAGAGAACAAAACCTTAAAAAGAACATTTTCAAATATAAAAGCATAGAACAAAAAATATATAAAAAAAGCAACATGTAAATCTGAAACTTATAAAAGAACTTGAACTAGACTCTAAAACATACAATGAAAGAAAACGTAAATTAGTAAAACAATGAAGAAAAACGAAAATGGGAATATAAAAATAACAAAAATTTAAATCTAAAACGAATTAAATAACTTGCAAAGAAATAAAATATAGAAAAAAATGGGGGACAAAAACGAAAATAAAAATATAAAATAATTGAAACCAAAATCTTAAACAAATCAAAGAACAGCAGAAGGAAAAAAATATAAAACAAAAATGGAGAAAAAATAAAAACGAAAATGAAAAAATAATGAATAAAAAGAGATAGATGGGAGAATATGAGAGAGAGGAGGAGGCAGACTAAGTAAAAAAATGAAATGATAAAAATAGTCCTAAAAGTTATATATAAACTGTGACAATTTTTGTAAATATTATAAATATAATTTAAAATATTTTTGGTCAGGTCGGGATATTTTTATTTTAAACTCGAACTCACCTCAACCCCAAAACTCACTCTGACCCAATTTTTTTTAAAAAAACTACACTACAGAATTGGGTCAGGCTGAAATTCGCCGGATTCGGGTTTTTTGTTAACCCTAGCCACACTCCATGTTACTATTTCTCAACTCAATAATCAACAATTGTGATAGTTTAACAGACACAATCACTTTACTACTAGATTACTGAGAGACTAATGTAGCATACCATTATGACCTTAGTGTCGCCTACTAGCGGATATGGTCACTTCACTAATGGAATTTTTAAATATGAATGGTTAAATTTATTGAATTATTTTAAATTAGGTCCAAATTACTAGAATTTAGATGTTTTGAGGACTAAAATTTGTTAGAAAAATGGTGCAATAATAATCCAAATATAATACAATATCGTAAGAAAAATAAATAATAATAAAGTAAAAACAGAACCTAAAATTGGACATAGTTAAAATTATAACAAATTTATTGAGGCATGTATAAACAGTTTCCTTAAGACAGATTTGTCCTCTCCTCAGTGCTTGAGTAACGTTTGACATCTATCTCCCATGATACAACAACAAGCGTTCATAGCGGTAGCACAATTGTAGTGAACATTAGAACACAACATTGTCTTTCTCTATCACCAAAAATATAAAACGATTTTTTGGAAGGAATTTTTCCAAGTAAAAAACTTCAAAATTTTTCTACATTATTTTTGTAAGTTGTTGAGTTGTGTAAAATGTTTTAGAAATCTTTCTTTTATATAAAGGGTGGAAAAATTAAATCATTTGATGAAAAGATTAAATCTTTTGATGGAAAGATTTGTTGAAAAGTTAATGAATATGATTGAATTGATGCAACTTTAAACCAAAAATTAATAAGTCTATTTGCCAAGTGACACGACTTATTATTAAAATGTATATTCACCAAGTGACATGATTTAACATCAATATTATTCAACCAATATATATTATTTTTCCAGCAATCCCCAAATGAATAAAATTGATGGTACAAAAACATCGACTCGATGTGATGATAGATTCTACATTCGATATTTGCATAGAATAGGTAGGCGCCCCCCTTTGAACCTTCCCTTGTGAAAAAATATGTTTATCTTATTGGTTGTCCAGTAGACGTGATGTCCTTGAACTGTCCTGGTGTTTGTGTAAGCGATGACATACCTCACTAACAAGAATTTGGTTCTCATGATTATGTCCATATAGCCTTGGACATCTCCTGATTCTGAAGAGCTTAGAGAACTATGCCCCAATAGTCTCTTTGAAGTGGCTCCACTTCACTCTCACATAGGTAACTTATGTTGTTCGATTTACCGAAACAGACAATGATCACTAAAATGATTGCTTAACCTTTTCTACTTTTAGTCACTGTTTACATCGTAGGAATGGACTTGAGATAAGAAACCCCATAGTGACCTTACAGGGTCTATGCAAGTAGGTTGTCCCATTAAACTTAGATCTTGGATCTCCAGTCAATAGGTTGAGTTTTCATTCACATAGCGCCTTAACAATTCATCAGCTTTAGTCTCAATCCTTTCGATGTTTTATCAATTTGATCTCGATTTAACCATTTGGTTAGCGGATCTGCAGTGTTATCTTTTGATCTTGCAAAATCAATAGAGATAAATTCAATTGAGATAAGTTGTCTAATAGTATTATATCAACAACACATGTTTCTCGACTTACCATTATGTTATGTGCTCTACCAAATGTTGCTTGGTTATCATAGTATATACATATTGTTGGCACATGCTTTGGCCATTCTATAATATCCTTCAAGAAATTTCATAGCCATTCAACCTTTAGCATACAGGTAAAAAATTTGATTCAAAAGACTTTTCCACCCTTGTTTATGAACGCTTGTTGAAATTCTTGACAATTTTCATCAATAGTCTCTATAGTTCGTTTCGTTAAACTTGACCAACTTCCTTAGTCTTACAGAAGAATAAGACAATTTTAGATTCTAATATCGTATTCTTGTGAATTTCAAAATTATTTAATTCATGCAAAAGAAACCATTATGCATTGCTATGGCAAACATAACCAATTATCACAAAACAAACACGTTAGGAGGATAATTTATGGTATCAAAATTCTTTCGTTTTCCACCATTAATACCATTACCATTGTTGTTATGACAAACATAGCCAATTAAAATACAATCCATTATTTTTAGGACCTATTTTCATTTCCTTCGTAGAGGAGTCATTATTTTGGCAAAACACCCTCACACTTTCAAATAGTTGGATGAAGGTTTTCTACCATTCCATAATTCATATGGTGTTTTTCCTTTTTCTTGTGGGACACCTTATTTTAAAGGTAATTTACTGATAACACAGTTTCCTCACATATTCTGATAACCCATAACTTCTTATCGTTCTCATAATATTGTGCACTTCATAACGTGCATCAGATACGACTTTGATAATGTAGTTACGGTATAGGAAATCAGAGTGCTTTCATGCCTTGGCAACGTTGAAGGCAGTAGCAACATGAGTACTTCCATGTCTCGACAATGTTTAAGGTCGTAGCAATGTCTACATCATCATCTCTATTAATAGGATGATTATCTTTCAAATACAACTTGATCAAATAACACAATATTTTCCCATTACCACGTTTTAAAATTTTCTCGCAAGCTTTTCATTGTGGCTTATAATTACTAGCAACATTAGACTTTGTTTTAAAACTAGAGTGAGAATGGTGATAATAGCATCAGACAAAGAACTGTACGTGGATTATTTCATGACAAAGTCACAAGTTATATGTCACATCATAATTATGAATTTGTTAATAGTCAAGAATTTATTCAAAAACTAAAAACCAGAAACAAAACACAATTAATTAACTTTTGTTGAACGAAGGTAATTTAGTAAAACTCAAAAATGAAGTACAAATATTAACTTTTGTTAGACGGTAGGAATTTAGTAAACTTAAAACTTGAAACAAAAGTGTGCACGGTCTAATAAAAGGCTCAATAGTGAAATGTACACCGGGTAGGTAACCCTGAAAGAGAGGTGGTGCACTAGGCAAGCTTAAATACTAGGTCTTTCAAAGAACCAATCCTAGACATGTAATCCAATATTATCTTTTTAATCAACCGTTCATAAATTTCTCTTTCTTACAAAAATATGCTAGATACTTATTATATAATATCCCAAATTTTTTGCTAGTGACTAAAATGTAAATTTTGAAAGTATTGGGGTTAAAGTATACACTTTAGAAAAGTTTGGGGATTAAAGTGTAAATTTCCCCAATAAGTAATTTTATTTAGTATAAGAGTGAATCGGATCGAAATAAGTACTTTGATATCGGTTTTAAGAATTAAGGTGCAGTAAAATATACCGAATTTGAATCGAATAAAATTGTTAAACGTGCTCAGGCCAGGGAAATATTAAGATGGGTGACCTCTGGGAAGGTCCCATAAAAGTGTTTCTGATCGATATTTTGGACTCAATAAGAGTAGAGAATATTCGTATGTATTATCGATAAAGGAATTCTAAGAGAAATTTTATTCTATGAAGATTTTCGATAAGTATCGGGAAAATAGAATGAGTTAAGAAAATTCAGTCTAAGATCTTATGAAAGGGAAATTTTATGAGATGATATTGTGGATTTCCCGAATATGGAAATATAGAATTATTGGAATAAATCCGAAAACTTGATAAAGGTAAAATTGCAATAGAAGTATTTTATGAATATCGAGAAATCGGATCGAACTAAAATTTCAGAGGCTAATCCAAAGCCATGGAAAAGTCATAAAATACTATTTTATGAATATTTTATTATAGTTGGTTGGATTCCAACTAGACTTAGTTAATTTTTTTACAAGAATGGCAAACTAGTAAATAAAAACTAGTTAGAGGGTAAATTGGTCATTTGGCCCCAATGACAATTTTGAAATATTTAAAAGTTATAAGGGCAATTTTGGAAAGAGTAAATGGAAGATTAAATCTTGGCCTTTGATCGATGATAAAATCAATCTCAACTATTGGATAAAAAGGGTAAAATTATAATTTCACTATTAAATGAATTTAATATTCATTTAATAGTTATATGTGTAAAATAATGGTAAAATCATCTTTTCCAGCCAAAAACATGAGAGCTAGGGAAAGAAAGAGAAAATTTTTCCAAGCTCGATTGAAGCCCCGAAACTCAGTTTTCAGGTAATCTCTTCAACTGCAAAGTTGTTCTACTCTTCAAGCTCTATCTTTTGATATCAATAATTCATGGAATTCATGCTTGATTGATGAGAATTTACATGAGAAAGAAATTAGGGTTTATGGATCAATTGGGGCTTTTGAGATTTTATGATTCCATGATTGAATTCAAGTTGAAATCAAGTTAGTATGATGTTAAAATCATGATATTAAGTTGGGATTTAAGTTCTACATATTTTGATTTTTATGAAGATGATTAGGGTTTATGGATTCAAGTTTAATATAGGGTTTGTAATGTTAAATTAATGATCTAGTAAGCTTGAATTGTTATTTGGAAGCAAAACCCTAAGTTAAAGGTATAGGGACCATTTTGGCAAGTTTAAAAGTTAGAGGACCAAATTTGATTTTTATGATTCTGGTGTGTATTTATGTTATTAATGATGTTAGAGACATGAAATTGAAGTTAGAATGTTAAATTGATGTTGAATCGAATTAGTGACCATTTTGATAAATTGTCAAAGTTAAGTGACCAAATCGAAAATGAAGTTTTGTATGTAGTTGTAATGATGGAGTTAAGGTAGTAATGTTGAATTGAGGAGTAATTTGCAAAGTTAAGAAGCTTGAATCCTTATCTTTGCATTTTAGTGACTATTTTATCAAAGAATGAAAAATAAGGGAGAATTATTTTGAATAATTATTTGGTGAAGAAGGTGGTAAGTTGATGGTTTAAAGCAAGCAATTGGACTAAACTGAAAGGTGGAGAAGTAAGGAGAAGTTAGTATAAAAATTTGAAGTTTATTTATGGAAGCTTTGTTGAAAACTGGATTATGGCAGTAAGTTTGAAAATTCACCATATATTCTACAAAAATGTCTAGATGGTGAATTTTATACCGATGTAAAGATTTGTTCGTCTAGTTTTGTTTCCAACAAACGAAAACTGATTTCGAGTTCCGAGTCAAAAGATATGAATTTTTAAGTGACGAAAGGTCAAAAAACAGAGCACCAGTCTGTTCCGAATTCCAGCTCTGTAATTGACTTTGAAAATTCGCCAAAAATCGTACAAGTTGAATTCGATCTATTAATATATATGGGGGAAAAGCTTATTGAATCTAGTTTCTTTCAGAATAAACGAAGTTGAATTTCGAGTGTAAATTATTTTATAGAAATATTTCTTTAAAGGTAGTGCAATTTGCCAGAAAATGAGAATTGATATATTTTGTATCTAAGGTTAATTAGTAAGCTTGAAAGGGGTTAATAGAAGTTCAAATTGGTCACTAAAGACGATAATAAGTTTTTGAACAATTCAAGGAAGGAAGGAAATTTTGGAAATTCTGTATATTCGAATGATTAGATTTGATAGCATGTTTGAGAAATTGTTAGATTTGAATCTAACAATTTGTTGTTTACATTCATGTGATTAATGAAGTTTGATCCGAATCAAAATAGGGTTCGAGGTACTATGAAAGAAAGGATCCAATAGATCTTAGTGAGGCAAGCTAATGAATGGCACATGTGAGTGCATTTATATGTTTTGAAATGTATTTTAGTAGACTTTTAAGAATTTTATGTACTTAATTTTATTGAGATGATAACATGGTTTTTGTATAAGTTATATGATGTTTTACAAGCAAAGGAAAAAGGTTAGTATATGATAGAGTATGAACTGCCCTATTATGTTCTATTATGGCAAGTTATTATTGAATAATGGTGATATATGAATCATTTACAAAATGATAATTTACAAGTTATTGATATGAATTTATTGCCCAAGTTTATAATAGAGAGTTACAGTATAGTGGCATGCCATTAGAGGTCTAGCAGTATGGGACTGCGTGTAGCTACACATCGATCTTCGGATCTATATGTTTACCGACACTTTATGTGTCTATATGTTTTCGGCACTTTACGCGTCTACAAGTTATTGTCACTTCGGTGACTAGTACTCAATGAGTACCGACCTTGCATACTTAAGTTTCTCTCGATATATAAAATTATATTATAGAGAGTTACAGTATAGTGGCATGCCATTAGAGGTCTAGCAGCCTGGGACTGCGTGTAGCTACACATTGATCTTCGGATCTATATGTTTACCGGCACTTATGTGTTTATATGATGCCGACACTTATGTGTCTATATGATATCGACACTCATGTGTCTATATGATGTCGACACTCATGTGTCTATATGATGCCGACACTTATGTGTCTATATGTTATTGGCATTTTATGTGTCTATATGTTTATCGTCACTTCGGTGACTAGTACTATGGGAGTACCGATCTCGCATACTTAAGTTTCTCTCTATATAAAATTCTTGGGTTAAAGGTATAAAGAATTGGTATAAGTAATCTTAATATGATTCAAAAGGGAAAAAAGAGATTTTTTGAGAATATTGAATTGACTTACCATGCATAACATATGTGTGTGAGATGTTGATTTTTACAGGTTACATGATAAAGGAAAATTTTTTATATATGTTAGTACATGTGAGGTAAAGTATGTTATTAGGCATGAAAATGGTAAGTAAGTTAAACTTAAAAGTTTAACATTAAAGGTAAGTAGTGATATGATGTTAAAGGAATAGAACAAGCACACATTCATTAGCTTGTAACATGATATATATGTTCATGTATTGAGGTATAAATGACATATTATGATAAATGAACAAACAAGAAAATATTATGATATTAGCATATAGTAAGTTATCACTAATGCAACATAAAAGTTAATGCATTGGCATATATCATGCTATATAAATGTAGCTATAAAGTTTAATAAGTTTAAATTATTATTAATTTTGTTTATTGCCTCACTAGGTGAAAACTTAGCGTGTGTTTGATTCGCACGTAGGTTAAGATGGAGTATTTGAAGAGGAGTTGAGCATATTGATCAAGCTTCATTCTGCAAAACATCAGTAAGATATTCTAGCTTATGATAATCTCTAGTGGGCATGTAATTATTTATCCGCTAGTAGTAGATAACGCATTAAATTAAATTAAACGATAGATAATTGATCAGTTTTAATGATGAATCATATATGGATAAAGCAAGATAAGGTATTAGTAATATGAAAGAATAAACTAAAGTAGAAAGGAAGCTTACTTTGGTAATATGAATAATCGATAAGCTTAAAAGGTAGTAAATTGTGTTTAATCAGTTTAGATTTTTATTTATCGGTAATCGCATAAGGATTTTAAAATCAAGAAAGGGCCTAGGTCGTGAACCTATTTTTCTCCCCGAATTGCATTATTGTTTTAATAACTGGCTAATATATTTTACAAACTAATTCAGGGTCGAAATTAGTCAACTACACATAAGTTATGATTTCAAAAAAATCAAGAAAAGGGTTAGATTAATAAAGACAAGATTTATATGTATAAAAAATACTATAAGTCAGGATTTCTTTAAACGACTCTGTAACATCTTTAATGTATATTCGATCTACGAGTATATGTTAAGGGTGTTACATTTAATGGTATCAGAGCAAAGGTTTAGCCGATTCTGGATGCTAAACCAAGATTGATATGAATTTCTCAGTAAGTAAATGCCCATAGGATATCATATTATTGATGTGTTGATTGTATGACTTGATGCTGCTCCTCATTAGTATAAGATGGAATTAGACTAGAATAAGGAAAGTAAAAAGATGATGGATTTCGTCAATTGACGAATCTTGGAGGTCAAGAAATGAACCATAACGGATATGATACAGTGAAATAAGCATGTAACTTAGCTCTTCCTAAGGATTGATTTTATGATGAAAATAACTCAGTAGTATCTCATTATAAGATGTATGTACTGTTAGCATATATAAGGGGAGAATTGAAAATTTAAGTAGTGATACTACTAAGATGGTTAGAAAAGAAGCTAAGAAAGAACTGATCTGTTAAGAGATTATATTTGAAGCTTTGAGGAGGAATCACAAGATTTAAAAAGTCACTTGGGAAATTGAAAGAAATTGAGGGAGCAATATCTACAAATGTTTGAAACTGGTATGTTTTGAAAATTCAAGGACGAATTTTCTTAAAGGGGAAGAATTATAATATCCCAAATTTTTGGCTAGTGACCAAAATGTAAATTTTGAAAGTTTTGGGGTTAAAGTATAGACTTTGGAAAAGTTTGGGGACTAAAGTGTAAATTTTACCAAAAAGTAATTTTATTCAGTATAAGAGTGAATTGGATCAAAATAAGTACCCTGATACCGGTTTTAAGAATTATTGGAATATCGGGAAAATAGAATGAGTTAAGAAAATTCAGTCTAAGATCTTAGGAAAGGAAAATTTTATGAGATGATATTGTGGATTTCCCGAATATGGAAATATAGAATTATTGGAATAAATCCGACAGCTCGATAAAGGTAAAATCGCAATAGAAGTATTTTATGAATATCGAGAAATCGGATCGAACTGAAATTTCAGAGGTTGATCCAAAAGCCATGGAAAATTCATAAAATACTATTTTGTGAATATTTTATTACAGTTGGTTGGATTCCAACTAGACTTAGTTGATTTTTTACAAGAATGACAAACTAGTAAATAAAAACTAGTTGGAAGGCAAATTGGTCATTTGGCCCCAATGGCAATTTTGAAATATTTAAAAAGTTATAAGCGCAATTTAGGAAATAGTAAGCGGAAGATTAAATCTTGACACTTGATTGACAATAAAATCAATTTCAACCATTGGATAAAAGGGTAAAATTGTAATTTTACTATTAAATAAATTTAACATTCATTTAATAGTTATATGTGTAAAATAATGGTGAAAAGATGAACAAAAATGTTCATCTTTTCCAGCCAAAAACATGAGAGCTAGGGAAAGAAAGAGAAAAATTTTCCACGCTCGACTCAAGCCCCGAAACTCGATTTTTAGGTAATCTCTTCAACTGCAAAGTTGTTCTACTCTTCAAGCTCTATCTTTTGACATCAATAATTCATGGAATTCATGCTTGGTTGATGAGAATTTACATGAGAAAGAAATTAGGGTTTATGGATCAATTGGGGCTTTTGAGATTTTATGATTCCATAATTGAATTCAAGTTGAAATCAAGTTAGTATGATGTTAAAATCATGATATTGAGTTGGGATTTAAGTTCTACATATTTTGATTTTTATGAAGATGATTAGGGTTTATGGATTTAAGTTTAATTTAGGGTTTGTAATGTTGAATTAATGATCTAGTAAGCTTGAATTGTTATTTGGAAGCAAAACCCTAAGTTAAAGGTATAGGGACCATTTTGGCAAGTTTAAAAGTTAGAGGACCAAATTTGATTTTTATGATTCTGGTGTGTATTTATGTTATTAATGATGTTAAAGACATAAAATTGAAGTTAGAATGTTAAATTGACGTTGAATCGAATTAGTGACCATTTTGACAAATTGTCAAAGTTAAGTGACCAAATCAAAAATGAAGTTTTGTATGGGGGCTAAATCTGATTTTTAGTTGTAATGATGGATTTAAGGTAGTAATGTTGAATTGAGGAGTAATTTGCAAAGTTAAGAAGCTTGAATCCTTATCTTTGCATTTTAGTGACTATTTTATCAAAGAATGAAAAATAAGGGAGAATTATTTTGAATAATTATTTGGTGAAGAATGTGATGAGTTGGTGGTTTAAAGCAAGCAATTGGACTAGATTGAAAAGTAGAGAAGTAAGGCGAAGTTAGTATAAAAAATTGAAGTTTATTTATGGAAGCTGTATAGAAAACTAGATTATGGCAGTAAATTTGAAAATTCACCATAAATTCTAAAAAATGGCTAGATTGTGAATTTTATATCGGTGTAAAGACTTGTTCGTTTAGTTTTGTTTCCAACAAACGGAAACTGATTTCGAGTTTCGAGTCAAAAGATATGATTTTTTAAGTGACGAAATGTCAGAAAACAGAGCACCAGTCTGCTCCGAATTCTAGCTCTGTAATTGACTTTGAAAATTCGCCATAAATCGTACAAGTTGAATTCAGACTATTAATTTATATGGGTGAAAAACTTATTGAATCTAGTTTCTTTCAGAACAAACGGAGTTGAATTCCGAGTTGTAAATTATTTTATAGAAATATTTCTTTGAAGGTAGTGCAATCTGCCAGAAAATGAGAATTGATATATTTTGTATCTAAGGTTAATTAGTAAGCTTGAAAGGGGTTAATGGAAGTTCAAATTGGTTACTAAGGACCATAATGAGTTTTTGAACAATTCAAGAATGGAAGGAAATTTTGGAAATTATGTATATTCGAATGATTAGATTTGATAGCATGTTTGAGAAATTGTTAGATTTGAATCTTACAATTTGTTGTTTACATTCATGTGAATAATGAAGTTTGATCCGAATCAAAAGAGGGTTGGAGGTACTATGAAAGAAATGATCGAATAGAGTTTAGTGAGGCAAGCTAATAAATGGCCCAAGTGAGTGCATTTATATGTTTTGAAATGTATTTTAGTAGACTTTTAAGAATTTTATTTACTTGATTTTATTGAAATGATAACATGGTTCCTGTATAAGTTATATGATGTTTTGCGAGCAAAGGAAAAAGGTTAGTATATGATAGAGTATTAACTACCCTATTATGTTCTATTATGGCAAGTTATTATTGAATAATGGCGATAAATGAATCATTTACAAAATGATAATTTACAAGTTATCGATATGGATTTATTGCCCAAGTTTATGATAGAGAGTTACAGTATAGTGGCATGCCGTTAGAGGTCTAGCAGTCTGGGACTGCGTGTAGCTACACACTGATCTTCGGATCTAAATGTTTATCGGTACTTTATGTGTCTATATGTTTTCGGCATTGAGGTATAAATGACATATTATGATAAATGAACAAACAAGAAAATATTATGATATTAGCATATAGTAAGTTATTACTAATGCAACATAAAAGTTAATGCATCGACTTATATCATGCTACATAAATGTAGCAATAAAGTTTAATAAGTTTAAATTATTATTAATTTTGTTTATTGCCTCACTAAGTGAAAACTTAGCGTGTGTTTGATTCACACGTAGGTTAAGATGGAGTATTTGAAGAGGAGTTGAGCATATTGATCAAGCTTCATTCTGCAAAACATCAGTAAGATATTCTAGCTTATGATAATCTCTAGTGGGCATGTAATTATTTATCCGCTAGTAGTAGATAACACATTAAATTAAATTAAACGATAGATAATTGATCAGTTTTAATGATGAATCATATATGGATAAAGCAAGATAAGGTATTAGTAATATGAAAGAATAAACTAAAGTAGAAAGGAAGCTTACTTTGGTAATATGAATAATCGATAAGCTTAAAAGGTAGTAAATTGTGTTTAATCAGTTTAAATTTTTATTTATCGGTAATCACATAAGGATTTTAAAATCAAGAAAGGGCCTAGGCCGTGAACCTATTTTTCACCCGAATTGCATTAGCGTTTTAATAACTGACTAATATGTTTTACAAACTAATTCAGGGTCGAAATTAGCCAACGGAACATAAGTTATGATTTCAAAAAGATCGAGAAAAGGGTTAGATTAATAAGACAAGATTTATATGTATAAAAAAATATTATAAGTCAGGATTTCTTTAAACGATTCCGTAACATCTTTAATGTATATTCGGTCTACGAGTATACGTTAAGGGTGTTACATATTACACATACTCAATAACCAAATCAAGTTATTGAAAATACATCAACATATGTAGATAATCAACCATGTTACGATAATCTGAACACCTTGGATTAAAACTTAATAATCTATCTTTAGATTGTTAGAAGAATAGTGCAGTAATAAGCCAAATATAATAGAATACTATAAGAAAAATATATAGTAATAAATTAAAAACAAAACCTAAAATTAGACATAAATAAAAATCTGAAGTAATTTGTTGAGGCACGTATAAACAATTTTCTTTAGACAGATTCGTCCTCTCATCGGTGCTTAGTAACGTTAGACGTCTATCTCCCAAGATACAACAACAAACATTCACGGCAATAGCACAATTGCAGTGAACAATCGAACATAATCTTACCTTTATCACTAGAAACCAAAAAACGATTTTCTAGACGGAACTTTTCCAAGTCAAAAACTTCAAAGTTTTTTCTATTTTGTTTTTGTAAGTTGTTGAGTTGTGTAAAATATTTTTGAAATCTCTCTTTTATACAGATGATGGAAAAATTAAACCTGCTTGATGAAAAGATTAAACCTTTTGATGGAAAAATTTGTTGAAAAGTTAATGGATATGATTGAATGGATGCAACTTTAAACCAAAAATCAATAAGTCTATTCACCAAGTGACATGACTTAGCATAAATATTATTCAACCAAAATATATTATTTTTCTAACAAAATTATTATTATACAAAGTTGTTTCAATTTTAACGGCATAGTGATCCGATTGTCACAAAATTTTAGTTAAATGACCAAATTGCTACTTTTAGAGGAAAAATGATTTGTTTGTTACCAAACTTATAATTGACATGTAATTAAGTGACTTGTTTGTCATGAAAACTTAATTGAGCGACTAAATTGTTATTTATAAAAAAAGTGATTTGTTTATTATCAAATTTATAATTAAGTGACTAAATTGTTAATTTTTAAAAAAATAACATATTTATTACTAAGCTTATAACTGAGAAATTTGTGGTGTATTTTAACCAATTAGAAATGTACCAAATAATTATATGATGATTGAGAAAAAAATGGTGATGATGGGAAAGGACAATTTTGCGAAGATTATGGGTGTTGGGTCCGTCCGGCATCAAATATTTTATTCAAATTTTGGATTTTGATGGGATATGATGATGGCCTTACCAGTATTTTATTAATGATTATGCTCCCTCCACCGACACTCGCACGTTTTCATCTGAATAATGGGAGCTCTCAAAATAAATGCATTTTCAATTTCAATTCCCAAATAGTAAATGAAAAAGTCATTGAATTGAGTTTAATGAGTATTGATTGCTATTGATACAATATTTAGGAATATATTAGATTAAATATATTTAAATGTTTAGAAATATTTAATAATTAGTGGATAGTTGATAACAAATTATATTAATTGAAAGTGTATTGTATTAGTCGATTTGACTCGCATATTGTATTAGTCGATTGTATATAAATATGTTTGATGAAATTAACTGATAGTTGATAGATGTTTAATTAGTAGAACAAGTAAAATGATATATAAGGACATGATTATATTTAATACTTGTTTAAATAGTTTACTAGTTATTAATATTTTGTTTCTATTAATATTAATTATATTATAGAAATTAGTTGTTTAATATAATATTACTAAGCATATTTGAAGAATATATATTATTTTCTTATTTATGAAATTATCATTTTAATATAATTTTATTAATGATTAAATTTAGATGTATATATTAATTTCTTATTTATGTAATTATATTTTTAATATAATTTTATTAATTATTAAATTTAGATGTATATATTAATTTATATGCTAATTACTTATTTATCACTTTTAAAAAATTACTTATTTATTAAATTATCTTTTGAATTTTATTAGTCATTCTAATTTAGGTTATTTAGAGAACTTTTTGTAATTGTCAATGACAATGGAGTCTGTACAAGTCTTATGTTAAATCTCCTAACCAAAAAACTCCTAAAAGGAACTTTTTCAATTTGAGAGGTTTCATCCCAATCTGTTGTTACAATCATTTATTTACCAAACATCCAATTTAATGGATTTGACTGACCAAACCTCTAAAAATAGTTCAAATCTTTAATTTTAACTCAAAAAGTTGTTTACCAAACATAACCTTTAATATTTTTCGATTTATATATATATATTAATAACATTGTTAGTACCTACAAATATCTAACGCCACGTGTCAAAGCCATACAACCCTAGATAGGCAAACGAAGTTACGAACGGACTCACAAAGGATGTTCGACGACCGCATACAATTGACTATGATTTGGCTAGCACCTTCCATAGTATAGGGCGAACGAGTAAGATTGCAAACAACATCATGCCCAACGATCATGTGACAATGTATGAGATTGTTGGGTGTAACAGTATAAACCTATGATGTCACATCATAGCCGATCCAATCAATGCGCCATGACTACCTAATCATGACACATGTCCCAGCAGTATAAAGAAGACATACAACGAGAAAAAAGAGGGACTCGAGAGACAAGATACACTATCAGTCACTAGAGAAGGTCAACACATACCCTCTCGCTAAGAACCACCGTCAGACCGTCATCTTCTATACTTGTTGACTTTGACCATCAACAATTGGTGCGTTGAGCGTCGAGCGAACACACGACTTTTGTTTTTTCTTTTCAAGAGTATTTTCGAATATTCCACAATATGTTAATTGATTTGGAATAGGAATGGAACTAATCGGGCACTAAGCATAAGATTGGCATGCAAGGGGTGACGCCGCTCTTGGTCGGAGTGACCAAGAGACCGAGGCAAGAAAAGCCATGGCAGGTCTCATTTTTAGAAAAAAAAAGAGAATGATATTTGGGAAGAAGAAAATAGCGACCTAATTATTGTCACGACTGTGGTAGCTGGGTTTACTGTAAAAAGAATCGTGATTGATACAGGCAGCGCTGTAGAGGTGTTAGTGTAGAGTGCATTAAGTAGATGGAAATGCCCAGCTCAGAAATGAAGCCGACGAATATGATATATGAATTTGGCGTCCAACCTATTAAGATATAGGGTTCCATTCGACTCTCTGTAATTATGAGAGATGGTGACAATAAAATCACGCCGACAACTCTTTTTTTATTGTCAACAAACCCTTCACCTTTAACGCTTTCTTTGGGAGACCCCTCATGAGGAGGGCTAGAGTGGCGATTGCTCCTTATTGTTTACAAGTCAAGTTTCCCACACCATCAGGAGAAGGTTCCATGTAGACTGATCAAAAGGTAGCAAGACAATGCCATGCTCTCTCACTCTATTTAGCGCAGGAACAAAAAGACCATAACTACGCTAGTGGAAAAATTTAGTCAAAAAGGATAAGACTCGAAGTTAGTGTCGCGAACAAAACTATAATGACTCTTGAGAGCCTTAACCTTAGAGAGAGTGAAAAGCTCAAAAATTCAGAGTCAGTAAAGCGATAGGAATGGTGGAGATTCACCCAAACGATCATGGAAAAACCACCAGAACTGTAGCAGGCCTAGACAAGCAAAGTAGAAGAAGGTTGGTACTGCTATTGTGGGATAATGCTGATGTTTTTGCATGGTCGGCTGCCGACATGCCTAGAATAGACTCGACCGTTATGGAACATTCTCTACATGTTAACTGACCGCAAAGCCTGTACGATAAAAAAGAAGAAAATTTTTAAAGAAGAAGGTGCAAGCCATCAGACAGGAAACGAAGAAGCTAATCATGGTAGATTTCGTTGAAAAGGCTAGGTACCCACAATGGTTAGAAAACGTTGTCATGGAAAAAAAATCTAGCGAAAAGTGGAGGATGTGTGTAGACTTCACTAATGTCAATGAGGCATGCCCTAAGGATTGTTTCCCATTACCATCCATTAATAGGTTAGTAGATGCATCAGCGGGTTATAAGTTTATGAGTTTCATGGACGCATTTTTTAGTATACGTTTATGAGTTTCATGGACGCATTTTTTAGGTATAACCAAATCGTAATGGCAAAGAATGACAAAGGAAAAATGGCCTTTATTACTGAGGATGTCCTTTACTATTATAGAATAATGCCATTTAGATTAAAAATGTATGAGCAACATACCAAAGGCTGGTTAATAAAATTTTCTGATATCAAATAGGAAGAAACATAGAGGTTTACGTCGATGACATGCTAACCAAAACTTATTCTTTTGAGCAACATTTGGTAGACCTGTAAGAAGTTTTTGACATTTTGCACCTGTATAAAATACGTCTTAACCCTAAAAAGTACGTTTTCACGGTAGGGGCAAAAAAGATTATCGATTTTTAATTTCAAAAAAAAGCATCAAAACAAACCCATAAAAGATAAAGGCGATCCTAGGTATGGCACCACCAGCAAAAACCAACGATATCTAGAGGCTTAACTGCAAGGTGGTCGTGTTGAATAGATTTGTATCCAGACTGAAGGATAAGTGTCTCCCATTCTTTAAACCCTAAAAGTCCTTTCCAATAGATGAAGGATTATCAACATGCATTCAATCATTTAAAGAAATATTTGGCTAACCCTCATGCTAGCAGTGCCTAAAACTAGGGAAACCTTACTAATATGTTTTGAAGCTACTGACGAAACAGTTGCAGTAGTATTAGTCTAATAGAAAAAGACGTTCAAAGACCAGTCTATTACATCAGTAGAGTCTTACAGTCAACAGAGAAGCGATACACAAGAGTGGAAAAATTAGTTTTTGCTCTGGTAACGGTAGCCAAAAAGTCTCACCACTATTTTCAAGCACATTAGGTAGTTGTCCTCACTGATCAACCCTTCAAAGATATGTTAGGGAAGGTGGACGTTCAGGGGAAGATGTTAAAATGAGGAGTAAATGTTAGTGAATTTGGAATTCAATATAGACCACAAAAGGCAATCAAGTCCCCGGTTTTGGCCAATTTTGTAGTAGAGTGTACCTTTATGGTAGAGGCAATTCTGCCCCCTTAAGACGTAGGCATTGGTGAGAAAAATCAGGAGGTACAATAGCTTTCCCTTGGGGTCGAACGATAACATGCTATAAATACCCAACCTTGGACTCTACATGTGGATGGATCAGTAGCTGTCAATGGAGTAGGAGCAGGTATGCTGTTGTGCGCATCCAATGTAAGAAATGAATGGCAATATGTGCTCAACTTTGCGTATGCCTTGTCCAATAATACGATAGAGTATGAAGCTTTAATAGTAGGGTTAGAGATCGCGGTAAGGCTTGAGATAAAATCCCTACATATATTCACCGATTCTTAGCTAGTGGTTAAACAATTGCTAGACGAATACGAAGTTCACGATGAAACACTTCTTAAGTATCATCAGAGGGTGACAGGTTGTAACGAAGTTTATTTATGTTTATGCATCATGTTATATGTGGTTATTTTATGTTAGTTTATGTGCGAAACAATTTTATGGAATTAGTCATCCAAAATGTAAGACTACTAAGACAGTTCACCCAATATTCCATAACACACATACCTAGAGGCGACAACTCTAGAGTGGATGCTTTGGCAAGACTAGCAACAACACTCGAAGTCCAAAAAAGGGCAGGTTCTTAATGGAATATCGGGAACACCACTCTTTCGCAACAGAAACCCAGTTGTGTCAACTTGATACAAGAGATACTTGGATGACTCTGATTATGGCATTCCTTTAGATAGAAAAACTACCCGATGATAGGACCATAAAGACTTAAGTTAGTCAGGCAAGCCACCCAGTATGCAGTTATCAATAACATTTTGTATAAAATAGGGTTTACGCAGCCACTTTTGTGATGCTTAGGACCTGACGAGGTCAATCTGGTACTACAATAAATTCATGAAGGAGTCAGCGCGCACCATCCAGGCTCGCATTCATTGGCCCAAAAAGTAATCAGACATGGTTACTATTGGCCTACAATGCAAAAAGACGCTAAAGAATTCGTGAGCAAGTGCGTACCTTATCAAGAATTTGCCCCAATCCTAAGGCAACCAGCCACATTACTTAAATCCATCACAAGTCCCAAGCCATTCGCGATTTAGGGCATCGACATCTTGGGCCTATTCTCATTGGTGGCAGGCCAGCGAAAATATTTGGTAGTTGTAGTAGATTACTTCACCAAGTGGATAGAGGTAGAGCCATTAGCAATAATAACAAAGAGGCAAATGGAGAACTTTGTATAGAAATCTATCATTTACAGGTTCGATATTCCCCATACAATAATCACAGACAACGAGACTCAATTCCAAAAAAATTCAAGGAATTTTATAAAAATTTTCATATCGCGTTAACTCAAAGCTCAATGAAATCCTCGTAGATGAATGGTCAAGTTGAAGCGGTTAACAAAAACTAATGTCTTCACTTAAAAAGAGGGTTGGCAACGCAAATGAGGCATGGACAAAGGAGCTACCAACAATATTATGGGTAATCCGAACAACTTCCTATACGAGCACAGGTAATAAATACTTTAAGCACAGGTTCATGATCCTATTATTATATTGTTTTCTCCTCCTTATAGGTATAAAGGTATCAATATTAAATCATTAGGTAACCCAAAATAGGAGAAACACCATTTAATCTCACATACGGTATAGAAGCTGTCATACCAGCTGAAATAGAGGTCCTCACATATAGAACCATGCAGTATGACACCGATATAAACAGCGAAGCCCTCCGAATGCATCTCGACATGCTAGAAAAAACTAGAGCCAAATCAGAGATAATGGTAGAGGCAAGAAACCAAATTGTCACGAACTACTACAACTCACGCGTAAATAATAAGCAATTTTGACCAGACAACTTCGTGTTACGGAATATATAAGCAAGTAAGCCACCAACCGAGAGGGGAAAATGGCCCTCATATAGGAGAGGCAATATAAAATTCGTAAAGTGATTGGATTTGGAGTATACAAGCTCGTAGATTTCAATAAAAAAGAAGTTCCAAGAACATGAAATGTCAGGCACCTCAAAAAATTCTATATTTAAAAATTTCATGGGTTATTTCACGTTCATAATGGCACATAGTGTTAACTATACTTTTTGTCTCACGTTTTAAAGTGTGCATGATGGGATAAATCCACTTTTAAGAAGTGCGCTTAAATAAATCAACTCTACGATCGCCACTTTTAAGAAGTGTGCCTAAATGAATTAATTCTATGATTGCCATTTTTAAGAAGTGCGCCTAAATGAATCAGCTCTACGATAGCCACTTTTAAGAAGTGCGCCTAAATGAATTAGCTCTACGATCACCACTTGTAAGAAGTATGCCTAAATAAGTCAGCTCTACGATCGCCCTTTTAAGAAGTACGCTTAAATGAATTAACTCTACGATTGCCACTTTTAAGAAGTGCACCTAAATGAATCAGCTCTACGATCACCACTTTTAAGAAGTGTGCCTAAATCAATCAGCTCCACGATCGTCACTTTTAAGAAGTGTGCCTAAATGAATCAACTCTACGATCACCACTTTTAAGAAGTACGCATAAATGAATAAGCTCCATGATCTTCACTTTAAAGAAGTTTGCCTAAATGAATCAGCTCAATGATCGCCACTTTCAAAAAGTGTGCGCAGATAAATTTTCCCAGCGATTATTACTTCTAAAGCAAGCAAATAGAGATAAAACAAATTGTCAATAGAGCGTATCTCTCTTCCAAGAATTGACTATTCATGCAGAAGTCTGACAAACATACAAGACATACATAATTGCTAGAGCTATCTTAGTCGTAGGCAAGAGCTCTATTAGTTCAACACGACGATATTAGTATATAGTCCACTCCACCATGTCAAATATTACTCCATAAAGAACAATAAAAGGTAAAACTAGGGCAAATGTATCTCTAAATAACGACAAAATATTATTTCACGTATCACTTTATCCATACATTTTTCTTACTAAGAGGCAAGCATTCACTCTAAAAGAGGGGTGTCACGGTAAATACGAAATTGAAAAATACAAAATTCTTCATGACTAACAGCTAGCAGACGACTTATACCACATAATATGTGTGGGATCTATTTCAAGAAAGTAATTTTATCCACAAATCTAAGCACGCGTAAAGAGGCATCACCGCTAGCAAATGCCATGTATAAAGAAAATAAAAATATATCCATCAATAAATTAATTTACATATAAACACACTCATCTAAACGAAGCAGCCCTATTCTTGTACAAACACAAATAAATAACATATTACAATTGTGCATCCATGGAAAGATAAAGGAAGAACGTTAGATAATTTTCCTAGAAAACACAATCTAAGAAGGCCCACACAATAACAATACCCAACGCACATGACGATGCCACATGTCTTTCCTGTTTTTGCTTCAGTAATGCTATAAGGATCATCAGGTAAGAATGGCTTCTCATCACAATTTTCGATACCTCAGGCACAACGACTAGTGCACAAAAAGCCACTCCGATTACGTAAATATGGGTGTCCCAGCCAAAACCTATCATATTCACGGTACGACAAGCCTACTTTGTCTGCTGACCCCCTAATATGGTTCTAAACACCAACATACGAGGGCATCATGAGAGCCTTGTTCTCTCGATCCCTAAGTACATTGTCTGCTAGCATTTCTCACAACAAATAACTACAAATAGCCTTTCGAGCACTATTGTCCATTGATCTAGATAAACCAAACAATAAGTAATATTTATTCAACAAAGTTTTCCCATACTTCTCGTCATTGTAAAGAATAATAAACAAAACGCGAAAGCAAAACACAAGAGAGTCTGCCCATGAACGATTGAAACAACCCATCGTTTTGTTTACCACAAAACACATTTCAAAGGGTCTTATTTATATTAGAGTAGCCAGATTGCTAGACTAGGACGTTTCAGTTTCCCATGCAAAAATATTAAAATAAACATTTAATGTCCACATCTTACAATCTCGACCAGTCAATTGAAATCATGCGCTATCAAACTTCTGACCAATCAACGTACCAATATCCTTACAAACTTACCAAAGCCAATTAAAACATTTTTTTGTCAGTATGATCTGCCCTTAATTATCCTAATCACCGTAAAAGTCAACTCAAATCAAGTATAATACACAGGTCTCAAAAAACATAATTATAGGCAAAAATAACGCACTTAATGAACAATACAATACATAAAACTAAATGATATTAATAATCTGAGTCACAGGTTATAAGTTAGAAAATCTTCCTCAAATGATCCCTCTAATCTTAACAAGCAATTATCGAAAGAGCTAGAGAACGCGCATACTGCGAATGGTAAACAAATACAATGGCGATCACAAGCAAGAGAATACTTTTGTAAAAATTAAATAAAAAATCAGATCAAATACAAATCATCGTAGTCCAACCACACAACCAAGAGACAGTTTCCTAATACACGTCAAAAGGACATACTCGAATAATTCTTTCAGCATTAAAATGAAGAACATCTTCCTACAAAAGTGCATGAATGCAAGTGATGACAACAATTACATATTTTTGCTGCAATCGACCAACATATCGTCACCATAGTTTTCACCTGCAACACCACTGCGATCAGTAGCACGAGGAGCCATGTTTGGATCTAAAGTAGAAGGAACCACAACCCCCTATACTTTGTAGCAAAATTTTCATACAAAGGCCCACTAGGATTCTTCACATCAAAGCTTGTAGTTACTTTGCAAAGTGCATCAAAGTCTAAAACGCTGATATCCAATAGGCCATGTGCTAACTGAAAGCTAAGAATGACAGCATCACGAGCTTTCTCTATTCTCTCGATCAAAAAAGCAGAAGTAACATCCATAATTGCCTTCACTTTCTTGGCTGTATCAACATCATGCGTAGCTTTCAGTATCATAACTTTATTCTTGTGAGACTTTTGTACTTCAATCAATTTCCTTATGAAGTTTGCAAAGCTTTCATCTCCTGCATCCTTCACCTGCGCTAGGTCATCTCTCAAGCCCTGAACTTCAGTTTTCAAGCTTTGTTCAATACTTTGCAGCAATTTCTTCTAAATTTTGAGAGCGCGAGTGGACTCAGTTTCTTTCTTTAAAGTTTTCTCTGCATGTTGTTTACGCAACTCCCACATACGTTACAAAAACTCAGCCTCATATTTCTTTCGCAGCTCTTTCAGTTGTACAGTGCAATCCTCCACCTTTGATCGCAGTTTCTTATTTTCTCTTAGAAGGGTGGCGTAATTTTCTGGCTTTAAATGTAGTTGTTCGTTCTCCTCAAAGAGTATTTTAGCGTTATGCTCTAAGTTAAATTAAACACAGTCCAGTTCTTAAATAAGACACCAACCCCCCTCATCAGTTCTTCTAATATCGTTGCAAGGTTGCGAAGCTCCAAAACTCCTAGAATATAATTCAGATAGCCTCTTTGAATCAGACTCAGGATGAAACCACCTCTCTGCCTCTGGAACACCCCTTCAAGGAAAAAACGTCTCCCAAAGGATCAAGGGCCTGCCGCTTTCACCAGGAGACATAGTTGTAGCTACTGACACCGGAGAAGCCACCTTAGCCTCTAATAAATTTGCAACCATCGATGTTGATACCAGAGGAGTCATCGCAGAGCCTGACAGATTTATAGTTTTAATAGATGCAACCACAGAGGGTACATTTTCGTGCGATAGGGAACAAGAAAGGAATCTACCACGCATACCCCTACAAATATACCCACAAGTAGAATTTATTGCCAAAACATATAGTATAAATATCAAACCAAAAACAACAACATATTAGTCAACATACTTGAAGACGTACAAAAAACGAGAACAGTACTAGCCAAACCAATAGAAATGGTGTCGCCAATAGCATCAATTGTAGTCATATAAGTGGAGTCGCGATGATCAGACGCAATCACAACAGTCTTAGAGACAAGCTCCGATAACTCTCCCACAATCTCCTTGTCAAATATAGTTTTTTCCCAACGTTTTGTCTTCAGCAGTTAATGAACACCTCTTGGACTATAAGTTTTCATTCGCTTTGTCGTGCTTTCTCGGGCTATTTCTACAATGTATACCGGGGTCTCTGTAGACACACATTGAGTGACAGGGAAAGCCTCCATACTAGGACTAATTGGAAATGCATGAGTAGAAGACGCCACTACAATGGTTGTAGTAACCATGCCATGCAGACCAATCCCTTTACTCTCTAAAGCCCCCGAGGATGCCACTTCTAACATGATTGGTGAATCCAATTGCTCTTCAACTAACGCAGAGCCTGATAAATCTACTGTCACGGTCAAACCCTCCAGAATAACCCACAAGAAGAGCATATACAACTTAATACCTTTATCCATTCGCCTTTTGCTTCTGTGTTTCAAACGCACACAGCTTTCCTTATCCTCCAAATTGGATGCAACAGGAAAACTTGAGATTATTCACTTTTTCTTTCCTTTACCACGACCAGAGCCAAACGGGCTAAGACTCACACAGCCTTTTAAAACAGTAGAAATAGTTTTCCCGCTAACCCTGCTGGGGCAGTATCTTCATAGCGATACTTCCAGGGGCGAGTGCGAATACCAACATACTGCGAGAAGAAATTTTCTGGTTCATCCTCCACACCCAACAGAACTCTTGCCACTTGATCATTTCCTCCTTCACCGAAAGTCTAGGCCTCTGCACGAATAGGAACGTTAGCCAAAGAGCCTTCGGGAAAAACATTTAAATCTACTTCATCCCAACCATTAGGATTTTTCCCTTCAAGGAAATACACCCAAATAATCCGAACAGTGCATATTTTTTTCATAGCACAACGATAGATTACTATCTAATCTCATGAGAAGTACTAACTCCGCATGAGACATTACTTGCAAGTCAGGTGCAGGAACCTTGTCTTTAGACGGTCGATGCCAAATGGTGGGAAACAGAAAACTCCCAAAAGCACATTCTATCTTAACATATTTCATCATGTCCAGACGAAGATTAGAGGTATGGTTACTCATTGCCAAAGCCCTCCTTGAGCGATGACCGATGCTTACAAAACCTTTCGTATTTTTGTCATGACCAGCCATTGCATTATAACAATAATGGAACACATTAAGAGAGGGCTCATCCCCATGGATTTTGCAATTTAGAAAATAGGCCATCAGAATCCACCAATTGGCCCCACCTAATTACCCTGGTGCCACATCAAAACAGTTCAACCAATCTACAAAAAACGAATGCAACGGTAAATGAAAACTGGCCTAAAAATGTAGAGAGAAACTAAACACCATGATTTCCCTTTATTGGAGCAATCACTTAAACGAAATGACCCTTGTAGAAAACTAAACCGATAATGAAAGTTGTTCACTGCACAGAAGCCTCAGCACTCCAGCGTTTTTAACATCTCCTTTAACCCAGTAGTACAAACTACTTCATCGCTCACCATGAGAGTAAAAAGTAAAAATCTTTTTTCTTCTGAACCAGTAAAGAGCGGCCGGCAAGATAACTCAAGTAAAAATTTTCAAAAAGACAATAAAACTTATTTATAACCTAGTGCAGTATCGTCTTGAACACACTTCGTTAATAATGCAGTTTATCATGAGACGTTTCGTATATAATGGTTATCCCTAAGAGAAAATTGGTTGGTTCGTCATTTAGCTTTATAGAGCGGATCACTATATACACTCATAACGATTCCATGTTACTTTGATATAAAAAAAAATAAAATAAATAACATAACAAAAATCAATTAAGTACAAAACCTACAAATTGTTAGTACCTCTTTCTTTGAGTTTCTCAAGTTCGCCAATGTCACTTTATAATCTTTCCTCACTTGGGGGCAATTGTTAGTACTTACAAATATCTACCGCCACGTGTCAAAGCCATACAACCCTAGATGGACAAACGAGGTTGCAAACGAACTCACACAGAGGATGTCCGACGATCGCATGCGGTCGACCATGATCTGGCTAGCACTTTCCATAGCACAGGGCGAACGAGTAAGATCGCAAACAACATCCTTTCCAACGATCATGTGACAATGTATGAGATCGCTAGGCGTAATAGTATGAACCTATGAGGTTACATCATAGCCGGTCCAATCAATGTGCCACGATTACTTGATCGTGACATCTGTCCCAGCAGTATAAAGAGGACATGCAACGAGAGAAACGAGGGACCCGAGAGACAAGATACACTATCAGTCACTAGAGAAGGTCAACAGACACCCTCTCGCTAAGAACCACCATCTGAACCACCGTCGGACCATCGTCTCCGATTCTTATTGACTTTGACCATCAACAAACATATACTTTGTACTAAAATTATATGTTCAAATAATAAATAAATAAATTACGACAAGTGATTAAGAAAAGGAAATAAATATAGAGAAAGGACAAAAATAAAAAAAGTATAATTCATCCATACTTTCTACCACCGACAACCATACTTGCATTACTTTATTCAAATATTCCTCATAAACTAAACACCAAATCATTCAATTTTGGATCTCATTCAGCTTTATTTCTACCACCGACCGAGGCGAATGATTCTTACCGAATTGCTCGTTTGGTTTCTTACCACCGATTTTACATGGACACAGGGGCGACCATAAATTCAGTCGTTTCCGACTGTTGCTTCAATGTCCGGACATAATGGAGTCAAGTTTTTAGACACGCCCGAATATCCAATGATAAAGGATGATATGTTCTTTACCAAATTGAAAGAATGTGTAAATAATGGGGTTAAACTGATTGATTTTTTTTAAATTAGGACTAAATTGATTGAATGTGTAAATATAAAAGACTAAATGTGTTATTATACAAAATTTTATAACAGCCCCATTGTGTACTTAATGGCTTTTAACGATCGAGTTACCATTTTATTACAACACATAATGTTTAATTGTCATTTTGTAACATTTAAAAGTTTAGTTGTCATTTTGTTTAACAAAGTTTAGTAACCATCTTTGTACTTTACTCTTTATTTTAATAAAATAAATTAATTATTTAATTAGGTTGGAGAAGTAAAATAAAAGAAAGCGCTGCTTGGCTTTGGCAAGAATCAAACCAAGAAATGATTGGTGTAAGGAGAATGAGTCTACCACTGAACCCAGTACAATTCTATAATGTGGAACACGAACTATACTATATGTGTTAATTTGTTGTTAATGCCAAGTAATAAATAAATAAATAAAAATTAAGGTCGCACTCCGACATGCCACACTTAGTATGCATAAAAACATCTAAGCCACTAAAATAAATCTAATATTTAAATTAAAGTTGACACACTTGTATTTTTAAACTAATTTTAATAGTATGTTTTTTTCTTTCAGCAATTTTTTTTATAATTTCACATTTATACTCATTGAATTATTTTTCAAACTTCATTAATAATTTTATATTTTATTAAAAATATTTTAATTTATTATATAAGTGAAATTATATTAAAAACAAAATTTTAAAATATAAAAAATTCATTTAAATAATCTATAGTTCTAAACTCACGAACATAATTCAAATGAACATATATAATTTTAAAATTTTGAATTTTTAATATAATTTCATATATATAATAATTTAGATAATTTTTTAATAACTATTGAAACTATTTGTTAAGTTAAAAAAACCAATTCAATCATTATATATGTTAAATTGTAAAAATAATTGTGGAAAAGAAAAATTATATTAAATTTGGTCTAAAATACAAAAATCTTAAATTCATTTTTATTTTAAATCATGCATTAACAATAGTTTAAAATATATATAAAATGTTGTGAACTTTAATTTAATTATTAAATTTATTTCAGTAGTTTATATGTTTTTATACAATCAAGTGTGCAATGTTCGAGTTCTCTTATCTATATTTATTTTATTTTTTCCTGGTATTAACAACAAACTAACACATATATTAAAGTTTGTGTTTTATATCACAAAATTGCACTTGGTTCAGTTGTAGACTCATGCTCTTTACACCAAGCTTTCCCTAGTTTGATTCCTGCCAGAGCCAAGTAATGTTTTCTTTTATTTTCCTTTTCAAATCAGGTGACAGATCAAATGTGTAATTATACACATTTTTGTTAACTGCCGCATTAATCTCTCCGTTAGGTTTTAACTATAGGTGACTTAATTGATATCATTTAAATAGTTAAGTGGTCATAATGATATAATTGAAAGCATAGTGGTCATATTGACACCTACCCCATAATTAAGTGGTTATTTGAGTGGTTTATCTTTTTTACTAGCAGAATTCTAATTCTTTCCCATGTTCTATTATCATCTAAATCTTAAATTTTAAAATTTAAAATTTAATTTTAAACCTTAAAAATTTAAAATCAAATTCGTAAATCTTAACTAAATATTTTCCTCAATATATATCGTGAATTGTTTTTGGCGAAAGTTAAATTTTCGTTATTAATATCTTTCCCTTTGTATAAAGTGGTAATTTAAAATGTAGACTACTAGAAAATAAAATTCCGAAACTTGGGTTTAGGCTTGTTAGATACATATAAGTTTTTAAAGATGAATCTTATATACGAGGAAAAAACTTTGTGGCATATAAATTGTGTAAATTTTAGGGTTTTATAAAATTAATTATAGTTTAGAGTTTATATTTTAAAATTTAAGGTTTAGGATTTAAGTTTTAAGTTTAAAATTTTAGATTTAATTTTTAAAAAAGTGTTGTGTAAATTCTTTTTACACAAACTTTTGCATCAAAATATAACCTTATATACAAAAAATGTGTATAAGAATTTTTTTCATTAATAAAATCACATTTGTGGGAACAGCCATAAAACATCAATGGTATAAGGCCCACAAAAACAGGGCCGAACCAACAGTCCCAGAAGAAAAGGATCCAAAGACAACACGCAATCGAAAATAAAAAAGTTTAAGGGATACTTTTATCCCTGATATAGTATTAATTTATCGATTTTATTCTTATAGTATTTTCACATCAATTTAAATTCTGAAATAGTTAAATTATATCATCATTTGTCTCTTGACTGACGAAAGTCAACATTGAGCGCTACAGCGCTGACGTGGCAGTCAACGGTGCTGACTTGGTAGAGGGGCAAAATTGATTTTTTGATTGAATTTGAGGGAAAAATTTATTTCTGGTTGAGTACGAAGGCAAACTTGATTTTTTAGGTAAAAAATATGAATTTAAGAATATATTAAAATAAAATAAAAAATAGTAAAGCTTTTAAAATATATTTTATTAATATATGACTAAAAAATACTATAAATATTTAAGAATAGGTAAAAATTATAAAATTAAAATATCATAAGCTGTACATTATTCAAAAATCAAAATTTGAAAATATTTATAAATTATTAAAAATTTTGAAAACTTTTCTTAAAAAAGTTTGTATGATTTTGGTTTTCTTTCTTAATTGAACCAAAATCATATGTCCATTTTTTGTGTCTCTATCTATGCCCAATACTAAAAAATAAACTCTACACTTTAACCGTAATTTTTAAATCTCAAACTCTAAATTTTAAACCCTAATAAAAAATTTTCAATCTAAAATGATTATGAAACATAAAAGTATTCGTATAAATTTAATTAATCAAGTAAAGGGTTTAGTTTTTAGGGCTTGGGATTTGGGTTTAATTTTGGGGTTTGGAGTTTCAGGTTTAGGATTCGAAAATTAGAGTTAGAGTGTAGAGTTTAATTTTTAGTATTGGGGCATGGATAGAGGCACCAAAAAGGGGTATAAAATTTTTGTTTGGTTAAGAGAATCACATTAACTTTATTTTAGAATTCTTTTCTCCTTACATTTTTTAAGAGAAAGAAAATCAAAATCGTCAATTTTTTATGAAAGTTTTCAAAAGTTTAATACTTTATAAAAATGTTCAAATTTTAATTTTTGAATAATTTATAATTTATTAGCATATGATATTTTAATTATAATTACTTATTTTTAGATTTTTAATATTTTTTGTTTTTAGTCATAAATTAATAAAATAATTTTTAAAATTTTATTAATTTTTATGTCATTTTAATATTTTTTTAAATTCATATTTTTTGCCTAAAAATCAATTTTGCCCTCGTACCCAACTAAAAAAAAATAATTTTCCCCCCAAACTCGGTTAGAAAATCATTTTTTTCCTTCTGCCACATCAGCTTCACAAATGGACTGTCACGTCATCACACGTGGACTGCCATGTCACCATTGTTGGACGTCACATTAGCACCGTAACGGTCAATGCTGGCTTTCGTCAGTCAAGGGGCAAACGATGATGTATTTCGATTATTTTAGGGGCCATATTGATGCAAAAATATAATAAGGGCGAAATAGATAAATTGAGACTATTACACGGACAAAAATAACACTTAAGCCTATAAGAAAAACAGTAGCAAAGGGAAATAAAATGTGAAATTAGGGATGACAAAAAAACACATGTATCAGAGACGTTCAATTTTATTAAAATTTTCAATTAAATATTTGGGTTGGGTTCGCAGTTTTTGCTAATAAAAAAGATAGAAATAACGTTAAATAACAAAATGTTATCTAAACTTAATAAATTGAAGGTTTGACGTAGCGGTGTTAAAAAATATTCAATCTGAACTATCCGACTCATATACCCGATTAAAAATTATCGGTTATTTTAATAAAAATATCTAAAATTTCAGGCTGAATACTCCACCCGTTTTTTTAGATATTTGGGTCGGGCCGAGTCACAAAATACTCTTTATCCGAATACCTAATATCCGATTTTGCGTATTTTTTAATTTTATTATTTTACTACAACACACTAGCTTTTCCTGCTTGATGAGATTGAATCCTCTGCTGCCTGAACAGGGAAAAGAAAATGTTGAGTTAACGAACAGGAAAAAGTAAAGGACCTTTTTTTCATTGAACCTTGGGATAAGCAAAAACAATGGGAGAATAGACCAAATGGAAAAACCAAGAACACAATTAAAAGAGTGAAATCGCTGTTGAAAGCTAGACATGCTTACGTACCAGATAAGCAGAATACTTGAAAGTTGAAACGAGTTAAAGAAAGATAGAAAATTAAAAGAGTGGCGGATAGTTGAAAAAAAAAACACAATTTTCGGAAAATCCTGTTACCCGGATTAGCGGTACCCGAATTCTATGGGTAAAGAGTATTAGTTATTTAAATAGTTATTTTCGGTTTCAAATCCCACCACTTTTATTTTTAATATTATTGGTTCATTTGTTTCCCACCAACCTTGGCCGACACTCGTCGCTGGAGCAAGTCCCCGTATGGTTCCTGCACACCATCACGTTTTTCCTTTGATCGAACTTCCCCATGAACTCCGACCCCTGCCCATCCATGACCCCGCAACTAATATCACATACAAATTGATTAATTTGTTTTTCATTAATTAGTTGGCGACACGTGTCAGTATCTAATTAGTTAAAATAAATTTATTGAATTAAATTAAAATTATGACCAAATTTATAAAATATGTAATTAACGAGAATTAAATGCGTAATTATACTAATGCTTTTAACCGTCACTTCAATTCTCATATAACTTTTAATAGTTAGTGTCTTGATTGATATCATTTAGATAGTTAAATAATTTTAATGACAAAATTAAAAGACCAATAGTCAAAATATAACTTATCCCATAACTTAGTGGCCATTCATATAGTTACCCATATTTATTTATTAGGACACTACACCGCCTAAACTTGTAGTTAGTGGTGCTATTTGAGTTGAACAGCTCGAGTTGACTCGATCAAAATTCTAACAACGCTCGACTCGAGATCCTAACTATTCGAGTCGAATAATATCCAGCTCTATTCGATAAGTTTATGATTAGCTCATTAATTTTTTTAAATATTTTTTTTATAATTTTTGTGCCTACCTTAAAAAATCATATTTTTGAGAAGTTTGAATGCTAATTGAAAACTCTAAAAAGTTTTAGTGGCTTACTAACTAATTTACCAATAAAATCTATATGATTCAAATTTCCAAAGTATTATATATTTCCGGAGAATTCAGAAAGTTAATTTGTATTAGCAAGAAATTAAATTATAATAAATAATATTTCTTTCTTTTTCTTTTCTTTTTTATGAAAGCCTTTTTTTTAATTTTATTATTATTTTATGTGTAAAAGTAGAAAAAAAATCTTCAGTTCTCATATAAAAAATAAGATCGAAAGTTAAAATCTCGAAATTCCTAAGACATTTTCTCATTTGTTGTTTATCAAAGATTATTGAGACTTTAATGTATTTGAGGATTGTTATTTTGGAGTTTAGCTTTTGTAATTGCTTCTCATACTATTTTGATCAATTTTTAATATTTTTTTAATTTATATTTATATTAAGATCTAATAATATTACTAGATTTTACATATATTTAAAATAAGGTAAAAATTCTGGCGAGCTTAACGAACAACAAGTCGAGTTGAGCAATGAGTTGAACATCGAGTTTTTTTTGTAACGAGCACAAGTTAAGCAACTTTATTGAGCTTATCGAGTATCGAGTTTAGTCGAGTATTACTCAACTAATGATCGACTCGCTCGATAAACACCCATACTTGTAGGAAAAATAACAATTTTTATCTCATAATCCATATTTAAAAAGGCATAATGACAAAAAATGCCATAACGTTTGACTGAATAGTTATTTTGCCCCTATGTTTTTTGAAGTATTTTAACCATCAATATTTTATTTTGAGTCAAAATGGCTTCACCGTAGATGAAAATTTTTAGTCAACTAACATTAAATGACTTGAAGTGACGTGACAAACTTACATGGCAGTGCACGCTGACGTAGTAGTGCCATATAAACAAATGTGTTGACTTTACAGAATGACACATAAGTCAAAAAATAATTTTATAAAATTGTATAAAGTATAAATTTATTTTTCTAATGACATGTCATTATGTCAAGTCATTTCAAACTGCTTATTATTAGTTGACTTATAATTTTCATCCATGGAGGGGGTCATTTTGACCTTGTTGTGGTTAGGGTGACCCTGCAACTATCTTTGGTTTGATTCTTCAAAATAAGATAAAATCATTTTTCTCATAAAAATAGCCGTCGTGCGAAAGACGGTTGTCAAGTGTTTGTTGGGATGTCCTTAACGAATAGTACTTTGCTCTTTTTTTTTGTCTCAACATTAATTTAGAATTTAAAATTAAAATTTAAAATTAACGTATAGTTTATTTTTAGAATTTATGATTTTAAAATTTATAATTTATAATTTAAAATTAAAATATAAAATTTATTTTTTAATGTTAAGCAAAGAACAGCAAGAAGGGGTAAAATCTTTTGTACGGTCTTAACCAAATCAAAATTTTTGGACCCAAGATATCGTGGTTGACGCTTGCCACCAAATTCCGTTTACTATTACAGTTTGACCTCTAATTAATAACTAGTCTTTCATTTCCATTTTTTTCTTCCCTTACGTTTAATTACTTTTATTAATATTATTAAAAAATTACTTTTATTAATTAAGCTTGTCGGTCCAATTTGAATGCAAGGATAAAAAAGATTTACTATATAAATATATATAATTAGAGGTAAAAGATTTAATTTTCGTCTTGAATATAAAATAATTTTAAATTTTATGGTCAGTGTTTATTAGCAAAAGATAAAAAATTAATTATTGAACTCGCATATCTTGAAGGTAAAAAATAACGAATTTTTCATTTGGATGTCTAATTACGTACGTTTTTATTATTTAAGTTATTCATAATCATGTTGACAATCTTGGATTTTCTTGTATATCGTTGGACTTTTAAAGATTTTGGTTTCCTATTCGGGTGAGTAAATTAAATACTAGTCGAAAAGATATAGATTATATTTTTGAAAATCGACTTTCAAGTCAAATGGTTAAATTTAAAGTATCTGAGTAAATAATCTCTAGAATAAGTTAATATAATATCTATATATTTTTAACAGGGTAAAATTTTGATACACATGTCGTGTAAAACTAATTTTACGCAAGCCTGCATATTTATACTATAAAACTTAAAACCTAAATATCTAACCCTAATCCTAAAAAACTAAACCCTAAAACTTAAACAATATACCCTAAATTCTAAACACTAAACTTAATGTCTAAACTCTACAACTTAAACCCCTAAACTAAAACCCTAACCCCTAAAACTAAAAGACGTGTATAAACTAAAGTTTACACGGCCTGTGTATCAAAGTTTTTTTTTTCTTTTTAATATGTTCTATGTGTGTAAGAAAACCCAGAATAACACAGCAACCTCATTAAAATAGTATATTATTTTAACGGGTTAAAATACAAGTCAATTAATATAAACATAATTATGTTTAATAAACAAAAAACTATAATAAATAACATTTTATATTAGATACATTTAATAAATTTTTATTAGATATTTATTTAACTCAATTAATGGAAAGATCATTTGTAACACACCAATCTGACTCGAGGAAAAACAAAAATGTCACATTGGGTAACAAAACATTCATATTATAAAACATAGAGGTCCACTTTTTTAAATCAACTTATAAATAAAATGTTTGTATGATAACGAATTACAAACTAGACGATGTAAGGTCCTATGAATACAAAGCCCAAATAAATACAATTATTGTACTCTGATAAAGATATCATAATAAAATCTCGCTCTGATGGTGCTCCTCAAGATCATATCTAGTCTACTAACATGCGAAATGAAATAACAATTCCGAGCACTGAACTTACAAAGCTTAGTGGTACACTTCTTCTCTACGATACTTCATGTCAATCATAAACATAAGCATGCATCTATTATGAGAGAATGGTGAGATATATCGACAAGCGGCGCTACTAATAACCGTCTAAAAACATACTCTTATCAAGAAAGGATATAATCAAAATATCATCAATGCAATCACATAAAAGTCACACAATCACAAACTTTGAGTGATGCTCAGCGTCACATAGCCTTGGAACTTACACTCTATACTCTGAATCGCCCTTCGAGTATCGTGATCACAAGGATTTATCTATGGTTGTTAATCATCAACACATTATCAATTATTGCTTACCAAATTGTTAATACATTATGAAGAAGTACTTAACCATTCTCGTCATTTAACCCTATTTGCCCACACCACATTATTAATAAGGAGTTAACCGTGTTTTAGGCAATAGAAGTCATCTTCCAACTTAAGCTAAAATTATTGATCAAATTACACGATGAGTATCGATATTGCCTATAGGGGGTATCAATACTCCATACGAGTATTAGTACTAAATTGGCTCCCGAAGTTCTTCAAATAAATATTTGGTATCAATACTGCTCCCATGGCTACCGCTATGACCTTCCTTGTACCAATACTCTACCCGAGTACCGATATTGAAACTCGCCTCAATGTTTTAATAAATCCCCTTAGTACCAATACTAACCAGCCACTATCGGTACTGGATGTATTGAGGTCCAGTATTGGTTGAAACCAATATCAATACCCCTATCACAGTTTCTCTCGATTAATCATAGTCCAAGCAGTGTCGATATTGGTTCTTCTAGTCTACCCGAATTTGGTGTATTAAGGTTTCATATCGATCCTACAACTTATGAAAGTTATTAGAGGTTGATTTCTAGCATTTTTACTCATTAACAACACAAATTTCCAAGTTATGATCATTAACCAAAGTTTCTTCCCTAAAACACCAAAGCAAGAATACAAAACATCATACTTATGATGTTCATAAAGCACTTCAAATTTGAATGTGTACTAACCTTAAGCGAAATCCTGAAATGAAGTTTCTTGAATCCTGTCATAACAACTCTTTGCACGGTGAGGGGATGATTATGTGAATTTTGAAAACATTTTAAAAGACTAGACTCTTCACTGGTCACTTTGGTAGACCAGACACCATAAAATAAAATCAAATATTCGTTTTAAAGGGTTTGAGAGTTGGTAACGTGTGGGGGAAGGATTAACACCCCATAATGCCCGAAATCGGTACCAAAATCATGCGTTGCGTTTATCGATAGAAATTTTTGAAATTAAAATTGACTTTAATTAGATGTTCTTTATCTAATACAAACTTTAATTAAGTGGGCTTTAATATTTGATGTGTTTTGATTAATTATTCATTTAATTAGTAAGGGTGTTCTTAAAATTCGGACCATAATTTAAAATAACATCAATGAGTTTGACTTTTGTTTAATTTATGGTTCGAATTAAAAACATTGCCTTTATGCATGATGCAAATAACTAACCATGATGTTGTGGATTATCAAATTTTACCAATTACGAATTACCTTTAGACAATATAAATTAATACGAGTATCTAGTCAATATCCAATAAGCCTGAATTTTACGACCAAATACATGTATTAATAAATACCTACCTTTTTATTATTTGAATTAATTGATTAACAAAGAATTTGTTGAATTAAATAATAGGGCTTAAGTAATTTAATTTAAATGCAAACATTTGTTAATTTAATCGGATTAAAAGGAACATCCAAATAAGCCAAGGACATTTTTTTAAACAAATTAAATTTAAAAATGTAAGCATTTAGATTAAATTAACTAAACCCTAATTATTTAATCATTTATTAAATAAATGACAATTTTAAATGCATGTCACATTAGGGAATAAAATAAACAGTCAAAGTCACTAGAGATACTAAAGTTCTAACCTAACATGCCCAAATTATGAGAATATAATTAATTTTCTATTATTAATTAATTTATTCTAATATTAAATCTAAGTTAATTATGAAACCAATTTAATTAATTTAAAAACTTGCATTCAAATAAGCCATGCACATAATTTTAAAAATAATTAAATTGGAATAGAAATTAAACTAAATTAAAACTAAAGAGCCTAACGTATTATGAATTTATCTTGAATTCATATGATTAATTTGATTAATTTTATATTGCATCCAAAAAAGCCAAGGATATTATTTAAAAGGAATTAAATTAAAAATTAATATTTAATTATGGGTTTTAATCTAAGTCAAGTGTTAATTTTAGGACTAAAATATACTAATCAGAAACCTATAAATCAATTTAATTAGTTAAAGCTACACTCGAATAAGCCTTGAGTATAATTTAAATTAATTAAATTAATTTGGACCTAAACCTAAAAATCTAAACTATTTAAGAACCTAATCAAACTAATCTAAACTAAGGGTTCAAATATAAACTAAGGGACTAAATTAAAACAAACACGAAATTAAATGCATTAATTAAAAGATTCAAGAATAAAACAATGACTAAATTATAACTAAAACAAAATTTAAAACATGAAATAGAGAAAAAAGGACCAAATTTTATTTGATTCAAAGTCGAAGAGCCAAACTACAAGAAAGGAAAAAGAAGGGTGCGTGCCTCTCTTGGGGATTCATGGGCTCACAGGCTCGTGTCTCAATGTTTATTTAAACCCAAAATTTCTGAAATTAAATCCTTTATTTCAGTTCATTCTTTCTACCCGTTCTATCTCCCACTCTCTCTGAAAGGCTGAACAAGTTCCTCTCATTATGAACTTCCTAATACTTTTGCCAAATCTGAAATTTGAACAATTTTTCTCATTATGAACTCTTCATCCTTCTAGAAATATTGATAAATTCTTCTCATTATAAATTCTCTATTTCATCTTCTTCTGGAGAACACGAACAAGTTATTCTCATTATAAACCTCTCGTATTGCCTCTAAAGATTCCGCATATTCTTCTTTAAAAAGCTTGAACAAGTTCTTCTCAATATGAACTTCTCTTTCCCGCAAGATTGAATTCTGAACAAATCTTCTCATTATGAACTCTTCATCCTTCTAGAAATATTGTCAAGCTTTGCTTTCTCTTTTTCTACAAAGACATGACCTGAAAATGGAATTGGGCATGCATTATCAATTCATTTACTTTTATTTTATTTTTCTATTAAAATTTAGTTTTCTTCCCTGTAAAATATCTTGAAACAATGTTAAATATTTAGCCCTCTATCTTGATGTTGCTAATCTTCTATAAGTTGCTTCTTATGCTCGAAAAAAAGATATGCAAAAAAGAAATGTCTGTTATTAGTCATTTATTTCAAAATTTTATCATTTTTTCTTTCTTGGCATCTTTTTATATCGCTTCTTCTTGAGGCTTAGATACTCCATTTGTTTGTTTTCTTTCATGCTTATGGGTATATGACCTAAAGGTGACGGTTTGAATCATCATGCATTGAGGGTCTTACTGATGGTTTAGAGAACTTGTCACCATCAAACAAAGAAGGTCTTAATGGTCTGAATCATCATGCACTGAAGGTCTTCTTACCGATGGCACAGAAAATTTAAAGTCATGTACGAAAGGTTTTATTGATGGTCCAAATCATCATACACTGAAGGTCTTACTGATGGCTTGGAAGATTTAAAGTCAAACACTGAAGGTCTTACTAATAGTTTGAATCACCATACACTGAAGGTTTTACTGATGGCTTGAAAGATTAAAGTCGCGCACTATAGGTCTTATTGATAGCTTGAATCATCAAACACTGATGGTTGACAACTCAAAAAATTACAATCATGCACTATAGGTCTTACTGATAGCCTGAATCATCACACATTGAAGGTCTTACTAATGTCTCAGAAGATTTAAAGTCATGCACTGTAGGTCTTACTAATGTAGCGAAAATGATCATCATTTATTGAAGGTTTTACTTACTTTCCAATATAGAAGTCTAGTACCCTGAACTTTTTTCTTTTCTTTGAAAACTTATTCCAAACAAATAAATTATGCATTAATCTCATCACCCCCGAAGGTGATGGTCCAAAGGTCTTAAAATCACGCCCGAAGGTCTTACTGATGACCCAAAGGTTTTAAAATTGTGCCTTTACTAAAAAAATCATCACTCCTGAAGGTGATTGCCTGAAAGATTTAACATCATGCCCAAAGGTCTTACTAATCACCCAAAGGTGTCCCCACTTTCTTATTGTTAGGAAAATTGAAAGGTCTCACCACTCCCGAAGGTGATGGCCCAAAGGACTTAACATCATGCCCAAAGGTCTTACTGATGACACAAAAGACTTAACACCAGACACTGAAGATCTAAAAAATCTTTATCGAGGTTTATTCCTCCAAAAATGAAGTCATGAATTAAAATCTTTGCTTGGGTCCATGAAAATATGGATTAAAATCTTGCTAAGATCCACTTCTTCAAAAAATGAAGTCATAAATTGAAATCCTGCTTGAGTTAACGAAGATGTTGATTAAAATTGTGTTGGGATCTACTCCTTCCAACATGTAATTGTTGATTATAATCTTCACTGATCTTTGAATCTTGTAAAAATAGACAAACCAATTTGAATGTATGAGTTAGCATGCTCCTATTTTATGGATGTTTAATTATATATGATGCATGAATGATGTCATCTCAAAACTGCTCGGATAACTCTTGTTTTTTGGCAGGTCAATCTTAATCTTTCTTAAGGGTGTAAATGAACAGAAAGTTCAACGAACCGTTCATTTATGTTTGTTTATTAAGCTAAATAAACAAGTATGAATAAAATTTTTATGTTTGTTTAATAAACGAACAAACACGAATAGAGGTGTGTTCGGTTCGTTTATGTTAATGAAAAGCTTGTTTATAGGCTTGTTCATAGGATGAAAATGCTTGTGGATGTATCTAAATACTACTTTTTGTTGTTGCTAAGGATGTTGTATAAGTTCATGTTGAAATATAAGTTTTATTTTATTGTTTTTATTTCATTTATTTATTTATTGTTAATTTAGTTAGAATTTTTGAACATATAAACGAACATGTTCGTGAACAAATAAAGGAACACATTCTCGAACACTTAAATGAACATGTTCACGAATACTTAAATGAACACATTTGTAACACTTAAACGACCACGTTCACGAACACTTAAATAAACACATTTGTGAACACTTAAACGAACACATTCGTGAACACTTAAGTGAACACGTTCACGAACACTTAAACGAACACGTTTGTGAACACTTGAGTGAACACGTTCATGAGAACTTTAACGAATACATTCGTGAACACTTAAACGAACACGCTCGTGAACACTAAATAAACGAACACGTTCGTGACCTTCAAAAATAAGTTAACGAACACGAACACAATATTAAAATTTTAAAAGAAAACGATATGAACATGAACACCTTTAAAAGTAAACAAATGAACACGAGCAAAGTCTTGTTCATTCAAGCTCGGTTCATTTACACCCTAATCTACTGTTTCTTGTACTATTGCATCTTGAAACATTTATTCCTATAACATTGCCCCACTAATTTTATTGTTTCTTGACCCTGTAGAGTTTGCCCATCTTTCATCATTTAGGTTGAGCAAATAATTGAAGTCCCTAAACTTTTCTTCATGTTCATTCTTTAAATTTGTAAACCAATCAAAGCACCATGGTGCAAGTATAAAAATGTTAGTTTGTTGATCGGCATTTCAATGAAGGATACTTTTTTGAATTAATATACGTTTAGTGATTTAAGTCCTACGCAAATGGTGCAAGTATACACGTCGCAAGTAACAGTATAGATTAAGATCATCTCCACAGAGATTGGTGTAACTTGACTTTTAACTTCTTATACTGAAAAGGAATAAAAGTGATGTTGACAGAGAGTGGTAATAAACAAGTAAATTAACATAAACTAGACTAAATCTAAAGAAATAAAAGGAACAGAGTTGAGAGAGTAGGTTGGGTTATTGAGCACTATGATGCAGTTGCCGTCAAAATTGCCGAGGCAATTAATTACCTTTCGATGTTCGACAGAGTGGTATTCCATACCTTCTAGTTATCCCTAACTAAAGAACTAATGATTGTATATGCCTCGGTAATACATCTTTGCGTTAATATTAGGTGAACACCATCAATTAATAAACTCTTCTTAGTCGCTAAAATTCTCTCCGTATCCCCAAGGCAAATTAGTTCCCACAAATGATTTTTTCAATGGGAACCGTATCTAATTGGTTTTGTGAATCTAGCTCTCTCAAGCCTGGATAAATTGATTCATTCAAGCACATTTAACACATGAAATTATAATGACAAGCCAAAAATTGGATAAACACCGAAATTGAATTAAAAACCATAGTAAATCATTCGTTCACAAATATCGAATACCTAATAACCCAAGCCAATTTAATTAGTTCATGGGTGGGTTGAAAGAAATCAACATAAATAAAGATGCAAACATCAATTTAGTCGAAAGACAAAAGGAGGAAATAAATCTGGAGAAGTCAAGCTCCTCCTTGGTCGATACGATCCGTCTCCCCCTGTAACACCCCAGAAAACGGGCTACAAGATTTGGGTGAATTATATGAATCGAGTTGGAATTTTTTTGGTTAAACTTTAGCTAATTAATTAATTCTAAAAAATAATTTGCGTTGATTTAATTGATTTCTGATAAATTTATTGTGGCTACTATTTTTTGAAAATATTTTAATGAGTTTATCAAAGGACGAAATTAAACTTAGGTAATTTTAAATGGGTTGATTTAATATTAAATTAAATAGTGACTATTTTGAAAAAGGTTGTAAAATATTAATAATGGAAATTTTGTAAAAAAGGATTAAAGTGGTATTTTTAATGGAACTATTAAATCAAATAAAAGAAAAATCTTTTCTCTCTTGTTTTTAACAAAAAAAAGTTTGTAACCCCCTCGGCTCGGCCTAGTCGCAAGACTGAACCGAGCGACCTACATGGGGTTTACCGAGGTAAACCATAAAGAAAGAACCTGAAACGCAACCATTTTTTTCTTTTATATTGTCTAAATGCAAATTCATAAACCTATATGTTCATAATGACATCAGGTGAAAAATCAACTCAATCGGGCGTCAATTTGATATCCAATTGGATCAATTGCAAATTAGGGACCAAATTGCAATTTGATCGAACTACAAGGATTTAGCACATTTTTAAGTTACCAACCTTTAATTAAGCAGGTTTCATGTTCTCATATAAAAAATTAGCTTGATTCGAACATTCCAATTCATTCAATTGCATCCATAACATTTAGGGACCAAAACGCAAGAAAATAGAACTCCACTTCCATGACTTTAACTGAATTAACAGAAAACTGTTTCGATACACTGTAACCCGTTTCGGTACGCCTAGTTAGCAGTTCGAAATTGTTTGACAACCGTACCGATACGGTATGGTAGTGTTTTGGTACGCGAGTTTTGTCCCAAAAAGCAGATTCTAGTCAAGAAAATTCGTACCGATACACTCAAGCCCGTATCGAAGCACCATGCTTATTTTTTCCTAGCCGTACCGATACACACGAGCCTATATCGAAACAACATTCTTGATTTTGCCTAACTGTACTAATACGGTCCCCCGCGCATCGGTACGCCTAGGCCTATAATGTCACATTTAGCTGATTTAACAAGCTCTTAGTTTATACAAAACACCCTAACATGCTTCTAACATACATCCAACATATTCAGGATACAATTCACAACCTAGCATCACAGATTCACATCAATTCATGGCATTTTGCAACAAATGTAAATCTATAGGCATGCAACCTAGAAAACTATTCAAGTAAAACATGAAACTTCAAACCATCACCAAAAACAAACCATAACGGCCATTTACAACTTTAGAGCAATCAAACTAACTTGCTCAAACAGGGAATTTATCAAAACATCTCCCAAAACCAAAACAAGTACCCCATTGCCTTTATTACTTATAGTCTAGTCCAAACATACTTTGGTAAACAAGTATTGCTAGGATCCCTTGCTTCTTGCTGCCTCCAAAGATCTCAATTCTCTGCATTGATGGACATTAAGAGCGTAGGCACACAAGGCTTAGTGAGGAGCGCTCACAAACAAAACACCACTAATGAATTTAAAACCATTTCTCAACATTATATTGAAATTTATTTCAAACAACCTTTAAAACATTATCACACCTTTAAAACCATGCACTTAACATCTTTAAATCTAGCATATTGACCATATGAAACATGTATCATTAACCAATAGCAAGTCCCATTGCTCAACCTCAATTTAAGCCTTCCCATGCATAACTACCATATACAAAGCTTAAAGAGTAAACATGTATAAATCACATCATATAACATAAACCTTTCAATGATACATTAACACTTATATTGGCTTACAAGTGATCATTAAACAAGTCCATTAACAAAAGAGTTCATCGGATACACGAATTTAACAAGTGTTCAACAACACTTCAAGCTATCTCAACCGGAATAACGATACAATAACAATTGTGGTACATTATCAACCGGGTACACCTTTCAACCCACGGGGACACCAACCCCAATCATCGGTTAGACGCTTAATCCACTAACGAGAGTCTATGGTATAGTTTAACCCCTCTACCTTTAGGGTACTCGAATGGAGTTTTCGAAACACGGATCTAAACCCCTCAACATCCAAGGCAACTTATTATAGTGCAATCAATCCTATGGCCGGCCAACTATATCCGATAACCATTTTAAAACCACATCACTTGCCAATATAATTAACCATTTAACATTTACCTCACTGTTTTTAGCAAGCATTAACCAACCCATTTTTCCAAAACAACAACCATGCTTTAAATCACAAGTATAACCCATACTTACAAGGATCACTTACCATGTGCATCCTTCAGCATTTCATGCTTATAAACAATATTTCAAACATTTTAAATCATGCTTAAACAGTAGGTAACATGTAAATCAAAACAAGTGCATAAAACCATTTAACACTAGCACGATTGAGAGAGAATATCCATTTTTACTTACTTTCGAGTTTAAACCAGCGTATCAAGCTAAGTTTAAACTCCCATAAACCACCTTAAAACATTCCAAAGATAGAATCCACGTTCTCACTAACCGTTACTCGAAGCCTTGATTTACCGAAGCGAAATCAAGCGTCCGAAGCCTCCGATGCCACACCGTTTACTTTCAAAACAACCTCCACTATTTAAACCACATAACAATAGAGGATTAATGCATCTCCATGCATTTACAGCACTTCAACAACAGATCCTCACGGATTCTTGCATTCACCTCACATTTACCCAACCACAATAATCGAAAACTTCAACTAATCATTTCCAAACACAACTCAGCCACAACCTAACAATCTAACACCATTTTTATCATCAATTAACATCTAGAAATAGAATCAAATCAACCTAACACCTTCAGCAAACACACAACCACCATAACACCTCAAAAACACAAATCTAGCAACCTAAACAATTAGAGATTCAAGAGTTTCGGGATTCCATTGATAAAATTGACTTATCAACATCATTAAACATCCAAAATATGTTCAAAAACAATTCATAACACTGGAAATCAGATTCAATTCGAATCTTTCATTATTTCATCAATTTTACCCAATTAAATCTATATAAAACATAAAATCAGATTATAAATCATAAATCAAGGATCAAATACTTGGGAATATCAATAAAGAACCTTTTAAAAGAGGAGATCACGGGCCTTACCCCTTTTATGTGATTTCTCCCTCAATTTTCTTGTTTAAAGCTAAGAAAACATAAGATTTCAATGAGTTTTGGTAAAACAAAGTTAAAGAATCAAGTTAGAATCAATAATCTGAGTGAAAAGAATTTCTCACCTCTATATTTTGATGAAGTTCTGAGTGTTTGGCAGAAAATAAGTTGAGAGAAAAAGTTTAGGAAAAAGTTATGTAAATTTTCTTTAAAAGCAAATTACTAACTTAGATATTTTAATCACTCTTAAACCACCTTTAAAATACATGTTTAAAATAATTTAATTGAAGGGAAAAAACACCAGCAAAACTTAGTAATTTAGCTCCTTAAGGATTTTAAGAATTTGACCCTTTTTATTTTAGTCACTTTAAAATAGTTTTCAAAAATCGCATTTTGGTCACTAACCAAAATGTCACATTTCCAAATTCAATTTTCCAAAATTGATTCCACCAAAAATCAATATATATTAAAATATATTTTTTAACTATTTTTCCATATTTTTATCTTACTGAAAAATATACGGTCCTGAATCCGACTCGAATCTCTAACCCGATCCACCGGACTATCTAATAAAACCTCAAAACCGCTAGACCCAAAACCGAGGCGTTACAAAGTTGACAGTTATAATTTTCTAAAAGATGATAAAGACGTTTATAAGTTTCTCTCATTTTCTTCCAAACAAAACTTAGAGATTTATTGATTCCTTAATTATTTCTACTTCAATTTCTTCTCTATTTATTTCTAAACAATTATAGGTTAAGGATTTTGATTTCTACATCATCTTCACTATTTTTCTTGTTGAAAATCAAGAGGGGAGTCCATCTTCAAGTTGGTTTTTCATCAAACAAGGTGATAAAAATGTTCGTTAATGATTTTCTACATGATTTTGATTCTTAATCTATGATTTCTCATACTTTGGGATAATTAAAAAGAATTTCTAATGGAATTATTGGATTTTAATGGATTTTCTCATAAATCTTGATTAGATTATTGTAATCTAATGATTTCTATGAAGTTCTAAATATTTTGTGCATGGGTAATTACAATCTAAAGTTGATTTTGTAATTTAATTCCCGAAATTAATTGAATTGGTTGAGTTTAGATTTAAGTTCTTGAATGGGGTGGTTGGTAGAATGGTTGATTTAATTTTTGGATCACATATTAGGTGCACCATATGTGTTTGATGGAATTATTGTAAGGAGATTTAAAGCTAAAAAAAGAAGGAAGATCGAATGTTGAAATCGCGGGGTTTGAAACAGAGCATGCGTTACTGCTGTTGTTTCGTTCAAATGGGCGTTGGTTAATAAATAAAAAAAAGGAAGTGTGCGATTTGTGGTGTGCTGCTGCCCTTATGTTTATGCATGAAAAAATGATAAAAGAGTTAAAAGGGGATAAAGCAAATGGTCACTTCTGCTACCTTTAATTTTTTGGGTATTCGTAAAAAATAAGATAAAGGCTTTTAAAAGCCTGATCATGTAGTGAATCAGGGCAGGAGCGTGGAAGGTGTTTTTTTTAATTGGTTCGATTATTTTTTGTGTGGTTGTTAGAATAATAAGTATGTTGAATGTCACGTAGGGCATTTTAATAAATTGGTTACCTTGGTGTGGTCCTATTGGTATAGACCCTTGCATTTTCTTGTGGAAGATGGTAAGTGTTTGGACGATTTCCGATTAGGCGTCGAGGCATTGGCGTCAAGGTGTTGGCATCGAGGCGGTAGCGAGTTGGTGAGTGCAAATGTGTTTTGATACTATAAAGATGTTTGAATTATGGCTTTGAGAGTTTAGTTAAAGCCTAGCAAGCTTAGCTAAGCTCGGAAGTAAGTTTTTCCCTATTTTGCCTTTTGAATATCAGTTTGATGCGAGACTTGATTTATATGTTTTGGTTTAAAGGTATGCATTGATTTACTTACTGTTTTATACTTCTTTTAAATGATATGCAATGATTTATTAAGAATATGGATGCCTAAGAGCATTATGAAATGGTTCCTAAATGGAATGGGGTTGTTGTCTTTGGCAATGTGGTTTTGCATACGGTAATATTTTGTTAAATGCATATGAAAAACAGTGAGTAAATGTGTTTAAAAATATATATTGGCAAGTGACAATAGTTAAATGTTATCGGATATAGTTGGCATGCCATAAGTTTTAAAGTTCACTATAATAAGTTGCCTCATGTGTGTCGAGGGGTCAAGAGTGTGCCGTATCTCCACCATGAGAACCGCAGTGGTCGAGGGTCAAGAGTATGCCAAATTCTCCTGCTAGTAGATTTATACATCATAACCGTTGAGGGGTAGTAGTACCATTTACTCCGGTTCGAGGATGTATGAGAAGTGGTCGAAGGAGCCACTTGGGAAATCCATGTATTCGATATGTTTTACAAATGGAAAGATTGGTTTTGGGTCACTTTAATGCCAATATATGAACTATTGTATCATGATGGATGGATTATGTTTTGTAAAATGTGATTTATACATGTTATGTTCTTTAAGCTTTGATATTGGAAGGACACGTGAAGGCTTAAATTAAGGTTTGCATATGGGATTATACATGAGATCCATGATACATGTGTTGCATATGGTTTAATATGCATGGTTTTTGAAAGCTATGTTTGCATATGGTAATTATGCATGTTTCAAATGAAGCTTTTGTGCATATGGTTTAATATGCACGACATGTTTTACAAACGTGTTTCTAATAAGGGTGAGTTTGACTTGCTTTAATACGGGTTTCTAATAAGGTTTTGATTTCAAAAATGCATTGACGTTTTATCCGTTTTGAGCGCACTCACTAGGCATAATATGCTTACGCTCTCTTTTCTTCCGTCAATGAAGTGAATTAAACAAGTGCGGGGTTGTGGTTTGAGGCAAGAAGTGATTCCGAGATAAGTGTTTTAAAGAGTATGTTTATGGTGATTAAATTTTTGTAATAAGGCAATGTGGGCTAATAATTGGGATGTTATTTTTGTACAATGTATTACTATTTGGTTGGAAATATATTATGTTGGATGATGGCTTTAATTAATGTGAATGATGTTGATTATGTTTTAGTGACAAGTACATTTGATGGTTATGACTTAATGTTTTAAAATGACTTAATAATATTGATTGGGTGGATCACTTGTATTCTAAGTGTACTAGTGGTCATGTGCTTCTATTTCTTAATTGATCTATAGCCTATGTTTGAAGTCTCGACCATTTGATGTTTATTGGATAATGCTTTATATTGTTAGGAAGCATGTCTCTAGTTTACTTGTATGAATATGAATTGTATTGGTCTATGGCATGTAATTAATTGAGAATTTATATTTTATGATGGTATAATTTTTAGGAGCATGCCTAAGTTGTTTTTATGTGTTTTGGATATGTTTAGTTAATGAGTTTTACCAAGTTTAGATTCTTTCATTTTGGTCATCGTATGTACATGCACTAATTAAATAAGTATTTGATATCCAATTGACCTGAGATTTTGCAAGTATGCTTATAATATGTCTTGGAAATTCTGATCATATCTCCGACTTGCCCTAGAAATCGCTCTACAAATGGTTCGACAATTCATTCTTGTGATAAAAAAATAGCAAACTCCTTACAAAAATAGCAAAACGCAAAGCCAAGCCCAATAAACAGAAGAGCTACAAATTTATGCATGAATAAATAAAAATGAAACTAAATGAGCCTAAGTCTAAAAAATAATTAAGGTAAAATCGGTACAAAATATACTACTTTTCAACACTTATCACACCCTCAAATGCGAACTATTTCTTATCCTCAAGCAATGCATGAACTAACAACAATTACCCGCCAAAGAATTTATCAATTAACATGCTTCGAACCTGACTTAATCCTCAAAACTAGGACAAATAGGAATCAATTACCTTCGGACCCTCAGAAAGCAAGAAAAGTCACTCAAAAAGATAAATTACAATGCTAATGCAAGTGTATGTGCAAAGATGTGTACAAGTCAATCAAAAGGATTCCAAGAAAACCTTAGTTTTTATTATATTGCCATGGCAATATATTTAGCTAGAGCCAGTTAGGCACCTCTAGTAAATTTTCTTCTTTTTTCATGCTAGAGTTAGATGGGCACCTCTAGCAAATTTTTTTTGGCTAGAGCCAGATGGGCACCTCTAGTAATTTTTATCATTTTCTAATAATAACCTATCGTTTACCGAGTCTCCTAAGATTAACAAGTCACAACAGTATAAGTATAGATGGCATCATAGTAAATTTCCAAGTTAATTCTATGCTAATACTAAAGTCTAAGGTTCTCTCAACTAAATGCCATGACAATTAACTCATCATAGGATATCAGAGCAGGTCTCAACAATTAAACATGCAGTTCCTATGGCAAGTAATACATGCAAACTACAATGAGACAATCAAGACAAAAACCCCAAACTCGAGAGAAGTATTGTCCCTAATGCATGCAAAATAGATAAACGTAAAACAAAATGAATAGAAATGCAAATGAACTATTGTGAAAGGTCGTCACCTCAAATTCGTAGCTTCCGCTGGGCAATTTACTGGAGGCATTTGCTAGCATGCCTTGATGGTGGTGGTGGATTCGGCGTAGGACCATTTTCAATTTCCTCAACCTCCTCAATCGGCTTATCCTCTTTCTTGACCTCTTTGGCTGGCAAAACTTTTCACTTTGATGCTTGGTTTGATTTCATAGTCAGAGATGGAGAATTTAACCGAACAGAGGTGGTATCTTCAGAATAAAAAAAATCATGACAAGAGTCATTGCGTTGCTAGTCAGAGGTTTGTTCCTTACCTTGGTTCAGTATAGGCGTTGCCTAGGCATTGTCATATGTAACTAGCCTAGAATTGTCAGCTTTAGTTGCCATGGCAAGTAACTTGGCAAGAAACATAGGAAAAAGCACACTTCACGTTAGATTAATCTCTAATATGACTCGCTCTAAAGTGATATATCGATCCTTCACATATCGCCAAAACATTTGTTTCATTGCCTCTAATCAATCCAATCGTTGTAACAAGGGACAAATTAAATCTTCTGGCACCTAGGGAATTGCCGCAACATGTGCACTTACCGAGGCAGGTTTAGTAATAGAGGCATTCTTTGTTATTGTGTGTGCTTTTTGTTAACTCCTCAAAAGTACTATTTTTATGCTTATCTTATAATGTCGTTGCTTTCCCTTTTAGTACATTTAGTTGCATTTAGGTATTAAACTCATGCATTAGCATATGAAGTTTATGAGCTATTCTGTTTGCCAGTGTAAAGGGTTATTTTGTTGTTTTTGATGTAGGACAAAGGCAGGCAAGCTTGGCAGAGAAGGAAGCTAGAGAATTGCTGAGGCACAGTTGGCACAGAAGGACCAATCAATGCCAAGCCCTGTTTGCAAAAGAGTGATGTCAGCTAACCAGTTAAAAGTCTTTGTTGGACCTTGTAAACGTCATCCCTAGGATTCAAATCTGAATAAGATGCGCTATTATCTTATCCCTTGTGCATTCAAAGTTTAAATTCAAAGGCCTTATCCTAGGGTTTCCCAAGCAAGCCTATTTAAAGAGATCGATCAAGCATTTAGAGTGGATTGAAGAGGCTAAACGGTGGTGAATCTTGACGTGGTCTGACCAGCTGAAGATTGAGAGCTTGGAACCAATGAAAGGCTGCATCGATAGACCCCCTTCTTTCCCATTCTCTTCGTTTTATTTATTTTGTTTAAATGATGATATGGAGATACGATAATGTTTTTTTTGGATGGAAACCCCAACCATGAACTAAACTTTTATAATTGGTTAGGGGATGTTTAGGATGGATGCTGATTTTATGCTTAATTTTTAATAATAAAAATGTCTTGGCATTGTTTTCTACCTGACATATACTTAAATCTTTTTTACAAATCCATTATACCACAGTTGGCATTGCGTGCTTATTGCACCTTAATATCTTAACAGACTTAAGGGGCAACGATATGTTGCCAGGTACTAAGGCGAGAAGCTTCGACAAAAGATGTTCAAGTAGATGAACTTACTTCGGAAGTGAGTCTACCCCTTAGGAGTAAAGATTGTTGCTTAATCAAGTTAATTCATGAAAAACATTAACTATAGACATATAAGGGTTTTATCACAATTAACTCAGGGTATTACCATCGGCAGAGGCAATACTACATTTAATCTGCTCGACAATAAACCAAGGCAAATTATTATTGAAGGCTGGCATAAGTAGCGTAAAATCCGGCATCCCCTTGCCAACACTCACCATTTATTTTGAATAACTCATTGCCAGGCTGCATATTTTCACTACTTTGTTTTTTTAACTTTTCAATCAAAATCCCCAAACATTTCGAACACTTTAAAACATCTGAACAAGTAAACATTGAGCAAATAAGTTCTTGGTCACTCCCTATGGATTCGATACTCAACTTACTATTGTATTACTTACTGACCATGTATACTTGCACGCATAAGATTTACCTTGGCACTACTCTTTGGCATACTTTTACACTAAAAATATACTCTTTTGCCAAGCGTTAGCAATAGTCGACAAGTTTTTGGCGTCGTTGCCGTGGATTGCGATGGAATTTTTTTGTTTTCTTTACTTGTTTCATTCCTTCTATTATTTATTTAGTTTAACTAGTGTATGGGCAGAAGCCATCTGTGGTGGAAGATTGGCCATACGACCCAGAAATTGAAAAAACCTTACGAAGTTTAAAAAGAAAAGCTCGAGAGATGGCACATTGTGGTAATAGAGGAGCTGGTGGTAATCCAAACAACAAGGGAAACCATCTACACCATAATGGGATACCAACAGCACCTGCTATCCCAGCAGTTAATGTGGATGAGGAGAGACCTATCCGAGAACACTCGGCATCGAACATAGACAATTTGATGCCAAGACTAATTGGTCCGGAGGTAAATACACCAAATTTTGAGCTCAAACCGGTAATGATACAAACACTTTTGAATGTAGGAAAATTTGATGGAGCACTTACTGGAGACTTGAGGCAACACCTGAAGCAATTCATGGAGATTTGTCAGCTACTTCAGCATCCTCGAGTATCAGAGGATACAATGAAGCTGAAATTGTTCACCTTTTCTTTGAGAGATAGAGCAAAAGCATGGCTAAGTTCTTTGCCATCCGGTTCTGTCACCTCATAGGGAGATCTATGCCAGAATTTTTTGTTGTGTTTCCAACCACCTACACTCACTACCAAGCTCAGGAGTGAGATCATTACATTTAGGCAGGCTAAGGATGAAACCTTATATGACGCCTAGGAGAGATTTAAGGACCTATTGAGGAGGTGTCCCATGCATGGATTCCCAAATTAGACCCACATGCAGACCTTCTACAACATACTCAATGCCCAAACCAGGAATATTGTTGATGCTTCAGTAAACGGTTCACTGCTTGACAAAAATTATACAGAGGTAGTTGGCATCCTTGAGAGGATTTTAGTTAATGACCTTGAATATCCTACTATCAGACTTGTGACCGAGACTAAAACTGGTGGGAAATTATAGCTAGATGAACTTGCATCCATCCACGCTGAGATTTCCAATCTTACTAGCATAGTGAGATCTTTGCAAATGAGTAATGATTCCCAAGAAGTTAAGGCATTAGACCCATTCTGTACAATATGTGGAGATAATCATCACATGGAAGATTGCCCTGCCAACCCTGAGTCAGTAAATTTTGTTGGCAATTTTAATTGTAATTATAATCTGAACTTCAATATTTACAATGCAAGATGGAGACAACACCCACATTTAGCTTGGGGAAATCAAGGAGGAATTCAATACAATGCCAGCGTCAGAACAATGCCCAGCATCAGAACAATACCCAACGTCAGAATAATGCCCAACAAGGTTTCAATAAAAATGCGCAGAGGGCGCAAAACAATTTTTATGTAGGGCAAAGGAACAACTAAGGGACTTTGGCAGATTGCATGGAGAGGAATGATGCAACCGTCCAGAGTTTGGTAGCATCTATGTGGAACTTGGTAATACAGATTGGACAGATTGCTAGTGCACTCAGCAATAGACCCCAGAGAGCTTTGCAAAGCGATACAGAAGATGCTCGGCATAGAGGTAATGAACAATGCAAAGTTGTGACTCTTCGAGGTGGCAAACAATGCGGTGCTGAGACATCTAAAAAGTAGCCAATTAATTGCTAGGAGAAAGAGAATGGACCGATAGTTGAACCAAAAGAAGTAGAGATGAAAAGAGCGGCGAAGGCAATGCCAAACCACTATCTGATGCCAAACATCAGTCTAATGCCAACCATCACTTGGCAAAACCGGTAGAGCTATCATATGCTTATCCACCTCTACTGTTCCCACAAAGATTACAGAAGCACAAGTAGGATTAGCAATTTAAGCACTTCTTGGAAGTCCTTAAGCAATTACAGATCAACATACCATTGGTGGAAGCTCTTGAGCAAATGCCCAATTATGTGAAATTTATGAACGACATCTTGTCCAAGAAAAGAAAACTGGGTGATTTCAAGACTATAGCTCTCACCGAGGGATGCAGTGTAATGATATTCAATCAGTTGCCACCGAAGTTGAAAGATCCAGGGAGTTCTACTATTCCCTGTACCATTGACAATAGATTCATGGGTAAGACACTGTGTAACCTGGGAGCCAACATCAATTTGATGCCAATGTTGATTTTCAGAAAGCTCAGCATCAAAACAAGGCCTACCACAGTAACACTTTAGTTGGCAGACCGATCTTTTGCACATCCTAAGGGTAAGATTGAGGATGTTTTGGTAAAGGTAGACAAGTTTATATTCCCAGCTAATTTTATTATTTTAGATTATAAGGCAGATATGAATGTCCCAATTATATTGGACAGACAATTCTTTGCCACAGGTAGAGCTTTGATTGATGTTCATAAAGGAGAATTAACTGTTCGCAGGAATGATCAATATGTTACATTTAATGTGTTTCAAGCCCTTAAATGCGCAGATGAACCTGAGGGATGCCAAGCTGATGAGATGATGGAGTCTATTTTCACTATGGACGTGGCACAACTGTGCCAAGAAACTGATGATGATGCCAGCGAGTCAGATGGTAAAGAAGAGACAAGTGAAGATAATGAAGAAACATTCTTGGAGAGAGAAGAAGTGAGTTACTTTGGTTAGCCAGAGCCACTAGAGTTGGCTGGCAGAGAGATCGTGGAACCTAAACCATCCACTGAGGAGCCACCTGAATTGGAACTAAAACCACTACCAGGCCATCTTAAGTACGCTTATTTACGCAAACACTCAACCTTGCCAGAGATCATTGCTGCTGATCTAACTAATGATCAGGAGGAAAGATTGCTAGAAAATCTAAGTAATCACAAGAAAGCATTGGGATGGACCTTGACTAATATCTGAGGAATAAGCCCAACTATTTGTATGCTCAAAATAATTTTGGAGGAATATCATGGAAAAACAATTGGAGGCAGAGAAGATTGATTCCGAGCATGAAGGAGGTAGTTAAAAAAGAAATTATTAATTGGCTGGATGCTGGGATAATCTACCCCATTTTTGATAGCTCATGGGTCAGCCCGGTGCAATGTGTGCCAAAGAAAGGTGGCATGACCATGGTTTAAAATAGAAAAGATGAATTGATTCTTTCCAGAACTGTTATCGGATGGAGAGTGTTCATGGACTATAGGAAGCTGAACAATGCCACCAGGAAAGACCACTTTCCCCTACCCTTTATCGACCAGATGTTGGATAGGCTGGCAGGCAATGCATACTATTGCTTCCTAGACGGTTATTCAAGATATAATCAGATTGCTATCGCTCCCAAAGATTAGGAGAAAACCATATTCACTTGTCCATATGGGACATTTACCTTTCGAATAATACACCTTGGACTGTGTAATGCGCCGACAACATTGCAACGATGCATGCTGTCTATTTTTCAGATATAATTGAAAATAACCTAGAAGTTTTCATGGATGACTTCTCAATGTTTGGCAAAACATTCGAGGAATGCCTATAGAGTCTAGAGCTTGTATTGAGAAGATGTATTGAGACCAATCCAGTCCTAAACTGGGAAAAATGCCACTTCATGGTGAAGAAAAACCTTGTTCTCTGTCACAGAGTAACCAAGAGAGGCTTGGAAGTAGATAAAACGAAAGTGGAGGTAATCAAACAGTTTCCACCTCCTACAAGTGTAAAAGGCATTAGGAGTTATTTGAGACATATAGGTTTTTACAGGCGTTTCATTAAAGATTTTTCAAAAATTTCTAAACCTTTATGCCTACTTTTAGAACAAAATGCCACTTTTGTATTTGATGATTCTTGTTTAAAAGCGTTTTAGGAACTCAAGAACATATTAATCAATGCCCCCCATAGTTTTGGCGCCAGATTGGAGCGAGCCCTTCGAGCTCATGTGAGATGCCAACAACTATGTCGTTGGAGCTGTATTGGGCTAAAGACGTGGCAAGATTTTTCATGCCATATACTGTGCCAGTCGGACATTGAGCAAAGCCCAACTCAACTACACAACAACTAAGAAGGAATTTCTCACTATTGTATTTGCATTTGAAAATTCATATTTTATTTAGTTGGTAACAAGGTTGTTGTGTATACAGATCACTTGGTATTGAAATTTTTATTGACAAAAAAGGATACCAAGCCCAGATGATCCGATGGACACTATTATTGCAACAGTTTGATCTCGAGATTTGAGATAAGAAGGGGAGTGAGAACTTAGTTGCTGACTATTTATCTCGATTAGAACATCTCCTTGAGGAAGGTAGAGCCGCTGCCATTAGAGATGAATTCCTCGATCAACACCTGCTTGCAATCAGTTCAGTCAACTATCTAGTAAGTAGTATCATGCCACTAGATGTGGCAAGAAATGCCAGGAAAAATTTTCTGCGAGATATACGACAGTACTATTGGGGCGAGCCCATTCTATTTAAAAACTGTGCCGACCAAGTAATTCGCCGATGTGTGCCCGAGGAGGACTAGGACAACATTTTGCAGTTATGCTATGTAGCACTGTATGGAGGACACTTTGTTGGAATAAAGATTGTTGCCAAGGTATTGCAGTTTGGATTCTTTTAGCCTATGCTATTTGAAGATGATCATTACTTTACCAAGGCCTGTGATCGATGCCAGCGGACGGGTAACATCTCTAGCAGACATCAATTGCGCTCTAGAATATCAAGCTAGTAAAGTTGTTTGACGTATAGGGAATAGACTTTATGTGTCCATTTCCTCATCATTCGGGAACCTATATATCCTTGTAGCTGTAGACTATGTTTTAAAATAGGTAGAGGCAGTAGCTTTGCTGACAAACGATGCCAAGGTTGTTACCAAGTTCTTGTACAAGTATATCTTCACTAGATTCGGTGCTCCTAGAACCATCATTTATGATGAAGGTACGTATTTTAAGTGTAATTTAATATTTAGAGCTATGTGCAGGTACGAAATTCAGCAACGTATAGCCACAGCTTACCATCCCCAAACAAATGGTCAAGCAGAGATATCAAATAAGGAGATCAAGAATATTCTAGAAAAGACTGTGAATCCATCGAGAAAGGATTGGTCTTTGAGACTAGATGATTCCTTGTGGGCTTACAGAACAACCTTTAAGACGTCTTTGGGAACATCCTCAATCAGGCTCATTTTTTGAAAAGCATGCCACCTTCTAGTGGAATTAGAACATCAAGCATATTGGACAATCAAAATGCTTGACATGGAATAGAGAGCTGCTGGTGAGAAGAGGCTATTAGATTTGAAATAGTTAGAGGAATTCAAAACACAAGCATACGAGAATGCCAAACTCTACAAGGAAAGAGCAAAACAATGGCATGACAACAGAATATTGCCAAAGCTATTTGAGGTAGGTTAATATGTTTTGTTATTTAACTCAAGGCTAAAGTTGTTTCCAGGAAAGCTCAAGTCTAGATGGTCGGGCCCCTTTGAAGTTGTAAAGCCATATACTCATGGAGCAGTAGATATCAAGGATTTGAAAACATGAACAATTTTTAAGATGAACGGCCAACACTTGAAACACTATTTGGAAGGTACTCAAAAGGATGCCAAGGAGGTTGTGCTCATAGCAGAGATTCTGTAACCATCATCATCATAGGTTGATTTTTGTATATAGTAAGATAGATGTTTTTCTTTTTCAGCATTATATTTGTTTATTTTCTTTCTTTCTTTTAGTTTTTTATTTTTCCTTGTTGTGTTGAAAGGTTTTCCTTTGAGGGAGTGCAGGTTGCCAGATAGACTGCCATGTTGAATGACAGGGCATCTTGGCATAGGGCGATAAGAAGATTGGAGAAAGTTTTTACCCTAGTCGCCCAAGGTTTGATGAAGTTCGGCCCAAAAAGAAGGAGAGAGACTTTTTGCATGAAATTACCCTAGCCGCCCAAACAGTGATAAGTTGAAATTCAAATTTTAACTCAATTCACTTATCCCTCAACCCTTTGCGTGCCTTATCCTATTAATCCCCACTTATCACATCAACCTTTTATTTTCCCTTAAACACGCAAAAGACGATCATTACCCTCCTTAATCAGCCATATTAAACAACTCCAATTAAACATTCAACCCTTTTTTATCTCCTTAAAAACCCTAACCGATCTAAGCCTCAAAACCTTTCACCTTTTACCCTAGTTGCTTTATCAACAAGAACACCAAGAACCTTTTCTCATTCTCTCGATAAAAATCCTTCAAGTTCTCTAACCTCTTTCCATGGCTTCTTCTTCGACACCTTTCAAGATTTTCTTTAATAAAGAAATTCATAAGAAATACGAGGAGAACTGTACTACACGAATATTCTGCTATAAAAGGAACTTTGAGTTCAAGAACGAACCCAACTTGGGTTATTCATCAGAGTTCATGAAGGTGGCCAAAAAGCACAAGTGGGAGTTTTTTGCCAACAAATGGGGGGAGTCTACTCCTATATTGCATGAGAATTTTATGCCCACCTCATGACTAAAGATTCACCTTTTTTGCTCATACGAGGTACTTGTGTCAGATTTGATAAGGGATATATTAATATTATGTTTGAACTTGATGGCACAATGGATGAGCACTCTAAGTTTACTGACTCGTTAGACGATGCCAAGAGGCAAAAGCTACTGAAGGATTTATGTGAGCCTGGCACCAAGCGGAGCATGTCATCCAAGGGCCACTACACTGTGAAGCGACTGGCATTGAAGCCACAACCAAAAGGGTGGAACCACTTTTTGAAGGTGAATCTAATGCCAACGACTCATAACGAGACTGTCTCGAAAGAGAGGATGGCCTTATTGCATTCAATCATCATGGGCCGCAAGATCAACATCGTTCATATCATTATCGATAAAACTTATAAATACACCGGTAAGAGCAGTGGGAGTTTGTTTTTCTTTTTGTTGATTGCTAATATTGTAGGAAGCATGGTGTGCCAAAGATTGATTTGGACAAGGTCTAAGAGACTAAGGGAACAACAATTACGTCTGCCCTGTACAGGCAACTCACTGCCACCGAGTCCAAATACAAGGGTAAGGGAAAGGCGACAGAGCCAATGACCACGACCAAGCTGTCCAAGACAGAGCCCGACACTCTTATGCCAGCCAACTCAGTGGCAATACTTTCCCAAATTTTCCAACGCCAGAAGACCATTCTTCAAAAGTTAGAGAAAGCTAAGGAGCATAATTCTCTATTCTGGCAATATGTGAATGTTAGGGGCGGTGCCATAAAGAAAACCCTTGAAGGCATGTCCACGCAACCACTACTAGTGTAACACCCTAAGTAAAAAAAGGAAAAAGAATGAATGAAAATAATAAAAAGAGGGGAGACTGCAGGTTGAGGGATTCAAACCCTCAATCTATAGTTTGGAAGGCTAGTAACCAACCAATTGAGCTAGTGAGCTCTTGGGATTAAGTCTCCCATAATTTTCTTTTATTCTTTGTTGACCGAGTTTTAAAAGAAAATAAATAACCAGTCTCTTCAGTTTCCAAGGGGTTTGAACAAAATATCCCAAAATTCCTAATTTATTTCTTCTCTCTTAACCTAATCGTTTGGCGGCCTCTCGATCTGCCCCCACCACCCGTTCGTGGCCGTCACCACCATTGCCAAAAATTCCCCTCTCATTTTTGACCAACCCCCCCCAAGAATCATGCCCGGACGTCATACCGTTCGTTAGAAAAATCAAGTTTGAAGTCCAACGTAACCTAGGGTTTAAACCCTTTTGTTTTGTCGTCGAATATAGCAGATTTCGCCGTCCGTTGAAGATGATAGCAGCACCGTTGTCTCCCCGCGTCACGATAAATCGAGCGATGGTCCCCGATTAACGAACCAACACTTAGAGGACCTTCACCGGCGTTCGAACTGAAACGGTAATTGAGGTGAGTTTTCGGTCATTTTTGAGTTATTTTGAGTGTTTCTGGACTGAATAGGTGTTATGGGGTGAAATTCGGCCAAGATTGACCATTTTGGGTCTTTTTTTAGCCATTTGCCCGCGCGTGGAGTGCACGCGCTGCCCGGGGCAATTTTCAGCCACCCTAGACGGTGGCCGATGTGAATCAGGCCTGAACCAGCCTTGAACCGGTACTGCCTTGAACCAGTTCTGATCTAACCTGACCGAGTCAACCCAGTGAGTCAACTCTCCCGAGTCAAACCGTTGACGTTAGCATTGAATGCTGATGTCAGCATTGACCGTTGACTAATAACATCAGCGTTGACTGCTGACGTTAGCGTTGACTTTGACCAAAAAGGTAACTTTTTATGAGAAGCCTTATTTTATGTTTTTTGACATCTTGAATCCATTTTTGAAGTTAGTTTTGTGAAATTCGAACCCGAAAGCCTCCAAATTGGACTATGAACCCGAACTTAAGTTTGTATTTAATTATTCAGTTAAAGTGAATTGTGAATAAGGATTGATTATAATGACTAAAATGGGTGGGAAAATTAATAATACGGAATTGATCGAATTGGAAAATGACCAAAATGTCCTCGAGTTTTGGAATATCTAAAGTAATTGAAATGAGAAATATGCCATCGAGTTCTAAAATAAATGGATAGTTTGAAATGATTTTCTGAACTGATTGTGATATGCTTTCCTGAAGTAATATATGCAAGCATGTATTTTATAGCATGCTTTCTGGTTACAAGTACGAAAATGTATACCTAACAAGTGGTTACTGATATTACTGTTTACTGCATAAATTGTTTAATTGGGGTTACTGGGAAAGTGATTGGAGATTCTCAGGTACAGCCCTGATCCAGCATTACCTCCAGATCGACTTTATGCCTCCAGTTAGGCTCTGTGCCTCTAGTTAGGCTTTATGCCTCCAGATAGGCTTTATGCCTCCAGTTAGGCTTTGTGCCTCCAGATAGACTTTATGCCTCCGGTTAGGCTTTGTGCCTCCAGTTAGGCTTTGTGCCTCTAGACAGGCTTTGTGCCTCCAAACAGGCCTCCTATGCCTTCGGGCCTAGGACTAGCCTCTAGTTATAGGGAAATTACTTTTCAATGTATTTTTAAGTATTTTCTTTCGTTTTTATTGTGGGTCACTCCGGTGATTCGAATGTGACCTCCTAGACTCTGTGTATCGCTTAGACTGGTTTAAGGGGTATATTTAGTGGTATTAGAGCTTAGAGTTGTGTCATTTTGGGGTCCCAAGTTAGACTGAAATGCTGATGACACTACCAGATTGATCTGTGACCGACTAGGGAGTCTCGAGAACAAGCATGCTCTAATAGTTAAGTTCTAGTTGAAGAATAGACGAAAGAATAGTCTCTGCATTCCTTCGACTCTGATAAATTTTGAGGACAAAATTTTTTTAGGGGGACAATTGTAACACCCTAAGTAAAAAAGGGAAAGGATGAATGAAAATAATTAAAAGATGGGAGGTTGTGGGTTGGGGGATTCGAACCCTCAACTTGTAGTTTGGAAGGCTGGTAACCCAACCAATTGAGCTAGTGAGCTCTTGGGATTAAGTCTCCCATAATTTTCTTTTATTCTTTGTTGACCGGGTTTTAAAAGAAAATAAATAACCAGTCTCCTCAGTTTCCAGGGGATTCAAACAAAATATCCCAAAATTAAAAATTTATTTATTCTCTTTTAACCTAATCGTTCGGACGCCTCTCGATCCGCCTCCACCACCTGTTCGTGGCCGTCACTGCCACCGCCAAAATATTCCCTCTCTTTTCTGACCAAACACCCCAAGAATCGTGCTCGGACGTTGCTCCGTTCGTCAGAAAAATCAAGTTTGAAGTCTAACGTAACCTAGGGTTTAAACCCTTTTGTTTCATCGTCAACTACGGCGGATTTCACCGTCCGTTGAAGATGACAGCATCACCGTTGTCTCCCCGAGTCATAGAGAATTGAGCACTGGTCGCTGATCAATGAACTGACGCTCGGAGGACCTTCACCGGTGTTCGAACTGAAACGGTAAGTGAGGTGAGTTTTCAGTCATTTTTGAGTTATTTTGAGTGTTTCTGGACTGAATAGGTGTTATGGGAGTGAAATCCGGCCACGATTGAGCATTTTGGTTCTTTTTCTGGCCATTTTGGATGCTTGTGGAGTGCACGCGCCGCCCGAGGCAATTTTCGACCGCCCTGGTCGGTGGCCGATGTGAACTGGGCCTGAACCAGCCTTGAATCGGTACTGCCTTGAACCAGTTATGAACCAACCCGACCCGTTGACCTAGTCAGACCTGACCCGTTAACCGAGTCAACTCGGTTAGTCAACCTGGCTGAGTTAACTTAGTGTGTTGACTCGACCGAGTCAACCTAGTGAGTCAACTCACTCGAGTCAAACCGTTGATGTCAGCGTTGAATGCTGATGTCAACATTGACTGTTGATGTTAACATGACGTCAGCGTTGACTGTTGACGTCAGCCTTGACTTTGACCAAAAAGTCAACTTTTTAAGAAAAGCCTTATTTTATGTTTTTTGACATCCTGAATCCATTTTTGAAGTCAGTTTTGTGAAATTTGAACCCGAAAGCCTCCAAATTGGACTGTGAACCCGAACTTAAGTTTGTATTTAATTGTTCAGTTAAAGTGAATTGTGAATAAGGATTGATTATAATGACTAAAATGGGTGGGAAAAATAATAATACGAAATTGATCAAATTATTAAAAGACCAAAATGTCCTCAAGTTTTGGAATATCTAAAGTAATTGAAATGACGAATATGCCCTCGAGTCCTGAAATAAGTGGATAGTTTGAAATGATTTTTTGAACTGATCGTGACAGGCTTTCCTAAAGTATTATATGCCAGTATGTATTTTTATAGCATGCTTTCTGGTTACAAGTACTGAAATGTATACCTAACAAGTGGTTCTTGATATTACTGTTTACTGCATAAACTGTTTAATTAGGGTTACTGGGAAAGTGATAGTAGATCATCAGGTACAGCCATGATCCAGCTGTCCCTCCAAATAGGCTTTATGCCTCTAGTTAGGCTTTGTTCCTCCAGTTAGGTTTTGTGCCTCTAGATAGGCTTTATGCCTCCAGTTAGGCTTTGTGGCTCTAGTTAGGCTTTGTGCCTCCAGATAGGCTTTATGCCTCCAGTTAGGCTTTGTGCCTCCAATTAGGCTTTGTGCCTCTAGACATGCCTCCTATGCCTTCAGGCCTAGGACTAGCCTCCAGCTATAGGGAAATTACTTTTGAATGTAGTTTTAAATATTTTCTTCCATTTTTACTGTGGGTCACTCCGGTGATTCGAATGTGACCTCCTAGACTCGACGTATCGCTTAGACTGATTTAGGGGGGTTATAGCCAGCCTTCCAGAGTTCCCTGCCAACCTATTTGCCAGCATTGCTATGTCGGCCAGTCCTCCGTCCGTCCATACTCCATCAGATGCCACTGTTCTATTATCCCATGTTCAAGTTGAATCCGTCAGCACAACCACGCCATCTAACTCTAAAGAAGAAACAAAACCTGCTACAACGCCTGTTGGACCTGCATTATCTGCTGCCACTAATGTCCTTACTATCTTTAAGCCAAAGAAGATTGCTGAGGAAGTTTTCCACGACCTTGGAGCCTCCACAGCTACAACAAAACCAAGCCTGGAGCGTAAAAAGCATATGGCTCCCAGCAAAGGAAGTTTCATCAAGAGGAAAACATGCATTTCATGACCAGAACCTTTCGAAGGGGAGTCTTCCTCCTCTTAAACTCCTTGCATTTCATTTCATTTTCATTCACATGTTCATACATTTTAAAATCTCATTTGTATATATGTGTTGTTTTTATGCATTAAGGACAATGCACACCTTAGGTTTGGGGGTGTAGGTTGCCTCACATTTTATTACAAAGACACTCATGTTTAATTTTCAGTTTTCCATATAGAATAGTTCACCATGTAGGATTTAAATTTGCATACCAAACCACTAATTTTTTTTGCGTCGATCAATATGTTGTTTTAATTACCAACACTACTAGTTTAGTTGAATTTATTCTAGATTATCTATTCGACGAAGAAACTGGAATTTTAGAACTTGTATGCCAGCACGTTAGCATTGCCAAGTAGCTTGACAATTGAACTCTAGTTTAGGGAACCTTAGTTTCACCCTTCACATGATATGCATCTAGTTTGCAAGATAAACTTAGGTTATCTTGAAACTGAACTCAGAATAAAAAGAAGAAGAAGAGAAACAATGCCAGGGTAGAAAGAAAGAATAAGGCAACAATGTTTTGCCAAAGGCTGAAATACTTTAGAATACTCCATTGCCTTAGGGAAAATAAGTAACTTGTGTCTTTTTGGTTTGCTCCCTCTTAGTTCTTAGGCCATCATAACTTTAGGGTATGAGTGTAATGGGTTGGATTAGTGATGTAATCTGGATTAATGTGGGTATTCGTGGTTTGCTCCCTCTTATATCTCACGCCAAATAGTGCATGACGCAACCCTAATTTAATGCCAGCATAAAAACACGATTGGCAAATAAAGAAAATAAAGAAAAAATGATGAAAATGATTCTGAGTTTGGGTAGTAAAGTGGTTAAGTGAGCTAAGTAGATTTGATGCATATTGCCCGCACTTCAAGCACACTTAATGCCTCAAACTAGAGCTATATTTCTACACTTGAATTTGTTTATCTTCTTGACATTGATATACTAAATATCCGAGGACAAGCCTAGAATCATATTTTGCTAGTTGGCAGGTGTTGTTGACTACAACAATTTTTGCCGATGTATCTTTTTGTTTTTCTGTTTTATTTTTAGTTGCATTACTTGAGGACAAGCAATGATCTAGGTTTGGAGGTGTGTTAAATCCTCAAAAGTACTATTTTTATGCTTATCTTAAAATGTCGTTGCTTGCCCTTTTAGTACATTTAGTTGCATTTAGGTATTAAACTCATGCATTTGCATAAGGAGTTTATGAGCTATTCTATTTGCTAGTGTGATTGGCTATTTTGCTATTCTTGACGCAGAACAACGGCAGGCAAGCTTGGCAGAGAAGGAAGCTAGAGAATTGCCGAGGCGTAGTTGGTATAGAAGAACCAATCAATGCCAAGCCCGGCTGGCAAAGGAGTGACCTTCAGCTAATCGGTCAAAAGTCTCCGGTGAACCTTGTACACGTCAGCCCTAGGATTCAAATATGGATAAGATGTGCTATCATCTTATCCATTTTGCATTCAAAGTTTAAATTCAAAGGCCTTATCCTAGGGTTTCCCAAGCAAGCCTATTTAAAGAGATCGATCAAACATTTGAGAGTGTATTGAAGAGGCTAAACGGTGGTGAATCTAGACGTGGTCCGACTAGTTGAAGACCAAGAGCTTGGAGCCATTGAAGGGCTGCATCGACGGACCCCCTTCTTGCCCATTCTCTTCATTTTATTTATTTTGTTTAAATGATGATGTGGAGATACAATAATGTTTTTTGGATGGAAACCTCAACCATGAACTAAACTTTTACAATTGGTTGGGGGATGTTTGGGATGGATGCTGATTTTATGTTTAGTTTTTAATAATGAAAATGCCTTGGCATTGTTTTCTATCTGGCATATACTTAATCTTTTTTACAAATCCATTGCCATACGACAGTTGGCATTGCATGCTTATTGCACCTTAATATCTTAACAGACTTAAAGGGCAACGATCTGTTGCCAGGTATTAAGGCGAAAAGCTTTGACAAAAGATATTCAAGTAGATGAACTTACATCGGAAGTGAGTCTACCCCTTAGGAGAAATGATTGTCGCTTAATCAAGTTAATTCATGAAAAACATTCACTATAGACATATAGGGGTTTTATCATAGTTAACTTAGGGTATTACCATCGACAGAGGTAATACTACCTTTAATCTACTTGGTAATAAACCAAGACAGACCATTATTGAAGGCTAGCATAAATAGCTTAAAATCTGACATCCCCTTGCCAGCGCTCATCATTCATTTTGAATAACTCATTGCCGAACTGTTTATTTTTACTACCTTGTTTTGTTAACTTTTCAATCAAGCTACCAAAACATTTCGAACACTTTTAAAACTTCTGAACAAGTAAACGTTGAGCAAATAAGTTCTTGGTCAATCCCTTTGGATTCGATACTCAGCTTATTGTTGTATTACTTGCTGACCGTGTATACTTGCACGCATAAGACTCACCTTGGCACTACTCTTTGGCATACTTTTACACTAAGAATATACTCTTTTGCCAAGCGTTAGCAATAGTTGACACTTTTAGAGGACCTTCTTGCATAGCAGTTTTTCTTTTCCTTAGTAATTCCTACTAAAAATGATGACACTAACAAACGAATCAAATATGAAAATACTAATGCGAAATTAACTGCAAACTAACAAAAATAAAGGGATTTAAAAGAATAAGGTTGCCTCCCTAGAGCGCTTAATTTATAGTCTCAGCCTGACTATGATACCCTCTTAGAATTGTTTTGGCATTCTTTCCTTGCACAACCAACGTAGGAAGTCAAAGAATTTATTTCATTTAAGCTTTCCAGACTTTGGATTGTACAACAATGAAGCATGTTTTGTCATGATAGTTTTCAGCAACCATCTTAGGAAACCAATGTACCTCTTCCCTGTAAAGATGGTGAGCCTTTATTGAACTCAGCACCCTAGTAGTGCTTAGGCTTTGCGGCCTCTTTTTAATGTTCAGGCTACAACTGAAAAGAAATTATCATGGGCAATGTGTTATCCTTTCCCAAGTAAGCATATTTCAATTGCTCTGGCAATGGATTAAACGCAAGAAAAGATAGTTGTTCAATAGAAAGTTTAGAGAGTTTTAATTCCTTACTTGAGTAATCAAGAGATTCAAATTTTTTATCCGATCGATTCACAACCCAGTTTGCTTCTTGCTGAATTTTGTTGTCCAGTTTTTGTTTCTTGATATTCTCAGATTAAGACTCGACAGTCATATAGTTGTCATGGCAATATTCCTCCATGTTGATACCTAGATTTGTCTCAACGGTATTAATAGATTGTATTCATTTGGATCATCCACATATTTGAGTGTTTTGAAAACATTCAACGCGACTTGCTGATTATTCGCTCGCATTGTGAGTTCTCATCTCGCAACATCAATTAGCTTCTTGTTTGTAAAAATGTCTTCCAAGAATTATAGGAGCAAACTTATCTGCTTCACAATCCAAAATAATAAACTTAGCAGGAAAAATAAATTTATGCACTCTTACTAGAATGTCTTCGATCTTTCCTTTTAGATGCACATAAGATCGATTGAAAAGTTGCAACATGACCATGGTGGGTTTTGCTTCCCCTATGCTTAATCGTTGGAAAACCGATTTTGGCATAAGATTTATGCTTGCTCCAAGGTCGCACAGTACTTTTTTGACATAATGGTTGCCAATAGTGCATGGTACCGTGAAACTGGCAGTATCCTTGAACTTAGGTGGCAATCGGTAGTTCGATATTGCCAGACATCCAAAATAATTATTAAAAATAATTATTCAATAAATGTTTAATTTGTTACAAAACAACTATTAAATTAACATTGCGAAAAACAATAAAATATCCGAATAAAGAATGGAAATAGATGCAAAGATAGTCCCAAAATAGTAACAGTCCTAAATAACATAATTACTAATTTGAAAGTCTAATTAAAATAGTTCATACTGATGATTAAATATCTGAGTAAAATGCGAAATGCTCCAAGTACTGAGTTGCCTAAGAAAGTCTGATAATCTAAAATAAGAACTATGGGGTGTAAGCTAAAATGCTTAGTATGTCTATAAAGTGCAAGCAACACAAAAACAAAATAATGTTTTATGTTTTGATAAATTCTTTTTTGAAATCATAATAGATCCGATAAATCCAAATCATAATGATATGATGTCTGATGCATAACTCCAAACTCAACTATCTGATATCATACAGAGTGGAGGTTTACCTCATTTTTTTCGAACATATTTCTAATCCCATGACTCAATGATATAATTTGAAATTCAAAAATCCAAATCATAATGATATGCTCGATTTAAAAACACAGTATGATATGCTATGCATGATATAACAAAATATTCTCAATCACAATTCAGATAATAAATCAAGCAAAGTATAAAACATGATTATTTATAGCACAGAGAGAAATACACCTCAAGCAATAGTAGCTCTAATGTTGAGAATGACGCGTCTCACGCTCAAGTCTAGCTTAATCAAAACCTACAAGGTAGGATCTCTATGTAAGAACTATTACTATCACTAAGCCACCAACTATATACATAATACTAATTCGAAGGCATACTCATGTGAAGACCTCAAAAAATGTACACAGTTGGTCTAAACAACTGGAGGTAACTCGAATCAAAACACTGTCCAAATTATATGAAGATTACTAAATACAAATTAATTGTAAATAGCAAAACATGCTTTTGGATTTGAATTTGACAAAACGGGCAGCAGATTCAGACTCAAGACGTCAAAAAGGACAATAGGAAAGTTGGCCAAAAAAGTCAACTCTGGTCAAAGTCAACTTTGATAGTGAAAGTCAATTGGTCAAAAGTCAAAGTTGATGTGATGTTAAAGTCAACAATGATGTCACACGGTCAAATGGGTTAACGGTTTAGGTTCTCAAGGTCAAAGTTAGTTTGACCGATTCTACTGATTCAGTTCAGATAAGCTGGTTCAGTTCGGGTCATGATTCAAAAATTAGTTCGGTCTAATCATGTGTCTGGTTCACAATGGGTTGAACTCTAAATACTAGTTTGGTCTATACCCTTTAAGCCAGTTTGGGCTACTATACCAATCGGGCCACTCCTAATAGGGCTTCACACAAGCCTCACAATTTGGCTTCAACAAATACTCTAAACCCATAACCCATTCGATTTTGGTTTGTCATCCGTAAGGCCAAAATCTGATGGCCCAACTCACACAAGGGTTTTATCCCTTGTTCACCAGGGTTTGCAGATCCCTAACGACGACGGCAGCACAACTCAACGATGGCAACAATGGCTCATCCAAGGACGGTAAGTACAGTACGAAGACCCACATGGTCAACCCGACCAAACAACAAGAGGAAAACAATATTAGCAACTCATCAAAAATTTGAAATAAAGGAAGGCAACGATCCAAATGGCTTACCTAACAAAGATCAAATGAAGAAGATACCATGGAAAGTACGACGATACAAGCAACAAATGAGACGATAGTGCAAACAACGATAGAGATTCAAAAGAATTTTTTATGTTCTTTCATGATTGGCTGCTGGCAAGGGGTATTCAAAGCTTGGGGTTTACTCGTGAGGTAACAAGGGACTCAATGGTGGTGGTCGAGAAGCACACGAACGGCTACAAGGGTAGATTAGAGCTTCACCTGAAATTTAGGTAAGTGAGATGATGATATCGGGGATAAAACAAAACTAGGGTCCGAATGGAGTTCAAAGTCGTGGTCCGTAACGTAAGGACTGAGAGTTAACTCTGTAGCCAGAGGTCTGGTAACTTTTCCAGGCGGAGGGGGATACGAAGTAGAGCTATTCCCACGGGTGAGGAACGGAGTCAACAAACACATACGAGGAACGGCGAAAGGAAAGAACGCCGCAATATCCTATGCATTCGCCAGGAAAGCTTTAAGCGAATATAGGTTCAGCGAAAGGGAACGAAGATTGAGGATGAAGAATGCGAGAGGTTTTGAAAAGACAGGGAGGGGTACGTACGAGGAGGATCTGGGAGTGTGAACAACTGGCATCGAAGAAGTTTACCAGCTGCGAATAATCGGCCAACTAAAGGCCAAAATACGCTATATGGAGTGGGCGAGGGATATAATTCCATTTTCACTGGCTAAAAACCTATCTAATTATCCCTTTGAATGACATGTTGAATTTGATGGAACGAAAGAGGTGGAATCTTTCCCTTTAGCCATCGCACCTGTCATTTTTCTGTTCCGTTCCCCGTATTGGGATCCGTAATCGAAACATGTAGTATTTGATTCCTTTCTTTATGCGAGGCAGACGAAGGTGGCTCTCCTGGTAGATAGAGGGACGAAGTTGAAGCTGGAACTAGAAACCCTGGATCCGTAGGAGGGTCCGTCAGGAGACCAGGTATCGAAAGACACTTGAACTGCCAGGAAGCGAAGGCTATGATTTGGTTTGTGTTCAGACCGAGCTAAAGAAGAATGAATCATATGAAAACATGAAGAACCGAGAAAAACGTAATCAGTTCATTCAGGCAACTGCTTAGATTTAGTTCGTGGTCTGCACGAGTAAAGGTTGTTTGAGGAAAGCAGCTCGCGGTTTGAAAGCTCAAGTGATAGGGAAAGCAAAGGCATAGAAGGTAGACACCGACTTATGAGGAACTGAAAGTGACCGTAACGATAGATGTACTTCATGATGCATCGGGAAAGGTTAAAATCACCCCCTCTTACTAAAGCGCGAGGTATTTCATTCCAGAGGCCTAATTCGAAGGGTTGTTTCCCTGTTCTGTTAAACTCGATTGTTGGGGATTCCCCTTGAACAGTTCAAGAGCTCTACCTTCGTCCGAGGGGTTGGGGTTTAGTACGATTAAAAGGAAACTCGAATGCCGTAGACGTTATGAAATATCTCCCATCAAGGTCGAAAAGTAGCTCAAGAGGATGAGGATGCCTCTTCTCTTTCCTTTCAGTCGAGACCGTCGGACCTTTCTCGAACATTATAGCAAGCACCCCAATAATCACAAAGTGAGAGGAGATACCTCGACGATAGTCGACTAATACGGTTAGGCCTTCGTAAGATGTAGCTCGTGTTCCACCTGGGTGAGAAAAGGGTCTAGAAACCCTCGAATGAATCACCTTAGGAAAGGAATCCTCGACCGCAGGTGGCTAAGCGAATAAAACGTAATTATTCAAATACACTTTTCGCTGAGCAAGATATAGTGAGTGTTCCTTGAGTGTGAGTTAAGGCTGTGTGGAGTAAAGCGGCTCATAACGGAGGATTAAGGAATGCCCAAGTTCATCCCCAGGATTTATCAAACCTGCTCTCCTCCTTAGCCTTGATTTGTTACCTAGGATTTAGCTTCCAAAAAGCCTTTAAGGAACCGTACCTTAGAGACGGGCACGCAGCTAATTATGAGCAGCACGGGCTGTGAACAAGACTCCATGCGGCTTTCAAAATAGGAGCTGAATAGCTTATTAAGGTTAAAAGAGGGTTTTAAACTCTTATCAAAAGGGTAATCGCAAAAGAAGGCCCTAAACTTTTACCTGAATCACAAAACAACCCATCATTATGATATTTTTATTATTTGGTCACTTAAATCTGATTTATACTCAATTAAATCGACAAACTAAAATTAGAGTTTCACAAAGAAATTCCCAAATCTAAGGGTTTCAAATTAGGGATTTTAAATTTTAGGGGTTTTTTAAATTGGGGAAAAATTGGGGTGTTACAACTCTCCATCCTAAAAGAAATTTCATCCTTAAAATTTTCAAACTTGGCAAAAGATACCTAAAACTAACTGACACATGCTTATACTTTCTCATTCTAAATTCACAATCCCACATAACCAAAAATAGAACTGAATAAAACATAATGTACCTTCTATATCCTCAAATGCATCCTTATAACCATCACAAACTCCGGTGGCATCTACTAAACTTGGTCGTCTAATCTCGAATCTAGCTGATCTATCACTCTGAGTGGGTCTACCTCTACTAGCAGTACCAAAAACGGCTGACCTAATCTGCCCTCTACCTTCATGAGGTGCTTGAACTGATGCTTTTGATTGTCTCTGTATAAATGAACTAGTAGGTGGACGTGGATAATTCTTTAAGTAATGATCCTGAGAACTACATCTAAAACACGCTCAGTTCATCAATTTGCACTCTCCGTTATGCTTTTTGTTATAATAAGAACATACAGAAATAGGGCAGAGAACTTATGAACTACCCACGCTACTAGTCAAAACTATTGATGTTGTAGGTCTCACTTTTTGACAACTCTAAAAAACAAACTTATCTCTAGGCCTCTTTCCAAACGAGTTGACAAAGCTTGGCTGAATAGTTGTGTCTGATTGCTTCCCAGCTTGACCATCATTTAAAAGTTTCGCCTCTTTCATGAGTGCATCTATCCTCTCAGTAGTCTTAACTCGACCAACAAGCTTGTTAATGACCTTATCATGATGAGTAGCAACTTCTCTCTGAAGCGGTAGACGAAGCCTGTTTAGAAACCAGTCACACCTATCTTTTTCAGTCACAACTAACCCATGAGCATATTTGGCCAACCTCCGGAACTCAATCTCATAATCATTCAGTGACATATTGCTCTGCTTTAAATTCATAAAATTATCGTGGCACTTTGATAAGAACTCGACTCCCACATATTGATCCTAAAATGTTTGTTGGAAAAACTCCCATGTGACCTAACTAGATGGAACAATATCTACCACAGACTCCCACCAATTTTGCGCTTCACTCTCAAGCAATGAAACAACAATCCTCAATTTCATATTTGCAGGGTAGTTCATCTCAACAAACAATCGTTGTAACTTTTTCAACCAATACTCAGCATCAGCTAGATGTGTATCAGTTTACCCTCTAACTGATGAAGGTAACACAACAACTCTCGGTTTACCGTGGCGCTATCCAACTAAACTGTCTCAATATCCTCAACGTAAAGTGAGTCATCACTCCCAGTCTAAGGTCCTCCCAACAACCCATTCTCATTATTTAATATCTTATTCTAATTTTCTATATGATCAACAGAAGGCAGATGATCACTAGTAGAAGCGGTGGTACGACCTCAACCTTGACCTCGACCCGTCACAGAACTAGAATTCCTACGCGATGGCATAAAAATCTATCTACAAAGGCAATAACCTAAAGTTAGATTCGGTACTGGAGTCTCAAACTTAAAACACGTAGAAAGTAATTATTAAAAATCAACTGAAACCATAATAAGTTTTTTTGAAAATTCCCATTCACCCAAAATATTTCAGATTCATACAGAAGTAAAAAATATTTAAAAAAAACAATTGTTGTGAGTCTCACAGTCTGAGGGTTAAACTTGGCTCTAATACCACTAAATTTAACCCCTAAACCCTACCCAGAAGAAATAGGCCGAATCTAGGAAGTCGCATTTGAAAACTTATCTCTCAAGAAACTGAGTTTAACGTTAAGAATTTTAAAATACAAAATAATTATTAAAAACAATTACTCATTAAATGTTTTATATGTCACAACACAACTATTAAATTAACATTCCGAAAACAATAAGACATCCTAATAAATAATGGAAATAGATGCAAAGATAGTTCCAAAATAGTAACGGACATAAATAACATAATTAATAATTTGAAAGTCTAATTAAAATAGTTCATAACGATAATTAAATATTCGAGTAAAATGTGAGATACTCCAAGTACTGAGTCGCCTAAGAGAGCCTAATAATCTAAAATAAGAACAATGGGGGTGCAAGCTAAAGAGCTTAATGTGTCTCTAATGTGCAAGCAACACAAAAACAAAACAATGTTTTTATTTTTTGATAAAGTTTTTTTCAAAAACATAATAGATCCCATAAATCCAAATCATAATGATATGATATTTGATGCATAACTCAAAACCCAACTATCTGATATCATACAAAGTGGAGGTTGCCTTCGCCAGAGTGGAGGTTTCCTTCACATTTTCTGAACACATATATGATTTGAAAATCATAAATCCAAACTCTTACGAGTTTTTCATTTATGAAAATGATGTTTGATTTAAAAACACAGTATGATATGCTATGCATGATAGAACAAAATGTTCTCAATCACAATTTAGATAATAAATCAATCAGAATATAAAACATAATTATTTATAGCATAGAAAGAAACACACCTCAAGCAATAATAGCTCTAATGTCGAAAATGACACGTCTCACGCTCAAGTATGGCTGAATTAGAACCTAAAAGGTAAGACCTCTATATCAGAACTATCACTATCACTAAGCCACCAACTATATACATAATACTAATCCAAAGGCATACTCATGTAAAGACCTCAAAAATCATGCACAGTCGGTCTAAACAACTAGAGGTAACTCGTTGACCTCAGAGACTTAATCACCTGAACACAAGAATAACTCAAATCAAACCACTGCCCAAATCAAATAAAGATTACTACAAACAAATTAATTGTCAATAGCAAAATAGGCTTTTAGATTTGAATTTGACGAAACGGGTAACAAACTCATACTCAAGATGTCGAAAAAGGTCAAGAGGAAAGTTGTTCGAAAAAGTCAACTCTGGTCAAAGTTAACTTTAGCGGTCAAAGTCAAAGTCAACTTTAAGAGTCAAAGTCAAATTCAACTAGTTAAAGGTCAAAGATAATGTGAGGTCAAAGTAAACGATGATGTTACACAGTCAAATGGGTCAACAATTTGGGTCCTCAAGGTCAAAACTGGTTTGACCAGTTCTGCCAATTTGGTTCAGATAAATTGGTTCATTTTGGGTCTCGATTCAAAAATTAGTTTAGTCTAACCATGGTCTAGTTCACAATGGGTTCAACTCAAAAGGCCAGTTCGGTCTATATCCATTAAGCCAATTTGGGCTACTATACCAATTGGGCCACTCCTGATCGGGTTTACACAAGCCTCACAATTTGGCTTCAACAAAAACTCTAGCCCCCATAACCCATTCAGTTTTGGGCTGTCATCCACAAGGCCAAAATTCGTTGGCCCAACTCACACAAGGGTTTCATCCCTTGTTCACTAGGGTTTGCAAACCACCAACGACGACGATGGCACAACTTAACGATAACAGCGATAACTCATCCAAGGATGGTAACTACAGAACAAAGACTCACATGGTCATCCCAGCCAAACAAAAAGAGGAAAATGATATCAACAACTCATCAAAAATTTGAATGAAAAGAAGGCAGCAATCCAAACGTCTTGGGGTATTCGAAGCTTGGGGTTTACTCACGAGGTAACAAGGGACTTGATGGTGGTGGTCGAGAAGCAAACTGATGGGCAAGGGTAGATCGGAGCTTCACTGACAATTTAGGTGAGAAGGATAATGATAACGGGAGAGGGGATGATATTTACAAAGGGAGAGATGCGGATGCAGCTTTCAAAATAGGAGCTGAATATCTTGTTAAGGTTAAAAGAAGGTTATAAAATCTTATCAAAAGGGTAAATCGCAAAAGAATGCCCCTAAACTTTTACCTGAATCACAAAACAACCCATCATTATGATATTTTCATAATTTGGTCACTTAAATCTAATTTATACTCAATTAAAACCATAAACTAAAATTAGGGTTTCACAAAGAAATTCCTAAATCTAAGGGTTTCAAATTAGGGATTTTAAATTTTAGGTTTTTTTTTAATTAGGGTGTTATAAAGAATCTCAAGACTCTTAAGCTTGACGAGCTTATTGGGTTTTTGCTTACTCATGAGTTAATGAGACAGTGATGGAAAGATGAAGAGAATAAGAAGGAAGAAAAGAAGGAAGTAGAAAGGAAGAAGATTGGAGTTGCTCTCAAATCTACCATGGAAGAAAGTGATTCTAGTGATGAAGATGATGAAGAGATGTCCATGCTTGCCAGGAGATTTACAAGGTTCATGAAGTTTAATATAGGAAGAAAATTTCAAATAAAGGAAGGGTTTAAGAATGAACCTAAAGAGAAGAATCAAATCTTTTCTATAAGTGCAAAAAGTCGTGATACATCAAATTTGATTGTCCCTAAGTAAAGAAATTGAGCTTTGAAAAGAAGAAGAAGCACAAGGTTCATATGACTACTTGGTGTGATGAATACTCATCCGATGAGAAATAGCAAGAGGTAGCCAACCTATGCTTCATGTCATTTGAAGATGATTCTATGGTAACCTCTAACTCATCTACTTCAATTGATTACACTATTGATGAATTACATGAAGCTTATGACGAGTTCAAGAGGTTTATGATGAACTACTTTTGGAATTTAAAAAGTCAATTTTGAAAAATAAAATGATTGTTTTGAATTTGAAAAATGAAAACAACTCTTTTTCCAAAACTAAAATGGATCTTGATAGTAAATTTGAAGAAATGCAAGTCAAAATAAATGATTTTGAAAAGAAAAATCAAGACTTCTTTCAAAAGTCCATGATGATCATCAAAAGGAACTTGATGATCTTAAAGCTTTCATTTAACAAAGTTGGAACAAAAAGTTTTGGCAAATGAGAGAATTCAAAATCCAACTTTGTCAAAAGAAACTTTAATGGTTACAAACATATAGGTCCTAATACTCATGGACCAAAAATAATTTGGGTACCAAAAATCAAGATTTAATTCTATGTTTGTAGGAGGAGTATTGCTACAAAGCCCAAAATGCAAGTCCAAACTCATGGTACCTTGATAGTGGATGCTCAAGACATATGACCTGTAATGCCCTAATTCGACCCAAGGATCCAAATGTCACATTAAGTCGTAGACCAGACCCATCCAATTTAAAATTCATACTTTGCACCAATTTTAAAATTATTGTCATTATAAAATAAAATATTCATTAAACAATTCGTCACTTAGTTTACAAAACGTGAAGTCTAAATCAAAATAACTTATATTTAAACTGCTCGATTAATTAAAATATTTACAAACTTCACCTAGTAAGGTTCTATGAATACACAACCCACAAATACAAGTATTGTACTATGATAATCACTGCTTGCTAGAATCCTGTACTAATAGTGCTCCCCAATCTCTCGATCGATCTACCAACCTACACATAGAAACAAAGATTCCGAGCACTGAGCTTACAAAGCTCAGTGGTAATCTTCTACCAATCTACACACGAAAATAATGCATACATCAAACATTACCATGACACGTCTTAGAGAGAAAAACCTCATTCCAAAAATCATTTCAAAATTACTACCCTCTAACACTTTAACTATAAGCGTCACATTCTCAATTCGAACTCCGAAAGCATAAGAATATTCCCCAGTCTGTTAAATAATCCCTCCACCAAACAAGGTAGGCAACGGTCCTTCATTGTTGTTTAGCAAACTGTCGACGGGTTAGGCATCATTTCAACAAACCAACTTCTTATTAGCGAACAAGCCCGATTCACCCCTAGGTGAAACACTCGGACAAATGAAACCTTGTTTGAGTTGTGCCCTCACAAATAAACCTCTAATTTTCTCAATTAGATTGTTGTCATTTGATAAGAACAATGGGCACCAACTTCAAACTCAGCCTTACCTTAGCGTCTACTCATGTCCTTGATAGGGAAAAAGTCTTGACAACTCCTCTATGAAGCATAAACGAATTCTTTGACAATCTGAAACCTCTCAAGCGTCAAACTCTCTACATTGACATCTATCGTATGGGTCAAGCATGTCTCACAACCCCGTTGTGCCATTCTCAAAACACCTTTGTGAAAATCACGATAGAAAGGCAATGATTCAACATTCTTATTACCAAAAGTTGGTTCCCTCGAGGTCTCAAAACCTTGAGCATATCTTTTGACATCACAGCTAGTGTCGTGCATGATTAACCAAATCAATTACCAAAGTACAACAACTCTAAAAATGGTAGCTCCATCGAACTTGCAGGAACATCCAACCCTAGTCTGCAATGGGAAACTAAAATAAATCCCCTTTTCCAAACTAAGAGTCTTCAATTGGTTCACTCAACTTACGAGTAACCTTACCACAATCATACTAGATAGTGGATTTTGAGTCCGCTATCCTTGAAAAATACCCTTGGAAAGGGCAATGATACATTTCAAATATCAACAAGACTCATTCTCGGCTAACAAAGGGTCATTTGGCCAACGTGCAACCACAGGCAAATTGGATTGCGGGTTATCTATACCTATATCATAGAAGCCATTCACGTAAACTAGTAAAGATTCTCTATTGCAAACTCTCGTAACATATACAAAGGATTTGGAATGTATACTACACAAAATGAAAACACCATTTAGGTTGCTGGAAGAGGACACATCCTCAACTCCAACATCTTCCGAATAACTCGTATCTCAAAATTTTATGACAATTTTGCCCTCTGAGTCACTCCTATGAGCAACTTGGCTCTTAATTCAGCCCTCACGGCCATGGTCGTAACCATCTTAGCATTGCAGTTTAAAACATAGGACACACCATCAAGATTTCAGTCTTAATAGAGCACAAACTTAATTTAAAGGCTTGTATTCACTAGACACCATACTACTGCACAAATATGATTGACACACCCTGGGGTTTTCCTAGAACTTTCAAAACCTAGACACTCTGATACCACTAAATGTAGTACCCTAATCTAACCCGAGGATTCGAATGTCACATTGGGTCGCCGACCCGACCTGTTCAATTTAAAACTCATACTTTGCACCAATTTTAAAATCATTGTCATTATAAAATAAAATATTCATTAAACAATTCATCACATAGTTTACAAAATATGAAGTCTCAATCAAAATAACTTGTAATTAAAAGGCTTGATTAACTAGGGTCATATGAATACACAACCTACTAAATATAAGTATTGTACTCTGTTAATTATCGCTTGCTGGAATCCCGTACTGATAGTGCTCTACGAGCTCTCAATCGATCTACCAACCTACGCACGGAAACAACAATTCTAAGCATTGAGCTTGCAAAGCTCAGTGGTACACATATATGTTGCGCGTAATAAGTGCTACGCAAATGTGCAAGTATACACGTCGCAAGTTATAGTATAAAAGATATCGTCTCCACAGGGATTGGTGCCACTTCAAGAATCTAGTCTCTTGCACTGTAAAAAGTAAAAACACAAGTAAAAGATTATAGGAGTTTAACTAATAACTAATCTAGAAAGCAATAAAGTAAATGAATAGATGAGATCAATTGAGAGAGAGATAGGCCAGGTTATCGTGAGTTGAGGTGTGATAGCCGATTGGATCGTCTTGGTAAAAGAGTGCACGGGCAACTCAGTTGCCGTGGCAACTTGCACAACGGGGTTACCTTGGCAACTAATCAATGGTTGCCTGGGCAACTACTTGGGCGTCTGGGCAGCAACCTTCAAGGTTTGGCAGAGCGTTCTTCAATGGTTTCTTCTTATCCCTAAGTTGAAACTCTAGCTACTTGTGCATGCCTTGATAATACATCCCTGCGTGAATCAAGGGTGAACAACAACCAATCTTGCACTCCTCTTAGCCGTTGAAATCCTTAACTTATTCCTAAGCCGGATTAATCTTCACTATAAATAGATTGAATAAAGATCATATTCATTCCTTTCTTGAATCTAACTCTCCCGATATTAGATAAATAGATGAAATCACGAGATCCTCTCCCAATTCACTCGCAAACAAGAATAAGAACCAAGAATGAATAAACCTTGAAATAGAAAAGTGCAAACTCTTATTACCTAAACAAAAACCAATAGTTTCTCACAACCACAAAACACAATAACCATAGCCAAGTAGATTTAGTTCATGGCTAGGTTCCAAAGAAACACAAGATAAATAATCCCTAGCATGAACCCAATCGAACAAGAAGAAAAAGGATGAAGGAGGAGGCTTGTCGAAATCTTCCTTGCCCTAGATGCTTGTCGAAAATTCTCTCCTCTTGCCCTCCTTGGACTTGTCGAAATTCCCCTCCTTTGCTCTCTATCTAAGTTGTCGAAATCTCCATCCTATTTATAGGGCTAGGGCAAAGTCCTTCTTTGAGGAGGAGTTTAAGTTGGAATTAAATTATCTTTAAAGAATATAATTCTTTATTATAATTGTATTCCTACTAGAACTTCTCCTATCTTCTTGGAATTTAATTTTTTTTAATCTCTGCATGGAAATCAAATTCCTTTGGGTTTGGGCTTTGCTCCACGTCATCTTGGGCTTGTCTAGTCATCAATTTTGACTACCATATCACATTTGCTCTTGTCGACAATTGCCATGGTAACTGGCTCGGCGTCTCCTTCATGCATTGCCCTGGCAACTAGCTTGGCATATCCTTCATGCATTGCCCTGGCAACTAGCTCTAGTCTTTCTTTGGCAAGTGATCCTGCACATACACACCAAAGCAGCATCTTTTCCCACAAAAACTACCAAGTTATGTAATAAAGCTCAACGATGGAAGGAAACATGGATTAATGCATGAATGGTTAATTATGCAACTAATATGAGCCTAAGTCTAACAATAATATGAGTAAAAAGGGTAAGGAAAATAGTACTTTTGAACACTTATCACACCCTCAAACTCGAACTATTGCTTGTCCTCAAGCAATGCAAACTCATAATTACCTGCCAAGACTTCAATTTTCACAAACTTAGCCTTGAACTTGATTTCAATTCTCTGTATCGGGGCACAAAGTATGATTGGCTTTTTATTTTTCGAAAAACTTAGGAGTTACTCAGAATCAAACTATAATGCTTGTGAGTGTGTGCGGAGTTGTGTGCAAGTTGATTTTTCGGATTCTATGCAAACAAGAGGTTTTCAAATTACTTCATTGGGTTCTTTTTAACATGTTTTAACTAGAGCCAGTTTTGGGCACCTCTAGTGTTTTGTTTTTAGTTTTCTTAAGTTAATTTAATCGACTAGAGCCGGTTTCGGGCACCTCTAGTTAAAATTTTTTTAACACATCCTAGAGCCAGTTTCGGGCACCTCTAGTGATCAATTTTTTTAGCACATGCTAGAGCCAATTTTAGGGCACCTCTAGCATTCATCCAATTTTTATTCTAATCCACCAATTTGTTAATTATCAACCTAAGTTCACTAGAATTCCTTAAATCAATCAAACCACAACAGTGTTTCATCAAATTTAGCATCATAGTAAAATTCTAAGTTTTTCCATGGTTATCCTAGAATAAAAATTCTATCAATTAAGTGCATTGGCAAAGTCATCATCGAATATTCATCAAATCTAAGCAATTCTTGTTCCAATTAAAGGCATGGCAAGCAATTTATGTATCCTAAATGTAATACTTAAGATGAATGTAATTAAACATGGTAACTACTAATAACAATCCCCCCCAAACTCGAGTGAGGCACTGTCCTCAATGCATGCATAAAAATAACGAAAAATAAAAAAAAAAAAAAATGCATACGAGGACTTACTTCGAGAGTTCATCATCGTAGATGATTAGTTTCCTTTTGGTCGATGTCTTGATTCTCTTGCTTGAACGCGATGGTTATTTTCTTGTTGCCGGTGGTGGAATCGATCCTCATACGGGGTTATCCTCATCGTCCTCTTCATCAATGTCATTGGCTTTTCGCTTGGAGGATTCAATTGGTGCGGTCTTTGTTGGTTCAATGAAGGACTCGTCCGAATCTAAAAAATCAGAAAATGATTTCGTAGGAATTGATTCGGGCATAGGTGCTTTACCTTTGGCTTTTGCAGTGGTTGCCGGGATGTCTTTAGCTTTGGTTGCCGTGGCATCTTCAGGGTTGATTGCCGTGGTGTCAGCTTGTGCATACACGAAGTAGGTTGCCGTGGCATCATCTGTTGAGGTTGCTGTGGCGACTGCTTCATTGGTTGCCGGGGCAAGGATCTCGTCGGGAAAGATTGGGAACGGCACACGATTGTCTGGGTACTTTTCTAGGATGACTTGGGTGATGGCATTGTTGTGATCCTTCATGTACCGCATGAACATTAGTTGCCGGTCTTCAATTTGCCTTAGGTGGCTTGCCAATGGGTGCAAAAGTGCTTCAAACTGTCCCGGGGTTGGTGGCCGAGTTGCCCTGGCGTTAGGTGCTTGGGCATTATGGATTGCCGGGGCGGCAGGAGTTACCGCGGCAATTGGAGGCCTTGAAGATTTTCCCGGTGCCTCTCCCATTAGGTTTTGGATTTGTGCTTGATTCCAACCGGACTTTGGTAGGGCCTTTTCATCGGTGGACTCACTTGGGACATGCATCTCCTTGCAAAGATTAGAAATTAAGCAAGGGAAGAAAAGAGAACCCTTATCATTTGAGCTGCATACAAAAATTTCATCACAAATAATTTTTCCAATGTTAATGATGCGATTATGCAAAATAGAATGTATGAGCAAAAGACGTGGTATATCAACGGTAGTATTGTGTGTGGTGGGCATTAAAGAAGTTTTAACAAACTTATTCCATAGTTTTGCCTCGGGTTTAAGCCGAAGGCGATTTACCGTGCCCTTGTATTTACCGTCGTTCCAATGAGTTCCCGGTTGAGTGAGTTCTTGAAGCACCTTGTCGAGTTGCTTGGGAGTGATTTGATCAACGAAGGCTTGATGCTCATCCTTCTCAATGTAAAGCCCGTAAAAGGTGTTGACGCTTTCGGGACTTATGAGTATGGCCTTGTCACGAACAAAAACATAAGGATTATCCGGGTTAGGTGAGTGAGCATAGAATTCTCTTACCCATGAGATGTTACCCGGTTCCGGTTGATGGCAAAAGATTTGCCACTTTTGATGTGCAATCCTCTTGAAGATGAATGGTTCAAGGCCGAAATCTTGATGAGGTAGAAGTTGTCGACAAGGGGTTATGGTTAGGGTGAATTGGAGGCTTTATATAAGCCTTAGATTCAGCCCATTAGTTTCCTTGTTGAAGATGTTTTCCTACTTGGATTAGAATTCCTCTTTATCTTGAACTTTTTTTTCCTACAATTCAAAGACAAATCAAATAAGTATTAAAATTAAATTAATAAAAGAAAATAAATAAAGATGTATAAAGGGATTCTAAAAAAAATCTATCCTAAAAATATATATATATAATAATCGAAAAAAATAAAAAAATAAAAAAATCGAAATAAAATAAATTAAATACTTAATCGAAAATTAAAATAAATAAATAAAAATAAAATAAAACTACTAATATTAAGGGGAGAGCATGCTCATGCATCTCCTAAATTGACGACTTCCTTGTTACGTTCCACATGGGCACCATTGTAGTGCTTCAATCTTTGTCCATTAACTTTGAATTCATGGTTGTCAGAGATGGACTTGATTATCACAGCACCATGGGAGAATGGTTTGACGACTTCGAATGGTCCCGACCATCTTGATTTTAGCTTTCCCGAGAAAATTTTTAGCCGAGAATTGAATAGGAGAACTAGTTGCCCTGGCGTGAAGTGCCGCGGCAATAGTTTCTTGCCATGCCATCGCTTTGTTTTCTCCTTGTAGATTCGTGCATTGTTATAGGCGAGCGCACGGAATTCTTCTATCTCGTTGAGGTCCAACAAACGCTTTTGTCCGGCACCTTCCCAATCCATATTCACGGTCTTGATTGCCAGTATGCCTTGTGTTCGATTTCCACCGGTAGATGACATGTTTTACCATAGACAAGTCGGAAGGGGGACATACCTAAGGGTGTTTTGAATGCAGTGCGATATGCCCAAAGTGCATCATCTAGTCTTAATGACCAATTCTTCCTAGAGGGATTTACAACTTTCTCGAGTATTCCCTTCAACTCCGGTTGGAAATTTTTGCTTGCCCGTTGGTTTGTGGGTGATATGCCGTGGCGATTTTGTGTGATATGCCGAAGCGTTGCAACATCTTGGCAATTAGTCTGTTGTCAAAATGCTTGCCTTCGTCGCTGATAATTGCTCTCGGCATTCCAAACCGTGTAAATATGTTTTTCTGCAAGAATCGTTGCACGGTTTTGGAATCATTGTTGGGAACTGCAGCTGCCTCAACCCATTTAGACACGTAGTCGACGGCAAGTAAGATCTAGAGGTTGCCAAATGAAGATGGGAAAGGTCCCATAAAATCGATCCCCCACACATCGAACAGTTCCACCTCGATGATGTTCTGGAGCGGCATCTCATGTCGTCTAGAGATATTGCCCGTCCTCTGGCAACGATCACATTGCTTGTAAAAGTCTTGGGCATCTTTGTACAATGTTGGCCAATACAAACTGGATTGCAGAACTTTGGCCGCGGTACGAGTTCCTCCAAAATGCCCTCTATAGGGTGAAGAATGGCATTGCCGGAGTACATTCTGTTGCTCTTCTTCAGGGACATATCGGCGTATAACCTGATCTGCACATTGTTTAAACAAAAAAGGCTCGTCCCAAAAGTAATGCTTAGCATCATGGCGGAACCGCTTCTTCCCTTGGTAAGTAATGCCATAAGGTAAAATACCACAAACAAGGAAATGAACTAAATCCGCGTACCAAGGTATTATCGAGGCATGTGCTGCCGTGGCGACTGCTCCCAAAATTGCCGAGGCGTGCGCGTCAAAGGCTGCTGTGGCGTCGAGGGTTGCCGAGGCGTCAAGGGTTGCCGAGGCAACTAAAATTTGTTCATCCGAGAATGCATCGCATATCTCTAGATCCGCGTCCTCCTCCCTATTGCGTTCCAAACGTGATAAGTGATCGCCACTTGATTTTTTGTTCCTTTCCTTGTCCTTAATTTCAATATCAAATTCTTGTAAAAGTAATATCCAACGAATCAAACGAGGTTTAGCATCCTTTTTAGCAAATAAGTATTTGATTGCCGAATGGTTCGTATGAACAATTACCTTTGTACCAATCAAATAGGATAGGAACTTGTCAAATGCGAAAACTACAGCTAGTAACTCTTTCTCCGTTGTTGTGTAATTCACTTGAGCACTATTAAGAGTTTTACTAGCGTAGTATATCACATGGAAGGTCTTACCTGTGTGTTGGCCTAGGACTGCTCCTACCGCGAAATCACTTGCATTACACATGAGCTCAAAAGGTAGCGTCCAATCTGGTGGAATGACAATGGGTGCCGAGGCAAGCTTTTTCTTTAGGGTTTCGAATGCTTGGTTGCAAGAATCATCAAAATTGAAGACTTTATCCTGTTCAAGCAGATTACACAAGGGTTTAGTGATTTTAGAAAAATTATGAATGAACCTCCTGTAAAAACCTGCATGTCCGAGAAAACTTCGAATTCCTTTAACCGAACTTGGTGGGGGTAATCTCTCGATCACGTCCACCTTGGCTTTGTCTACTTCAATTCCCTTGGATGAAATCTTATGGCCGAGCATTATTCCTTCATCTACCATAAAATGACGTTTCTCCCATTTGAGGACTAAATCCGTTTCTTCACATCTTGCCAACACCCTCTCTAAATTGCCGAGACAGCTGTCGAAGTCATTACCAAAAACAGAAAAATCATCCATGAAGGTCTCAAGGAAGTCTTCGACCATGTCTGAAAAGAGCGCCATCATGCATCTTTGGAAGGTTGCCGGGGCATTACACAATCCGAACGGCATCCTTCGGAAGGCATAAGTACCGTATGGGCATGTGAAGGTTGTCTTTTCTTGATCTTCTGGTGCTATGGCAATTTGATTGTAACCTGAATAACCATCAAGAAAATAATAAAAGGGTTTACCTGCAAGACGGTCAAGCATTTGATCAATAAAGGGTAATGGAAGTGATCTTTCCTAGTGGCTTTGTTTAGCTTTCGATAATCCATACAAACCCTCCAACCGGTCACAGTCCTGGTTGGAATGAGTTCATTGTTTTCATTACTTACCACCGTTATACCTCTCTTTTCCGGAACACATTGTACCGGACTTACCCATGTACTATCAGAGATAGGGTATATAATGCCGGCGTCAAGCCACTTGATGATTTCTTTCATTACAACCCCTTTCATGGCATGATTCAGTCTCCTCTGGGCCTCAATTGAAGGTTTGTGATCATCTTCCAACAAGATCTTGTGCATGCACACTGTCGGGCTAATTCCCTTCAAGTCGGCAATTGTCCACCCTATTGCCTTTTTGTGTAGCTTCAACATCTTGATCAGCTTCTTTTCCTGCTCAGGCTGTAACTTAGAAGAAATAATTACAGGCAATGTATTATCGGTTCCTAAATATGCATATTTTAGTTGCTCTGGCAATTGTTTCAACTCAAGAATCGGTGGTTGTTCAATAGAGGGTTTTTCGAGCTTACCTTCCTTACCCGAGTAATCCAAAGGTTCAAAGTATGTACCGGGTCGATTGACTAGCCAATTTGCCTCTTCTTGTTGTTCCTCATCGACCGGTTCTTCATACTCCTCAGGTTCCTCTTGATCGGCAATGTAGTTGCTGAGGCAACTAAATTCCTCGTCGAAGTTAAACTCTGCTGTGGCATGAAGAAGTTGGCATTCTTCTGGATCATCGGCATGCCTTAGTGTTTGGAACACATTTAGTTTAACTTGCTGATCATTCACCCTCATTGTGAGTTCTCTTTTTTCAACATCGATCAAGGTTCTCCCTGTTGCTAGGAATGGTCTCCCGAGAATGATAGGTGCATGCTCATCTGCTTCACAATCCAAAACAATAAAGTCAGCGAGAAAAATAAATTTATCAACTTTTACCAGTATGTCCTCGATTTTTCCCTCTGGATGCACATAGGATCTGTCGGCTAGCTGTTGCATAACTGTTGTAGGTCTTGCCTTCCCGATTCCTAGCTTCTGGAAAACTGATTTAGGCATCAAGTTTTTGCTAGCCCCAAGGTCGCATAGTGCTTTCTCAACATAGTGATTTCCAATAGAATAGGGTATTGTGAAACTTCCGGGATCCTTCAACTTGGGTGGCATACGATTGTGCAACATTGCCATGCATCCCTCTGTTGCGGCAACTGTTTCGAACTCTCCTAGCCTTGTTCTCTTGGACACAATGTCTTTAAGAAACTTGGCATAGTTTGGCATTTGTTCAATTGCTTCCACCAATGGCAAGTTGATGTGGACTTGCTTTAGGATATCAAGAAACTTCTTGAATTGGTACTCTTGCTTTTGTCGCTTCAACCTTTGTGGAAATGGTGGTGGAAGTCGGATATCTTCGATCCTTTCATTGGTTTGAAACCTAATTGACGGCATTGCCGGGACATCTGGAGTTGCCGAGGCGTTATCAACTGGGGTTGCCGAGGCATGCTTTTCACAAGTTGCCGAGGCGTCTTTATCGTCGGTTGCCGAGGCATGCTTATTGCCGGTTGCCGCGGCAATTCCTGGTTCAGCATCTGAGGCTTTGCGGCTAGGTTCGTCTTGATCTTTTTGTGGAGTTTTGTTTGATGAGCGGGTTTGAACCTCTCTAAGTTGTTGGCCACTTCTAGTGGTGATTTCCTTACATTGCTCATGGCCAGTTCCTCTTGCGACTTCAGTATCGCTAGGTAAACCTCCTTGCGGTCTAGCATTCAGATTTTGAGCAAACTGCCCGACTTGATTTTCCAATGATTTGATTGCCGCCTCTTGGTTTTGCAATCTCATATCGGTCCTGTTAATAAAAGTATCAGTTCTTTTTATGAAATTACTATTCTCAGCCATATAAGATTCAGTTTTCATCATAAAAGCATTTAGAGAATTTTCCAAAGAACTGGATGTCATCGAGTGTTGTTGCGGCAACTGTTGCCGTGGCATATTCTGCTGGAATCCCGATGCTTGTGCATTCTGATTGTTCTGGTTTAGAGCATTGTTGGGATTACTCCATGAAAATTTTCGGTGTTTCTTCCAAGCTGGATTGTATGTATTGGACATCACATTGTTGTTCCGATTGTAATTCCCCACATAGAAGTTGGATTCCGGATTCTTGACTTCATGTGTGTTGTTTGGTTTTTGCATGTTCTGGACCATCTTGGTTAAAGTGGCCAATTGTGCCGAAATTGAATCTGATGATCCTAGTTCATGTATTGTGGCTTGGCGTCTAACTCCTCCTCTTCTAGTGGATGGGAATTGATAATCATTCTTGGCCAGCCTGTTTAAGATTTGCATTGCTTCTTCCGGCGACTTATCTAGGAGTATGCCGTTTGCCGAGGCATCTAGCATCATCCTTGTTGGTGTATTCACGGCGTTGTAAAACATTGTTACTTGAGTCCACACCGGGAATCCGTGTAGGGGCATTTGTGTAGAAGTTCTCTATATCGCTCCCAAGCCTCGTACATGGATTCATCATCCATCTGCTGAAAAGAAAGTAATGTCGTTACGGCTTATCACCAAAATTTGTAGGATTAAATCTAGCAAGGAAATCACGACAAAGATCAGTCCAAGATGCTATGGATTCGGCAGAATGCTATTCAACCATGCTTTCACCCTATCCCTCGGTGAATAGGGAATAATCTTAATCGTAAGACATCGGGGTGACTCCGTGTATCTTGAACGAGTTGCAAATCTCGAGGAAAGATTTCAGATGTTGCCGTGCATCTTGATTCTTGAACCGCCAAATTGACCTATTGTGTTGATCATATTAAACATTACCGGTTTCAACTCAAAGTGGTCTGCTTCAATTTCAGGTCGACAACTCCTAGGTTAAGTCCATCAAAATCTTCTTCAAGATAGTCTCGAATAGTTACATTTTTCGCAAGAATCACTCCTCCTCCCTCGAACATCTTGATTCATATTCCGTCTTGATTTGCCATTGCTTCTCTTATCCTTCGCCTAAGTCTTTGTAAGGTTCCTTCGATTTACGGATCAAAGGGATATTACTGTGAAGAAGTCGGTCTCGCCCTGTCATATACCAATGCAAAACCAAAGTTTGTTAGCCCTTTGAATTTTAAACAAGAAAAAAAAAAAAAGAAAGTGCAAGAAAATAAAAACAAAGTCGCTATTGCCAATCCCGGCAAAGGCGCCAAAAAACTTGTTGTTCGTAATAAGTGCTACGCAAATGTGCAAGTATACACGCCGCAAGTTATAGTATAAAAGATATCGTCTCCACAGGGATTGGTGCCACTTCAAGAATCAGTGTCTTGCACTGTAAAAAGTAAAAACACAAGTAAAGGATTATAGGAGTTTAACTAATAACTAATCTAGAAAGCAATAAAGTAAATGAATAGATGAGATCAATTGAGAGAGAGATAGGCCAGGTTATCGTGTGAGTTGAGGTGTGATAGCCGATTGGATCGTTTTGGTAAAAGAGTGCATCGGCAACTCGATTGCCGTGGCAACTTGCACAAAGGGGTTGCCTTGGCAACTAATCGATGGTTGCCTGGGCAACTACTTGGGCGTCTGGGCAGCAACCTTCAAAGTTCGGCAAAGCGTTCTTCAATGGTTTCTTCTTATCCCTAAGTCAAAACTCTAGCTACTTGTGCATGCCTTGATAATACATCCTGCGTGAATCAAGGGTGAACAACAACCAATCTTGCGCTCCTTTTAGCCGTTGAAATCCTTAACTTATTCCTAAGCCGGATTAATCTTCACCATCAATAGATTGAATAAAGATCATATTCATTCGTTTCTTGAATCTAACTCTCCCGATATTAGATAAATAGATGAAATCACGAGATCCTCTCCCAATTCACTCGCAAACAAGAATAAGAACCAAGAATGAATAAACCTTGAAATAGAAAAGTGCAAACTCTTATTACCTAAACAAAAACCAATAGTTTCTCACAACCACAAAACACAATAACCATAGCCAAGTAGATTTAGTTCATGGCTAGGTTCCAAAGAAACACAAGATAAATAATCCCTAGCATGAACCCAATCGAACAAGAAGAAAAAGGATGAAGGAGGAGGCTTGTCGAAATCCTCCTTGCCCTAGATGCTTGTCGAAAATTCTCTCCTCTTTCCCTCCTTGGACTTGTCGAAATTCCCCTCCTTTGTTCTCTATCTAAGTTGTTGAAATCTCCATCCTATTTATAGGGCTAGGTCAAAGTCCTTCTTTGAGGAGGAGTTTAAGTTGGAATTAAATTATCTTTAAAGAATATAATTCTTTATTATAATTGTATTCCTACTAGAACTTCTCCTATCTTCTTGGAATTTAATTCTTCTTTAATCTCTGCATGGAAATCAAATTCCTTTGGGTTTGGGCTTTGCTACATGTCATCTTGGGCTTGTCTAGTCATCAATTTCGACCACCATATCACCTTTGCTCTTGTCGGCAATTGCCATGGCAACTGGCTCAGCGTCTCCTTCATGCATTGCCCCAGCAACTAGCTCGGCATATCCTTCATGCATTGCCACGCAACTAGCTCTAGCCTTTCTTTGGCAAGTGATCCTACACATACACACAAAACACACCAAAGCAGCATCTTTTCCCACAAAAACTACCAAGTTATGTAATCAAGCTCAACGATGGAAGGAAACATGGATTAATGCATGAATGGCTAATTATGCAACTAATATGAGCCTAAGTCATCAATATAAAAAGGGTAAGGAAAATAGTACTTTTGAACACTTATCAATATACTCTACTATACATCATGCTAATCATCAATATAAGCATACAAGCTAGTACGAGCAATAAGGAGAGATAATAAACATGTGGCACTACCACTAGTCACCTAAACACATGCTCTTATCATGCAAATCATCATACATGAGATACAAGGCCCAACCATACTCGGGATCTCAACAGATCATCTGAGAAAAAGAATAAATAGCCATAACCACAAAAATAGAGTAAGGCTCAGTATCACACAACCTTGGGAACGTACACTCTAAGTGAGGCCAGTGTCACACAACTTCAGGAACATACACTCTATAGGTGAGGCTCGGTGTCACACAACCTCAAAAACGTACACCCATACTCAGAATCTCTCCCTGAGTATCATCGATTGAGGCTTGAGGTCACACAACATCGAGAACA